>JAIUCV010000724.1:0-384126 GCA_026724425.1 Erythrophleum ivorense | reverse complement strand
CCTTTTGTTTTAACATATTATTTAAATTTTTTAATATTTGATATAATATTGCAAAAACTCTCTCTATTATTTATTTTATGTCAATAAATTTAACTCTATGCACAATATAAATAATTTTTTAAAAAAGAATACATATTAATGTGTAAAAAATTAATTTTATTTACAAAAAGTATATTAGAAGGAATTTTTTTATAATATTATTAAATGTCAACACTTTAATAGTATCAAATGATGTTTTAAAAAAAAATTGTAATTTAATTAGCTCAGTCTCAATAAAAATCACTACAAGAAAAAACATTTTTTCAAAGGCCATAAGTGTTGAAAAAAAATATATTTGCCCGTCAATATTTGTTTTATCAACGATCATTTAACCGTCAGTAAGTATTAATAAAAATATTGTCAAAAAAAATATTATCAGATGGATAATGATTGTTAATAAAAGTTTTAAAGTATTTTAGACAATTATTGACCATCAAAAATATTCTTATCAAAATTTAACACTATTTCAATGGCCACTAAAAAATAATAGTCATAGACTACATTTTTTACATTTTGACTATTGAAAAAAACATCAATAATAATTTTTTCTCCATATTTCTTCTACATTGCTCTTTTTTATATTGGTAAGTAACTCATGTTTCATATTAAAGTAGGCAATATAAATATTTCCAAAACTTGAATATATACCGTCAACCAAAATTTTTTTATTCAAATATTACATATGAGTAATGTATTAATTACAAAAGTATTTAAAATATATAACTCAATTATGTCAACTCAAATGTTTACAAAATAAATTCAAAATAGTTAAAATATTATCTACTTTCCAACAAATTCTCCATGCTCAAGTATTCTTCATAAGTGAAAATTAACGTTACATATGCAAAGCTCATTAGCCTCCGGGTCTACAAAAAGAAGAAGAAGATTGAATTAGTAACAATAACAACATCAACAACAAAAACATTTGAGTTTGAAAAAGGATGCATTACAAGAAAAATGCCATATGACAATATTTTTTAATTTGCACAATGGTCAAGCCATACATTAAATGCTATCAATTTCTCATTAAAAAATGTACTAGGCTTAAAGAAAAAGTATATACTTCACCCAGTAAATCTAAAACTAAACCTCTACTACTTTAATAACTCAGACAATCCTTTTTTTTTTTCAAATGCAATAACATAAAGAAATTTTTATTTAAAAAAAATTCAAAAAAGAAACTCTACTTCAAAAATCTAGAAAAAAATAATTTCAAAATACTCAAAATTATATATTAGGATCCTCGACCAACGAAGAAAGCTGAAATCTTGAAACACAGAATAGAGTTTTCTTAATAGAGTTATTCTGACTACAAGAAGCATATACAACTACTTAGTTATTCCAACTATATAATACTAAGTCATCTTATCAGTTGAAGCCATAATAAGAAAATAACCAAGTTAAACCTGAAAAAGGACTCTCACCGCAATGTTGTAGGCTTGAACATGGGGGACAAATTAGATATATAATAACCATTTCTAGGAAAAATTGAGGTCAATTAATTCTTTAAATCTCACTTTGCAATATCTAAATGAGTTTTTTGGTTAAGAACATACACTTGAATGTTGTCACTGGGATGTAAGACTTTCAGAGCATTATGACATTTGTAAAGAAAGTAAAAGGATATCAAATTGTATAAAATCAAAGCCAAATTTATTTCCAAAGTTGTAATAATTTAACAAATCACCTTTCTACCCCAGTAACAATGCAAGCAATTCATCCCTGTCTTCCACAAATGACACCCTTATTTTTTATAAGACAACAAATCTTGTGAGATAACTATAGGAATCATTCTTATGTCAGCATTAAGTATCTTTAAACATTCAAAAGTGTATATTGAAAATAATTTGGTTCCTTAAATGGATTACTCATACACCAACTCAACGAGAAGAGAATACCTATAGAGGGATTTTCATATGTATAGAATAGGGTGTTTGTCTTTTAAAGACAATTACACTATTTCTGTCAAAATTTTGGATGTGTTTTCTTTTCCCCTTGAATATTTCAACATTTTATAAAGGACAAGTGAACAAAACTAACTAGTTGCATTGTCATTTTATACTTGAAATATAAAAGTATATGTATAATCATAAGAGATAACCTGTTTGTCCTCCCCAGAAGAAGGATGATTGTTGTGTTCTATAGCAAACAAAAGAGATGAGCAGAGGAATGAACTTCTTATACTACCGTGTTCTAAAGCTTTTGTTGGTGATGGCAACATAGTAAGATAGGTGCCAATTAATATAATTTCAAAGACAAAAGGTCTAAAATATATCACCTTAAAATGCTAAAAAGATATAACACATTCTTTGCAATTTATTTTATCCTAAAACTAGATAAGTCTTTTTTTTCCCTCCTATTTTCAAACAAAGCCACCAATTTAAAAGATAGTTTCACAAGCTCATAATATAGGAACTTAAATACAATTATCACCACCCGTATGATGGCAGTCTATATAATGCACAAAAACATAAGTAGTTGATGCAAAATTTCAATAACATATACAAAACATTAAAGATCTCTCTCTCATTTAAAGAAAACAAAGCCTAAAGTAGCCTTTCATGATAGCATCAATAGAAAGGTAAACCCATAAGAAATAGTGGTATGGCTAACAAATCATATGCACCTCACAAATTGTCACACTCCAACACTCCTTTTTCCATATTTGAGCAAGGAACATAAATACAATTTCAAATCATCATACTTTCACATAAAGCCCCTAGAACATTGGCCTTTGGGTCACTTTGTTCATATAGCTTGGAGATTGGCTAAAAGACTAAAAATCTAAAGTAGTAAGTAGAGAAAATTCAAGGAAAATCAACTAAAAATGAAAAAAGAAGAAGCTAAAACTCTACAATTTATGCACAATGAAAAAATGGAACCATACATACAAATTGATCTAGTTAAGATAGTTTTTATTAGCACTATAAGTTGATTTAACAAAGTGTGATTAAATGGAACTATATATACAAATCTAATCAAACTTATTCGATTTCAACATGACAACTTAAACCCTAAATTAGATTTTTCCTTCCCTTTCCTAATCGATAGGAAAGGGAAGGAAAAAGACTATATGGAACTTACCATTGAAAAAGAGCATGCTATGTCTCATTAAAATGGATAAGACATAAATTAGAAGAGGAGAGATGCAGAGATGTAAGCACAGTTTAGATGTGTTTGATGGTGTAGGTAGGGTGGTTCAGAACGGAGACATGGCAAGTGGCTAAGTGAATTGAGGATCTACGGTTGGAAGAGAATTGAAGTCTTTCTTCTTCCTCTTTCTCATGATTTGCAAGTCTCCCATACTCTTTAGATGTGCATCAATAAAAGTGGGAATCGAAAAAATTGCCAACTTAGCAAAATTTTGGAGAAAAAAAAAGGTAAAATTAACTTTTCTCAACAAAAATTAATGACTGTCAAAAATTATAAGTTAAAAATACTCACATTTCCCATAGTGAATGTAATAGTTTATAAAATAATACCATGTGTATATATAATTGAGAAGTAACTAGATGCCCCATTTCCTCTACTTCAAAAAACTATACTTAATAGTATAAGAGTATTTTAGTTAAAATACATGTAATTATAACTTATTTTTTGTCATAAGAAGGTGAGCATACGACATGTTATAATTTCAGGGAGAGAAGTATAATTTTTCAAAGCAAGAGAAATGGGGGCATCTCTTAAGCAAGGATAAAGTAATTTATCTAATTTTATAAGTTTCTAATTTTTCATTTACTTAAAATTTTAAAAATAAAAATCACAATAAATATATATAATATATAAAATACGAATATAAAGTTTTTTTTTCTAAGAAAATTTTTATAATCAATGTTCTTAGAATTGGATTAAATTGACTAGTTCAGCTAATCGAATTAAAAATTAGTTTGAGTTTGATTTAGTTGGTTCAGAAAATTGATTAGTCGAAGAATTGGTGGAATCAATAAAAAATGAATTTGAATTGGTTTGAAATTTTTTAAAAATATTTTTTCTCATATAATAGAATAATTTATTTGAATAAATTTGTAAAATTAAAATAGAAAGCACTAGAAGAAAGAAAATGTTAGAACATAGAGAAATTAAAAAAAGGAAAATATAAGAAAAAACAAAGGTGTATACTTACTTATTTTTATATTTATTCTCTATTATATGTCATCTCATAATAGTATTTCTCTCAAATATCAATATTTAGCCAAAAATTGTAATTTTCTTTTTACTTTTTTTAAATTTTTAATGATAAATGGAACTTTAATTTAATTAAATAATTCTAAAAATTTAATATTAAATGCTCTTAACTTTTAATTACAAATAAATTTTTTAAGTAAAATAACACGTATTTTTTAGTTAAATTTAATGGAAACAACAACTTTTGTTTATTTTTATTTGTGTATATTGAAAAAGAAATTTATTATTTATTATTTTTATTTATGTATATTTGGATATAATATATTTTTATATGTATTTAGGTCAATTAAAAATATTTTAGTTAAAAATTTAAAATTAGATTAAAATATATATTTTAAAAATAAAAAATATTTATGTAACTTTAACAAATTCTAAGAAAGTTTATGTAATTTATTTTTTAAAAAATACAACTTTATAATTAGTTATAACTAAGTTCAATGAGTTGTACTTTAAAACATTTTTTTTATATGGGTCGAACTAGAGGTATATGTAAGAAAAATAAATTGTTGTACTAGTATTACTTGTGAAGTAAAAACTTGGTAGAGAATTCTCAATCCAAATTCTTCGTGTATCACATATATTACTTAAGCTTTTGGTTTATATATTTTTTGCTCAAGTTTTATTTTATTCCATCCGTCTCTTATTAACATGCTCAACATATTAAATGTTTGTTCAATTTTATATGCATACCAGGAAGGTTTTTTTTTTTTGTTAAATTAAAAATATTTTGTTAATTAATAAAAATGAGACTTGGCCAGACCTAAAGAAACCTAATCCAATCCAATCACTCATCAGATTGGCCAGGCCTTGGGTCTAAAGAAAAGTTTGATCATAAAGTCAAATCGAGTCTTGGGTTTAGTAATAAACTTGGCTTGTATACACCTGAGCTTCCCCTCTATCATCTTTCTTTATTTCTTCAAATTTTCCATATGCATATAATAGGTAAATACGAAGGATCTAAATTTAAGTTGACATACTGAACAAATAAAGATATCTGACGAAAGCCAGACCAACCCCAATTAGTGATTTCCTTGACAAATTAATTTTAAATTGCCTTAATTAAGCGTGTTTTCCTTATTAAATAATTATTTTGTGTTTCTTGAAGGCCTTCTTAGAATATATGACTAGCCATGTGGATAGATTAGGTACAACCACACCAGCAGAGAGGTCTTTCTGGTTGCAAGAAGCCAAATGCAATATGCAATACGTTTTCTTCTAAACTGGCACACTCATGGCAGCAAGTTAATGAAAACTTCTTCAGAGAGTCCTTTGATTTCGGGGCATGCATGCTTTTCTGTTCTTCTCAGTAAGGGAATATTGACGACATTACCAGAAACAAGAAGCCACAAACGTGTTGTAGATTTTCTTTCAATAGAGAAGGAAATTGACTTGAGGGAACCTTTCATTATTAATTACTATCATTTCATCATCTTAATATCACCATGCTACATAAGATTAAGTGTTAAATGTTATTAATTAGCAGAGATGATTAATCAAGTAGGTAATGTTAGGATATATTAATCATATGGTTTATTACTGTTCTACCATATGTAAAATCAGATTATACCTTCAATACTTTGCTTTAGGATATTGAAAGCAGAAACCGGGGATGTAACTCAAGTGATTGGGTGATTAGGTGGATACTTGAATGAAGGTCCTAGGTTTAAATAAGTCTGGAAAAATGACTACCTGATGTACCAGATTCACGCATTTCATCAAGAAAAATTGTTACTTTCATTTGCTGGCTACAACCTTTTTGCCAACTTATGCATCAATTATCAACTTCATGCTTGCTCAAAAGTTGGGACAATATTTTTAAAATTTTTAATTTCAATTATTCATACCTAAATTTGTGGCTTAATTTTGAACATGCTCGAGTATTGCAATCAAAATCTTTTTGTTTCATTTCATAAACAATTTTGGATGAACGTACATCTTAAGTATACATGCACCTATCTAATCACTACACCAAAAAACGTTTTAGTGGCAATTAATTAACGGCTAAAATTTTATTACTGCTAATAAGTTCATAAAAATAAATTATTACCGGCAAATATTCATTGGCTACTAATAAGTATAAATATACTGGCAATTAATCTCATTTACCACTAAAAATAAACCCACCAAAATAAAATTAATTTCTCTCCCTCCCAATCTCATTAAAAAAAATATATTTTTACCATTAGTCAATTTTACCGCCAAATAAAAACCCTATTACCTTCAGTTTTCTAAATTACAGCGTCTTCTCGTTTCTGCCGCAAAGGCCAACGTCCCTTCCTGCTAGCTCTGCTTCCTCAACTCGTCCAACTCCAACCATCGAAGGCTTGAGCTTCATCTTATAACCTTTATTTCTATGCGTATGATGTGAAAATCTGATTCTTCATCTTATTTATTGATTACCTTCATTGGTCCTTTATATTTCCATTTTATGTAATACCTGCTCTATATTACTTCTTAGATTTCCATATCTAGAGGAAAGAGTGACAGTGAGAAAGCAAAGTAGAGAAGGGAAGCTTATTCTCTGTGATTGTTACAAATATCTATGGAAGAAAATTTTTTTTAAAAAAAAAAAAGAAAAAAATAAAATATTTTCATAAATAAACCTCTTTAATCTTTATGGTTAATTTAATTTCCTTATATAGATGGAGTTAGAGGAAAGAAAACCAAAAATGTAATTGAAGACTTAACCTTGATGCCGTAAAAATGGAGAAGTAAGAAGGAGGAGATGAATAGCATGTAGTGTGAGTGTTTTTGGGGGATGGGGTCGAAAAGGGAAAGAGGTGAATGATGAAAGTAATGTCTGTGGAAAGGAGGAGCAATGGTTTTGTCAATATAATTATCTCACACTTTGTACATTTTTTTTAATAATTCATTATTATTTTGAGTTGCCAATAGCAGTTTAATGAAACCATTATCTGATCTGAAACACTAAACCCGAGACCACATATTTGTTAGATCTATTGAAAAATCATTTGACTTGGCATGTGAAGTAGCTACTTATCCTTGATGATTTGGTCTACCTTGGTAGAGTAAATGGTGTCTAGTAAAAAAATTAGTATATTTTTATTATTTTTTTAAATAAAAGATATTAGAGTTATTTTTTTTCACAAATTTTTTACTTTTGTTTTCATCCTAATAATTCTATATATCAGATTATTCATTATTTTTACTTAGCATATCCACAGCTTTCTCTTGTACCTATGTGGAGGTATACTAGCATGCTTGAGGATCAAAATTCCATAACAAATCATGTTGGGCGTTACAGACTTGTTCCATTAAAAGCTTATTAGCTAGTCACAATTGGCTTAGATAGTTAGGCAGCAAAAATTTAAGGTACGTTTAATTGAGGAGAATAAAAGAGAAGTAAAATAAAAAGTAATATTTAATTCAAATTTAAATCACCCATATCTAAATTAAAAGGTTGCTATTTATAATTTTTAAGTACCTGTACGTGATATAAGTGACATGTAATAAGCTACAGTGGTATCATATATATATATATATATATAATAGTATAATAAAATTCTAAGTCAATTGAAAACGTTGGACCAGCTTATAACATGGTGATTGGGAGGATACAGATAAAATATTATAGTTTTTATTTTTCTTAAATATATTTAGCAGGAAATCTAAAAGTATCAATTAATCCTTAGGTTCCTTTTGGTATTTTTAATAAAAAATTATATATAATATTTTTTGTCATTGCTTAAATTTATGGCTAAGCCGAATTTGGCCAGAATTGCAATGTCTTAATCTTGGGACTCCCTAATCTGTAATATACTTGTCCCGTAACCAACATTATAATATGACGGAGACATTTGTTGATTAAATATTAAAATTTTGAACACTTTGGAGCTTAGATTTAGATTCAACTAATTTTATTTCCAATGGATAAACTCACGTGGCTTTGGTTAATTTCACACTGTTCCATCTCCAGAATCCTTTGGACACTATGAATGCTATTTGGGTTGAGCACAACCACTTGGAAGAAACTACTGGGTTCATCCTTTAGCTCCTTAGAGTATGGATCCTGTGTTTTAGTTTTCCTAGCTTATTTAATTTCAATTAACTTATAATTTGTATTGAAAGCAAGTTTATAATTGAAGATGGAGAAAAATAAATAGTGTGGTCTTGTCGTAAAGCTAATTTGTTTTTTCCTGTACATAATTGAGTAGTAATGCTGTTCAATTGAACAGTTCTTCATAATGTTTGGAAATGTTATGTTATCAGTTTTTAGGTTTTAGTTTTTAGGCCTTTTTTTTTTCAATTAAAGGTGTGTTTGTGATGCACAATGGCCTGAAATGCACATATCTATATGATGCTAGCCTTGGAACCGAGTCCTATGCCTATGTTCTTGCCTTTTGTATGTCGCAACTCCTCTGTATCCAATCTTATTAATGAATTTTTCAAATGTTTGAAACTACCCGATTCCCAAGATATCATGGACTGTTTTTTTGTTTGTTTGGGTTTTGGTCATGGTCATGGTCATTCTTTATCACTTAAATCAATTTTTTATTTTATGGATATGAGCATCGAAAATGATTAAATATAGACTTCATTCTGTGCAAACACCATAGGTCACTTGTTATTATTTGGTATAATTAGACTTGATTAATTTGCAATTCCTTTTGTGATAATAAATATTTATATAAAAATATAGGTTCAAATATATATCAAAAATTGGAAAAAGAAAAACAAGTTAGATTGTTGGTAGAAAAGGCAATAACAATGAAAAAGTACTTTTAACTGTACTTAGTTGATAGTTGAATATGAGATAGCAGTGTTTATCTATTGAAATATTTTAAGCTTGTTAAACTTACTCTAAGATAGCATAGCTTCATTTTTCACTTCAGCAATACATAGCTAGTTAGTAGTATGTTATTGTGTGATCATTATTTTATTACTATACTCATATCTACAAACTTACAAAGCTCTAAAAATTAAATATTTTAAATCATTATTTTATTGTTAGTTTGAAGAGGAAGGATTTTTGGTCATGGACATTTCTAGAAGAAGAAGATGAATGGATTGCACTAGAGTTAGTAAAGAATATTTGGATGGAGTTAATAAGTTTCTACATCATGCCTTTAGTGACAAACAGGATGTAGAGACAATTCTATGTCTTTATAAAGAATGTGTTATACTATAAAGTAGATCGAGCTACGGCATATGATCACCTTGTGGTTAATGGTATTATACCATCATATGATACTTGGTTCTATCATGGGGAGTCAATTAATGAATCAAACTATATTGAAGAAACTATTTGCACAGAAGTTGCTAGGGATGGTGATGATATGGTAGGAATGATACATGATGCTTTTGGAGTCAATTAATGAATTAATGACTTGTAGTTATTCTTTTGATTGCATAGTTAATGATTTTTTTTTAAATGGAATGAGTTATAATTTGTTTTTGCTAGAATTATTAAATTATTTTTTAGGCAAATACAAGTAGTCAATTGTAAAATTATTTTTAATGATTATAACAATTGTTAGCATATAATTGTCATTATAAGTCTCTTTTACCAATAATAAAAAATGCAATTAAATGTTGATATTAATTATTTGTGCAATTGGTTTTAGTAATCATAATATTGGTCAGCATATAATTGCCATTATAACTCTATTTTTATCGACAATAAACAAAGGCTATTAAATGTTAGGGTTAGTTGATTATGGAACCAGTTTTGGTGGCAATAACAATTGCTGATACAGAATTGCCACTATAATCCCCCTCTTTTTACTAACAATAAAAATGACCATTGAAAGATAATATTAGCCGGTTATGGAATACGTTTTAGTAGCTATAACATTTGCTACTAAATAATTGCCACTAAAAATCTTTTATTTTTAGTGGCAATTGAATGGGTCTTTACCGATCGTTGCTACAATTGCCATTAAAGCTTTTATCGACCCTAGATACACTGGCAAATGATTAATTGCCGATAAAAATGTTGGTGGCAATTATTATTGCTACTAATGTGCAATATAACAACAATAAACAAAGGTTATTAAATGTTAGGGTTAGTTGATTATGGAACGAGTTTTGGTGGCAATAACAATTGCCGATACAGAATTGCCACTATAATCCCCCTATTTTTACTAACAATAAAAATGGCCATTAAAAGATAATATTAGCTTAGCTTCTCCATCACTGCTCCTGCTAGCATCACCGACCCCAATAAAAGCTTTAGAAATTAGGGACAAAGTCAAGAAAATAAGTGTCTGTTTGAAATTGTTTTCGTTTTAATGTTTTCAAAACATATATTTTTAAGAACAAATTTTTTAGAACAAAAAAAATTAAAAAATTTGTTTGAATCATTATTTTGAAAAGTAATTATTTTTTGTTTTTTACCTGATTCTGTAGAACAAAAATTACAGAACACTTAAAAAGTGTTTTGAGTTTTTTATTTTGAAAACAAAATTTTGTTTTTTTATTTTACAAAACACTTCATTAAAACACATTATCAAACAGGTTTTTTTATTTTTTTGTTCTTGAAAACAAAAAAAATTATTTTACAGAATTAAATCAAACAGGGCCTAAGAATCGACCAATAAAGTCAAGGCAAACCGGTTGCCGCCCTCACAGTATTTTCCAGATATTAAATTAATATTATTACATTATTATATAGGTTTCTTAATTCGTCTTGCAGGGAACAAAATCTAATATGCACACGGCATGATTACAGCTAGTTTCAAAAGTGATCCAAAACTAAATATATATTGACGAATTTTAGTATTAAAAAGATATATAAATATAACCATTTATATGAAACTTGACTATTCTTTTTAGCTTTTTCTTAAGTAAGCTTCTATCCTCATTCTTATACTCATAAATAAATGAGAAAAAACAATAAAATATATAATATTAGGGTGATGGAACTTCTCATCTATATATTAATACATATGGTTCTGTAGCTTTTTTTAATTATACTTTTTTAAATTTTATTGAAATTATATAATCTCTCATTTATTTTTCAAACATATATAGACCTTTTTTTCAAACAAACATTATTTTATATTTTGGTTTAATTTTAAATTTTTTGAATAGAGAGTATTTTAATAAAAAAATTAAAATTGAACGAAAGTATATGATAATTTTTGTTTCAAGAGAAATTTATATAATTTTAGCAAAATTTAAAAAATTCTATATTATTTACTCTTTAATTATTGGTCTCATATTAGAATAGATAGATAAAATATAAAAAAATTTATGTAATTATTAATATAAAGGGAGAATGAGAAATTACTTAATGTTTTACCATTGCGTTTTTTAAATTATGTAGTTAAATATTAAAAAAATTAACTTACACTTTAGAGTATGTCTAGCCACCTTTTATGTGTAATTATCATATATATATATATATATATATATATATTTACACCATCATTTTCCATTTTTGGAGATGTGGCCACATGGGTGGCTGGGTTAGGCCCAACTACCTGTATATGGAGACCAACGGAGCTACTGGGTTGAATAGTGCCAATAACCGCTTTTGACTCCTCTATTATGGCACGGGTTGGCGTGGCACGTGGGCCGGCATAAGGGAGGCAAATATTTAATGTATTCTTGTAATACTTCAAATTTTTGTATTATTATTATTATTATTATAAATAATAATTAGACCAAATTTGGTACAAAGTTTAAAAAAATATTATATAATGTTTATTATATTTCTCGTTATCTAATAAAATTTATTTTTTATTATTTTTTAACAAAAACACGTGTTCTCATTTTACCTATTTATTTATTTATTTTTAAACTTCTCTATCCTATTCCATTCCTTTGCGCCGTATCAAACGTGACTACTGTGACTGCCCATTTTTGCGCTGAAAATGCATTCATTCCGTAAGCAAGATGAACAGCGTGAGGGTCTCTGTCTTACCTTCACTCTTCAGACCATTAGGAGAGTTGTGACCTAAATGTTTTTCCCGCGTACCTGCATGTTCTACATAACTCCGCTAGCCCGGCTCCTTATTATTTGACCTCAGCTCTGAATACCAATAGCATATAAATATGGCATATGGGCATTATGTTTCGCCCACACCATACTCTTTCATCTGAAAACAAAGCCACTTTGAAATAAATATCTCTCTATCCTTCTCACTACATTATTAGTATATCTCCAATGGAGTTGGAAAGCGTACTCCACTTCCTTCAGGACAAGACCATTTTAGTCACTGGTGCCACCGGCTTTCTCGCCAAAAGTATATTATCTCTCTTCTTTTTCTAATTCTTTCAAACTTTGCTTGAACTGGGTGCAGTTGCACTGAACGATATTGATTGGTCATCTCATACTGTGCTGTATCTTGCATGGTTTGCAGTTTTCGTAGAGAAGGTACTGAGGGTTCAGCCAAATGTCAAGAAGTTATACCTTCTTTTAAGAGCTGCAGATACCATATCTGCCACTCGACGCTTGCACAATGAGGTGATACCATCTGTGTGTGTGTGTGTGTGTTTTTTTTTTTGTTGGCCGTCGAGGGGATTCCGTCTAGTGCCGCAAGTTTTGTTTTGTTACGATATAAGAAATTCCTAAGTACACTTTTTGCACAGTTAAATGGTAACCCTTCGTTAAAATAAGCGTGTTAATGAATTATTTCATCTTAAACATATTTTAGTGAGTTTTTACTGATTCCTAGCATTACCTAAGAAGTATACTTAAGAATTTCTCTCATTATGTGTACTCTTCCCAATTTTGTGCAGCATATTTCTCAAGAAGGCTCCTCTATCACTGATTAAGGAGAACTTCATAAATATAGATAATCGTTGACTTTTTAACATAATATAATGTAACTTCTAATATAATGGTATAAATTTGTGGCTAATACGTGCCATATATTTTCCATATGTAGATCATAGGGAAGGACTTGTTCAAATTGTTGAAGGAAAATCAGGGTGCAGAATTCAAGTCCTTTGTCTCAAAGAAGTTGACTCTAGTTCCTGGGGACATCTCTCATGAGGACTTAAATTTGAAGGACTCCGTTCTACGGGAAGAGATTCGCAAACAAACAGATGTTATAGTTAATTTAGCCGCAACAACTAACTTTGATGAAAGGTGTAAATATATATATATATATATATATTTGAGATCATAGATTGGTACAACCATACTTGCGTTGGATATATAGTCATAGATTTTTCTTTACGAAAAGTATTATCATAATATACTAAATTTCTCTATGATTAAAAATTCAAGTTTTATATCCATTTTCTTTCTTCTTAAATGCAGATACGATGTTGCATTGGGTATAAATACCTTGGGAGCTAAGCACGTATTGAGCTTCGCCAAAAAATGTACTAAACTGAAGGTCCTTGTCCACGTATCAACAGGTCTATACTCCATAGCATTAATAACTTTTACTTTTTCTCCTTATTTTAGTTTTTCCGTGATGGGACGTCGGCTTCCGATCATACTAGGACTTTATTTTGTTTTTATTCAATGATATATTGGCCAATGAATACCTTATAATTCAAGGGTCAGAAAGTCCAAATATAAATGAGAGTATGGGGCGGAATTAATCACAGAGAGAGAGAGAGAGAGAGAGAGAGATGATATATATATATATTGTATCCAAAATCCCCAGATATTTTGCTTACAATAGCCAATACCTTGAATTGAAGCTTATGTCTGCGGGGAGAAAGGAGGACTGATAGCAGAGGATCCGTATCAAATGGGTGTGTCACTAAATGGAGTGTCTGGACTAGACATTGATGCTGAAAAGAAATTGGTAGAGGAAACTCTGAATCAGCTTCAAGAGGAGGGAGCCACAGAATATGAAATTAGAGTTGCCATGAAGCACTTGGGTATGAAAAGGTTTGTTGTGAGTTACTAGCATTCCCATAAGATTACTTCTTGCGAAGGATTAGACTTGATAAAACTTTTGAAATGTTTGTTATCAAGTTTTTTCTTTTTCTTTAATAAAAGGGTAACTTCTGAATAAAATTTTTTGAAAAACAAAATTACATGATGTTAAATTATTGAAAAAAATAAACTAATTTATCATGTTTTATTATTGAAAACTTGATAGCAATTAAAATTTTAAAAACTACAAATTTTCTCCTTTTGTAAATCGGTACTATTTCCAAGTACAATTTGACTATTTAGAAGAATTACCTGATGAAGTTTTACAACTTAGTAATTAACATTTTAAAAATAAAACTCTCTAGGATGAAATTTTAAATAATTATATACCATGACTTGATCAATAAGTTTGGTTGTGTCTGATATTATCAGGGCAAATGCATATGGATGGCCAAATACATACGTGTTTACAAAAGCAATGGGAGAAATGCTTGTAGGAACATTGAAGGGAAACCTGCCCGTTGTCATTGTACGTCCTACCATCGTTACCAGCACTTACAAAGAGCCTTTCCCTGGTTGGGTTGAAGGTGTAAGGTATATATATCACCACATTTTAAGTCTATGCCATTTTTTGTTACGTTTGCTAGCTTTCCTCGAAAATGGGACTTGGAAATCTAAATACATAACCCAAATTGTTCTTATTTTGGGACTTTAATTAATTACAGAACCATAGACAGTCTGATTGTTGCTTATGGTAAAGGAAAATTAACATTCTTCCTTGCGGATATCAACGCAGTTTTTGACGTGGTGAGACTGAATGAACCCTTTGTTCTTATCACCATTTTTTTCTTTTTTTCTTTTTCCCAATATAATGGATAAATTAATTATGCTGAGTTTATTGAAGTAGATACCAGCTGACATGGTGGTGAATACTATCTTAGTGGCGATGGTGGCTCATGCGAATCAGCCAGATGATGTAATATATCATGTGGGTTCCTCAATAAGAAATCCCATAAGGTACTTTAATCTTAGAGACTACGCCATAAGATACTTCGCATCAAAGCCATTAAGAAACAAGGATGGAAAGTTTGTCAAGGTTGGCAAGATTACCATATTAAACAGCATGGATACCTTCCGCACATACATGTTCATTCGCTATATGCTTCTCTTGAAGGTAATTTCTCTATTAATCATACCATGCACCAAAATCATATAAGCAAAGTTCTTAAATCTTAGCAAAGCTAGCTTTTTTGCATTTAATTATAGGGACTAGAGCTGGCCAATACAGCTTTTTGCCAGTATTTTCGGGGGGTGTACCTTGACCTGAACAGGAAGATTCAAATTGTGATGCGCTTGGTTGATCTTTACAAGCCTTACTTGTTCTTCAATGGCATGTAAGTTACTGCTTATTTTTCAGCTATAAATTACATAAGGCAAACATGTTTATCGATATAAATTATCCATTTATTGGCCCACAGATTTGATAATGTGAACACAGAGAAGTTGCGAATTGCTGCAAGACAAGGTGGGGTAGAGATGGATATGTTTTATTTTGACCCGAAGATGATTGATTGGGAGGATTATTTCATCAATATACATATCCCTGGCATCGTTACGTATGTCCTTAAGTGATGATACTTTCAAGTGGAATATTGTAGCTTTTGTCTTGTGGAACTTGTATTTGCATTAAGTGCTTTAAGTCTGCATGGGCGAGATTAAATACATCGGTGTGTTATAAGTTATTCAGTAAAAGGCAGTATTATCAATCTTAAAGCTGCCAGGTGCTTATGAACTTGATATAAGTATGAAATATTTACTTTATTTTTTACACTCTTACAATGGCCGTTCTCACTTTTTATTGGGCCTCTGAATTAAATCTCATGAAAAAATATTAGTTGTACAATTATTAACTAAATAAGCAAATTTACACAATCATACCCATATGAGTGATTTTATTTGAGTTTTAAAAAAGTTAGTAACATGAATTTATTGACTCAAATGAACAACATACCCATATTTTGACCAGGCAACAATCAAATGCATAATTTAGGATCCCAAAATATAAGTTATTGAATCAAGATAAAAAAACACTATTCAGTTGCATTAAGTAGGAGTGACCATTGTGGCCAGTACTTAAGTCAGATAAATAAGCCGGAGGAGGAGACTACGTACATAGACATACAGTACCAGACATTTTCGGTGCCAACATGAGAACCCATTACCTACTTTAACTTTCCCAGATCACCAACTACTTAATATCCTTACAACAGTAAGATTTTACAAGATACAATGACGTCCTCTGTGCTCTATTCAAAAACAGGGAGAGGGGCCGGCAATAATCCACACTGATTGGTTCATGAGCGTTTCAAGTGTAGAAACTCAATAACCATGAAGCATAATGTTGCTGTTCATATCGTGAACCATCTTGTTTTAGCCCCAAGCAACTCTCAAACAGTTAAAGGGCCTATTGCGTGCAAGCCAAACAAAGGCATACCAAAAGGAAAGATTCATTAGGAAGAAGGGGACCTTTCTTCCCTTTTACCTGAGAAGGTCGCTGTGCTACCCTCAACAACTGGGGAGAAATCTGAGTTATGAACACCATTACTTAAGGATCTCTCTGAGCCGCAGGGATGATCTGATGAGTTACTATGACAAGAGAGATTACCATTTTCACAAGTTTTCACATCATTGGAAGCATTAGCAATAGCATCATTAGCACTTGGCCGTGTAATGCAGAGCCAAATTCTCGAGGATTCCTCATTGCTATTGCCTATTACAACTGGCACATGCCATAATCCTTTTTCTGATTCCTGAAACAAAAACTCAACACTTTCAAACTAACGGTTCTCAAGACACTACTGAATCTATTGATGGAAGATTTCATGGTCACCCTCTGCATATCAATCATGAATGACCAGCAACGATGAAATTTAACCATCCTTACACAATAAACAGATTAAAGCACCCTAAACATGGACCTATACATAGAGACACTACAATTTAGTTAATGCCATTATTTCAGTCTGGATAAAAATTACAGCTCTCTGTTGAAAACAAATACAAGTACAACCATCATCACAAAAAGAACAATTCCACCGTGAATGAAACATATTGTCGTGAGCTGCATGCACAATCCCAAACTGGCTATTCAGAGATACAGGCACTTACGCATATAATAAAAAAATCAGGGTATGGGATAACAATGCAAATCATCCCCTCAACAATTTCTTAGCAGCACATAACAAACATCAAACACCAAAATATTGAAAACCCTTGGCTGACACACAACACAGAATACCAACGCATAGCTAGCATGGCCACATGCATGGTAGAATGACAGATTCTACTACATGCCATGCCATATAACATATATTACCTGGATGACCAATGAATATGATGGTGGCATCAGAAGTTTAAGGTTTCCTTTAACAAATGTGTAGTGAACCTGTCGATAAAAATAAGTAGATATAGTTGGCATGTTACAAAAACAAAGTTTAAGGGCACACCAATACTCAAAAACCTATAGAACAAATCATTAACTATGTAAGTATAAAAAGTGATTAATTGTGCTCCATAATGGGCACATTTCTCAGCATTTTTCCCCCTATCACCTCAACACCACCACAATGACAATTTAAAAAGTTCTTCAATTGAATTTAAAAAATACTATACATTCACCACTGTCTGAGTTCTTATGTCAATCATATTCTACCTATGTAAATGGAAGTAATAAATTGGATACAAATTCAATCTACTCTCCTGTTCCACTGAAGAATAAGATTTACAAGCTCATAGTTATTAAATTAGAACAAAAAATGTCATAATGCCATAAGCAATTTCAGATCGAACTCACTTGATGTCTTTCTTTCCACTGGTTAAAAAAGCTGCTTCCTATGAGTTCAAATATGTGATCTCGCATTTCATCATTAGTGACAAGCAAGCACCTTAATTTTACAGCAGCGTAGAGCCAATACCTGAAATCCATGCGCATTAAAATTAAGCAAAGAAAAAGCACAAGACAATAATATGGAGTTATCTAAAGAGAGAACAAACACAATAGTGACCAAAAGACTCAAACCCAAAATTCAACCATATATGTGAATCAGTGCCTTAAAGAAGTACAATATATCATCAATAATACATAAAAAGATGAAGAAACATCGAGACCGTTCAAGAAACAAAATTGTCATCCTCAGACGAAAAACATAAAGACATTTGCAAAGACATTGATTTGGCAATTACCAATCATCATTAGAGCCATTTGGTGTTGTATAAAGAGCACCGTTATCCCTCCACTCCTCAACCAACTTTCTGCTAGGATGGTTTTCCATTAGCCCTCTCAGACGTTTGTTGTGCAGGATAACCAGCGGCCATTTCTTTTTACTCGTCTTATAGAGTTTCTTTACAACATCATCAAGCTGCACGATTATAAAATTGACAACATAAACAATTAGTTTTATAGAATTCACTAATGTATGAGCTAAGACTTATATTCAATCTCTTTTTTTTTTTGGATGGGGGGTTGTAAGGGGACCTCCATAAATTAGTCGTAGAACCTGAGAAATGCTAAATCCACCATCGGGAAAATTTTGCTGGTAGAGCCCAATGTTTGCTCCATCCACTATAGCTTCAAAGTCAGCATGTTTTTCAAGCCAGCCCTGTTATAGAAGACGCCAGAAAGACAAATGAGGAAAACTACCCAAACCAAGTTACAGACACACAGGGACATAATGATTATTGAAGATTTGAATAAGTCAGAAAGTTCATTTCCAGAAAAGACCTAGTACATTTGGTATTGTCTTACACGCAAGGGAGCAATGATAGGAAGGAATTCACTCACCTGAAACTCGCTAAAATTTTCCTTGACCTCTCGTTCCATCGCCAATGCAGCGACAGACTGTGCAAATTTCTCAGTTTCCTCATCATCAATATCAACACAAGCCAATTGCTCACGACAACAACAACAGCGTCCGTCTGCATCAACATTAGCTTTGCATACAGCCCAACTCCCCTTTCCAATCCATCCTTGACCATGCCACCCTCCCCCATTCCGTACAATTCCCTCTTTGACTCGTCCAGCGTCCAAGTTCAGCTCACCTACAGCTGAAGCTTCGGTGCTTTGAAACCAGTCTTCAATAATCGGTACAGTTGATTCGCTAACACACCTAACGGAGCTTCTGAGTTTGTGTAAATATTCATAAACTCTCTCCGCTCTACCTTTCTTCGCGCTTACCTTCAAAAGCGCCGCAAGCTCTGCTTCCTCCAGACTTACTCCCGCTGCACCCATTTCTTCCTCAACCTCATAGGCTTTATCAGCCTCCAAATGGTCGCAAAAGCAGAACAACGCAGGATCAAATGTTCGTAATCGAGGAGAAACTTTGTACTTTCCCATACTCTTCACCAATTCAAAGGCATAGTCTCCGTCTCCATTCGCCGCAGCAAGCCTAGCAACAGCTGTGATTGAAGCCTCATTGGGATTGATACCAAGGGCCAACATATGATCAAATACGCGAAACCCGCAATCCAAAGATAAGTCTTTGAGTGATGGGTCAGTGACAGAATTGGAACAGAGGTAGAGTAAAGCATTGAAGTGGAGCTGATTAATTTTTATTTTCTGCGAAATCGCGGTTTCGTAGAGGGAGATTGCGCCACTCAAATCCTTGGTTTTGGAACAAGAATTGAGCTCAAATTGGAACTTGCTCTCTGGAGATTGGTTGGTCTTCTTCCTCTTCTTCGCGTTTGAGTGGTTAGCTGTATCCATTTTCGGATTTGATAGAGGAGGGGTTAGTATGTTGATTTAGAAGATTTAAAACCCTAGATGGCGGTTAATACAGATACTTATTTTTGAGTGAGACAGTGCGGTTAGACTCCCAACATGGGGTACGCTGTTTGCTATGGCAGTTTCTTTTGTCCTTTTCTTCTTTGCTATAGCAATATGGACCAGGCCGGATTCGAGTTTTTTGGTTAAAGCCAGCAAATCAAGATATAATAGAGCTATTTATTCTTTTTGGATTCATAGGTTGGGCTTTGTTTCGGTGCAGTTCTATTGGTCTGGACCTAGTGAAAGTGCGTCGGCTGCTTCATTACTTGTTCAGTTTTTTGTCTTTACTGGATCGTCAGTATTTTTTTTTCCTTAAAAAAAACGTGGTAAGACAAATTTTAGAAAGGAGAAGACAAAATCTATATCAGATTTCTAATTTAAGGATCTGGATTAGTGGTTGTCTATTAATAAAGTATTAAGTGATGGATACTGTGTTTTTACTTTTTGAAAATGACAATTAAAAAATGCCAAATGTATACCAGCAACGTTACTCCAAATATAGAACTCCTTTGTGGGATGGATTATCATTCTGCCCAAGGCGACATTAAGATTCCACTGCATCCAATCTTTAAGAGGTAAGCTGAAAATACTTGATCTGTACTGTGGGGCAATTAAACCTCGCCAAATGCAAGCTGCCTCTTCACAATCTCTTATCACATGCAGAGTAGTTTTTTCATACAGAATACAAGCATTGCACACAGTTGAAACATACCACTATTGACTGGAATTAGTGAGGGGTTTCTCATGAGCCATTTGCCAAAGAAAGATCCTTATAGATTGAGGACCCTCCCACACCCGTAAAGACTTCCAGAACTAGTCTGAATGAGTATTCTCAAAATTACTAAGAGAAAAGTAGGCTCTAGAAACAGAACAAGTTTTCGATTTGTTAGTACTGTTAGCACCAGATACAAAACTGGTTTAATTAGTGGATTAGCGTTGATCATTTAGTGGGCTAAAATATGTAGATTATTTCACTTGTTTATAACATTAATTAACTAGTTGTATATGATACTCTTTAAATAGATTATACTATGTTTTGGATTAATCTATAATAAATCAAACTAATTTAAGCCTATTTGGAAAGAGACCTAATTTGCAATTCAATATGAGGTTAATGATCACTTAAGAATTATTTTTATTTTTATCATAATTCTTTTATATAATCTGACTAAGTAGGCATTGTAAGTATCCTTTTTTGGAGTCTTCTCTCTGTCTTTTGTGCAGAACTTTTGTAAATTTAAGAACAACAATGAAACTAGGTCAATATGCCAATGTGTTCCCCTTTTAATTTGTTCTCCCACTAGAGTTTAAACTTTCAAGCCTCCCATCGAGAAAAGTCCATATCACCAGTGCTAACGAGTGGAGGAACATTGGCAATCTTCATAATTGTATTCTGAGGGAGAAGAGTAGAGTTTATTAAAATCCTATGAGCCCGAATCAGTCAAATATGAAATTACTGGATAATGAATTTCCATAGCGTCATTGGGGCAAACACATTTATCTATAAGTTTGTCTTCCCCTTCCAAACAGTGATTCATCCAAAATAGTATCAACCGAGGTTTTCTGGAATTTTCCGAAGAATCCCAAATAAAACTCTCTGCTTTTTTAATTTCATGTGCAGTCCCAGTAGGCAATCTTTTATTTTGCGTGTGGAAATATGGTATAATGGATGTTATAACTGAACCAAGGTGATTCGGCCAACCATAGATAAACATTGTGACTTCTACCCTTCCACCCAGTGGATCCCGATTGAACTTTCTGAACAATGTGTTTAAATGAGGAATTACTACAATGACCAAGTATAATATTAATTCCCAAATATCGGCCGATATATTAGAAGTTCTTCTAAATCCACATTTTTGGGTTATCTCCTAAGCAACATCATGGTCAACATTCTTAGGGAAAAAATACCAGCTTTAGCTGCACTTACCTTTTGACCAGATATTCCCCCAAACTGTTTAGGGCACTGCAAGATACAATCAATCTGAGCAACCAAGCCCCACATAAAAGGAGATTATCCCGAAACATGAAATATCAGATAATTGGGCCACGATTACCAATTTTCATAGTCTTCCAATTCTTGCTTTCCACTGCATCTAAAATAATATGGGACAATGTGTCTATACAAAGGGCAAAGATACAAGGAGACAAGGGATCATAGATCACTTTATCTAATACCCCTTGAAGGCCTGATCTTTTTTAGTCTTCTCACCATTCCACAACACAATCGCGTCAGGGGTTCTAATGCAACGCATAACAATGAGAAAAAATTCACAGGACAGCCAACTTCAATAAATACCTTTTCAATGAAATCTCAGCTAAACTTCTATATGCCTTCTCTAATTCAACAGCCATAAAACCTCTTTTATCTTTGACCTTTCCTATCATGTGAAAAAGGTTCTGTGCCACAATGAGATTATCCTAGATATTGCACCCAGGAATAAAGTTGATTTGGGAGAAATGATTTTAGACAAAAAAAGCTTGAGCCTAGCCCCGAAAATTTTAGTAACTACTTTACAAATAACATTAAAAAGAGAGATAGATCTAAATTGTATGATGAGTTCAGGTTTATCTATTTTCAGAATGAGAACAATGTTAGTATCACTAAAATTTATCACCTTGCCATGATTGAACCATACGGACTGAATGAATTTGCAAATACTACTAACAATAATCTCTTCTGGGAAGGGACAGTCAAGAGACTCCCAAGATGGGATATCTCCCCGTGGTCAATTTGCTCCAGTTCGATACGGAGTCAGCAGACCCTGCTCTTCCTCAAAAAGAGATTTATAAAACTGTATGAACATGTCTTTAATAATACTGGCATTATCAATCCAGTGACCATTTCCATCTCCCAACCTTATTCCGTTGCGTTGCCTCCTAATGATGGCTTTGGTATAATACTACGGAGTATTACAGTCACCTTCTGAAATCCATTGCCCAGTTGACTACTGATACTAGAGAATTTCTTCTTGCTTCAGAACTTCATCTACCTTTTAAGAGAGTTGCCTTTCAAGATTTTCAAGAAACAGATTTGAACCCCGAGCATAGGCATGTTGAATGCCTTCTGTGCGTTTAATTAATTTATGCTTTCATCTCTTTATCTCACAGAAAGTCTTCCTATTCCAAGGCTTTAGTTCAGGAGTGAGGGACTTAGGCATGGAATGTATCTATTCCTCCTGTGACCACCTTTCCTTAAGAAATGTTTTAAATTAGGCATGTTTTAACCAGTAGGCTTTAAATCTAGAAAGACGTACAGAGTGCAAATTACCCAAATTAGCTTGAGTGTTAATCAAAATGGGATGATGATCGAAATGTAATCTTGCCAAATCTCTAACAGTAGCATCATAAAAGAGAGTTCAGTTCTCCACTTAGAATGACAAAGTGCTCGGTCAAGTCGTTTAAAAACTCGTCATAATCAGGCCAAACTAGATCATCTACCCAATTTCTAAAATTCTGACATTGAGCCATATTGACTTCTGCTCTGCCTTTCTATTCATCCAAAGACAAATTTTCATTGAAGTCTCCAACCATGAGAATAGGACCCTGCTGGTTGGCATGAGAAATCCTGAGCATGACAACTGATGTTTGCTTCCTTGAGGACTAGCATAAACTGCAGTTAAGTGTCATAAGCCAAACTAATCTTCAACTCCAAGATGTAAAAATTGAGGATCTATCTCCCTGTAGTATTGAGTTTTAATTCCCCATTATTACACAATGCCGACCAGGTTCCACCAGCAAACTCCTGAGCTTCAACTAGACTAGAATATCTCTGAAGCCAAATTTTCTTATTACAAATTGCCCATGAGCTCCACTATACGTGGCCTTAAGAAAATGACAACATCTGGTTTATAACTCGAACAATTTCTTTAAAGGCACTACCAAATTTCTTTATTAGTGGGTGAAGCCGCTAGATCAGAAGGATGACGTACAATTTGAGGTTTCATGATGGCAATGTCACCACTACTTGCTGCACTTCCCCCAACATGAAAGTAGAACTAACTGCGTTAGAAACTCGTATAAGTGGAGAACTGACTTAAGTGCGGATAATGGGCCTGTGTCCTATTTTGTTTAGGCTCGACTTTGCTGTACTGATGGGGATGACTTCATAATGGACTCAGGACTAGGTTCTCTTCTCTCTGCTACAGGCTAGGCTTTGGTTATTAAATTTCTTAAGGCAATTTAGTCCCCACAGGGTGCACATTGGTAATATCCTTCAAAGAAGCCTCTCCACTGTTGGTTGGTTCGTCCACCACTTCATCAAGAACGACAAATCATGAAGTACCCCCAGTTTGCCCGAAATGATTCATGCCGCAATTTCATGTTGCCTTACAGCTTGTATAAATGTAGTATAGAAAGAAGCGCTTCAATTCACACCTAGCAATGTCAAGCTAGCTTGCGGCTTATAGCTACTAGAATTTTTTATCTTTTTGGCTTCGAAAATATTTTTATATATGTAAATTTATATTATTTAATTATTAGCTAGATGTCGGTGGATTAGTTTTTAATTAGTTTGCTGTGTAAGCTGTTTAAATACCAAAGCGGCGCACGAAATCTAATATTTCTAAGGGAAAGTCTCTTGGGTTAGATTATCCGCACCATGTTATATTTAATGCAACTTGATTTATATAAATAAATTGTAATTCAATATTACATAAAATAGCGGAAACAAAATTTAAAAATCTAACCTCCAGCCATACTATTTATTTGAAGCAGAGAAACCAATTCAATAAATTTACAAAAAAAGATCTGGGAGATCCAAGGTACATGTTGATATGATAGTATATTCTATAGTTGCAACCGGTTTCATAATCTTCAAAGAATGATATCACCATGAGCAAAAGTAATTTATTTTATATGCTGCGCTGCAGCTGTCACTGACTGTTATTAGTGATTATATGACTAATATCCTTCCCAGTTCCCACCTTCCATATCTTCATACGGTGTCCAATGGCATCTTCAAGTAAAATCTCATACACACCTGGTCCAACTTAGCTTTCTAGTGTGTTTAAAAAAATGGTGAGAAATCTTAAAAGTACTTTTGCCTACTTATTTTTGCCTGAGACAACATTCTATTACTTTATTTAAACTATAGTTTTAGAAATTAAAATATTTTTCCAAACATGCACTTCATAGTCAAATTATGGTGTGGTTCATTGATATATCTGAAGACATAGTTATAAAATTTTCTACACGTGCTAAATGTCTGTCATAAAAGGATATATCGGCTAAATCATAGAAAGATGAATGTAGATTTTTTTTAGATTTTTCTTCAGAGAGACTGGAAACTGTAGAGGTCTGCTATGATAATACTGCCAGTGGAAGCATGCATGGTTAAAAATGTCTATCTCCATTACATAAATAAAATAGAGGTAAATAAAAGAAATTCTTAGGTAATTAAATCAATAGGTGAATAAAATGTAAGCGTGCCCAAAGAAAACATTATTAAAAATATATTAATATATTTAAATATAATAACAACAAATTTGGGTTTAACACAAAAAATTCCATAAGCATAACTAGAGATATTTAAATCCTTATTTTTGCTTTTGAAATTTGTAATTTGAATTGCAATTTATTTGTTACTTAAATTTTATAATTAGTTTTAACATGTAGTATCAAAACCTTATTCGCATAACCCCTACCTACATATTGGTTTTATGAATCCTAATTTTATGAGTAGAGATTTTAACTCCTTTTTTTTTTGTTATCTTCCCAAGAAGAAGAGAAATAGGAATTTCATGTGAAATTAATTTTATTTATTTTGCAAGCACGATAGCTCAATGTTGTCATGTATTATTACAAGTTTCTGGGTTGTTTGTCACTAAAGAAAGAGTTCTCAATTTGCAATTTCTCTATTTTGTGAAATTAATTGATTAATTACTTTCAATTTACTTAATATCTTTTCAGTACACCGAGAGTATTTTGAATACTTGAGATTGCATGTTGTGAATTTCTTGTTGTTGAAAGGCAAAAGTTTTAGCTGCTGTTCGTGCATGATTGCACCATTACTATGCATGTTTAGATATGTGATTCATGCATGTTTTTTTAGTTTCAATGCTTGAAAAATGCTCCCCTTATAATTCTAATGTTAATTGCCAAAGGAAGCACCAGAAAAGGAGTCCAGAATTGCCATAAAACATCAGGTTTTCCAACATGTGTGCAACAAGTTCGGTTAAGTCATTTCGACCCGACCTGTGGAAGAAGACGACCCCAACGATGGGTCGTTTGGGCCCTACCGTAAATAATTTGTCATTTAGGATATGTTCATATAGCATTTCAAACCTTTTTGAAAAAACGATGTGCGTTCTAGGAAGCCTAATGAAATGCTATATTTCACATTATATGGCATTGGACTTCTTTGATTTCTAACCATGTTATTAGGCCTTTTTTTTTAAGGCTTTACGTTTTGTCCATTTTTTATTTTGCTTTGGGCTTATTATATTTAGGCTTCAACACTTCATTTCTGGAATATAAAAAAAATAATATTAAAAAGGACGAACTGGGCCTTGTGGTTTGGGCCATTCCTTTTTTATTTTGGCACAAAAAGTAATTTGGGCAACAAATGGGATCTTGGGCCTTTTTAAAGTCATTTTTGGACCCTTTTAGCCATTATAAGTTCAACAAATTGCATTGGACCATTTTTGAATTGTCTAGAATTTATATTTTAGTCTTTTGGGTTAATTTTATTTCTATTTTGACCCCTATTTTTTTTAGGGCCAAAATAATTTTTGAAATATTATTATAGTGTCATTTAATTTGTATAAATTTATAGAAATTTTTTTAGGCAATTTTGGCACATTTGAGACTTTGTAAAATTATTTTTAGTGTCATTCCATTTTTTTTAAATTATAAGTAATTATTTTAGACAAATTTTTTACATATTTAAGGAATAATTATAAAGGGATAATTTTTTAATTATTTAATCACATACAATTTAGTTAATTAATTAATTAATTAAATTCTCTTAGGATAAAATTAATTAGTGCATATATATATGGATATTTAAATGCACATAATGAACTTAAATATTTTATGATTAGCATATATAAATTAAGGAGAACCACAACATCTTTTATAATTGAGTGCATGTATTTTGAATATAAAATCACATATGGATTTATAAATATCAATTTTAATTAAGTATATAATTATAATATATCTTAATTCACAAGTAAATAATTATAATTCCATGCTTAATTAAGATAGAGTATATAGAAGTTAATTATGTTTTTTAAGTAGCCTACGGGTATTAAAGAACATAAATGCACTTTAATTTTATCATTTATGATACACGAATATTTGGTATACTAATATTTTTGCCCACAAATAGATTTTAGTGACACAATTTTATGTTAGTGTAACTTACATTGATAAGCATGCATTTATGATAAATGTAATAGTTGATTTGCCTTATAATGTTCAAGTAAACATTATTAAATTTTAAAATTACTTTATAACATCTTTTACATCTCAATTATTAATAGATAACAGCAATAAAATTATTTTGGATGGAAGTAACTATAAGACTTAGTAGGAGGATGTCTTCCTCCAATTGGGATGTATTGATTATGACTATACCTTTCATGTGGAAAAGCATCCAAGACCTATGGATGATGAAGATAAAGATGCTAAAGTATTGTATGATCATTGGGAACGATCAAATAGCCTCAGTATGATGACAATTAAACAACACAGTCAAAGTAGCATTCATGGGTCCATATCAAAATGCAAGACAATCAAGAAGTATCTAAAGGTTATTGATGCTTAGTTTGTTTCATTTGAGCAATCACTGAAAGATGCACTAATGGCCCAATTATGCACAATAAAAATCATTGGTATAAAAAAAGTAAGGCAGCATATAATGCAAATGAGAGACCTGACTTTCCAATTGAAAACCTTAGGACTATAGCCAAATAAAAAATTCTTGATTCAATTGATTCTCAAATCACTTTATTCTCATTATGATGTATTCAAGATCTCCTACTACACACATAAAAAGAAATAGACAATTGATGAACAGATGTCTATATGTGTATAGGAAGAGTATAGGTTGGTAATTAATGGAGGAGATATTCTTAATAAAGCTCATTTACCTAGTTTTATTAGCTTTAAGAAGAAGGACCATAAGAGAAATGCTAAAAAGAAGCACATATCTCTTGCTCATATGAAGAACAAGGAAGCTACAAGATACTTTTTTTGTAAAAAGAAAAAGCACATTAAAAAAGAATGCCTTAGTAGAAAATCCTAGTTTGCTAAGAAAAGTATACCTTTGTCTAATATATACTTTAAATCTTATTTAATTGATATTTGTCATGATATATGGTAGATTGATGCTAAATCAATAGTCCATATTTTGAATACCATGTAAAAATTTCTTAGCATAAAGAGTCCATATCTTAATAAGCGTAAATTGTTTCCTAGTAATTAAACAAGTTCAGATGTAGAAGTTGATGGAACCTATCGAATAATTTTATCCTCCAGCTATGCAATGGATTTTGAACAAAAATTGTATATTTCTAGTTTTTCTTGGAATTTGATTTCGATTTCTAAGTTAATTTCTTTAGATTTTACTATAAATATTTTTGAAATAGTTTTTAATTTATTAAAGGATTTAGTTCTTACTAAAAAATTTC
This sequence comes from Erythrophleum ivorense, assembly GCA_026724425.1. NCBI lineage: Eukaryota > Viridiplantae > Streptophyta > Magnoliopsida > Fabales > Fabaceae > Erythrophleum > Erythrophleum ivorense. The sequence continues at coordinate 355,640 of JAIUCV010000724.1, read as the reverse complement.
TCTTATATAATGGTTTGTTTAAGTTTCATACTATTATTGATACAACTAGTTTTTATATAACTATGCATGGTAATTAATTCTGGTGTTAAAAGATATAATATGAATGAGAACTCTGTTAGCATATGGTATAACAAATTAAGACATGTTTCCATAAAGAATATCAAAAGGCTAGTAAAGGATAGGGTCTTTAACCTTTAGGCTTTATAGATTTTGGTCATACATTGATTGCATTAAGGGCAAGCAAACTAACAAGTCATATATACTAATATATGTTATTTTGATTCATATTCAAATAATCATAAATATTTTATCTCTTTTATTGATGATTTCTCATAATACATGTACATCTACCTAATTTGTAGTAAAAGTAAGACATTATATGCCTTTCAAGAGTATAAATTAGAAATAGAGAAATAAATAAGAAAACAGATTAAGATTGTGAGATTGATAGGGTATGATTGGAGCCCTAGTGATGGGCAAGCACTTGATCCATTTTTTTAATTTCATTCAGGAGTATAGTATTGTAACACAATACACTATGTTTAACTTACCTAATATGAACAATGTTGCTGAACAAAAGAATCAGATACTATTACACATTGTAAGGAGTATGTTTAGTAACTCTAAGCTTTTTATTTTTCTGTGGAGAAATGTACTTAAGATAGTAGTATATATCTGAATATGTTCTAACAAAGGTAATATCCAAAATACCCTTTGAAGTTTGAAAAGGTTGAAAACCCAACTTGAATCATATATGTGTATAAGGCTATCTTGTTGAAGTAAGAGTGTATAACTTATATGAAAGGAAGTTAGACCCAAAAATTATCACTACATATTCTGTAAGTTATGTAAAGAAGTATAATGAATACAAGTTCTACTTAATTTGTAACAAAAGTAAGGCACTAGATGCCTTTCAAGAGTATAAAGTAGAAATAAAGAAATAGACAAGAAAACAGATTAAGATTGTGAGATAAATAGGGGAGGTGAATATTATGATAGGTGCCCTAGTGATGAACAGGCACCTGGTCCATCTTTTTATTTCATTTGGGAGTACGGTATTGTAACACAATACATCATATTTGGCTCACTTGATATGAACAATATTGCTTAACCAAAGAATTGGATACTGTTACACATCGTAAAGAATATGTTTAGTAACTCCAAGCTTCTTGTTTTCTGTGGAGAGATGCACTTTATTGTGTAAAAGTGTATAACCCATATGAAAGGAAGTTAGGCCAAAAGACTATCATTACATATATTTATAAGTTATGTAAAGAAATCAAAGAGATACAAGTTTTATTATCCCTTGCATTCAATGAAATTTGTTGAATCTAGGAGTGCCAAATTTATTAAAAATGATATAATTTGTTAGGGTAATTAACCATATGACATAGTCAATAAAGATGATCATATATAGTAAAATACCTCCATTAGTTATAGAGGAACACTGATTCTACATGACACCTATCTTGTAAAAGTGCCTATAGAACATAATAAGGTTCTTGAAGTCTAAGTCAATTATGCAAATAACTAGGAACATTTTTATTCTGCCATTAATGATAAGGCATCTTATAATGGTAGAGTTACTTCAACTAAAGGCAGAAGATACTCTTATTAAATAAACTCAACAAGTTGAATTAAGAAGGTCACTAAGACCAAAAAGATGACAATACCTAATCACTACTTGGTATACATGATTAAATCTAACTATAACATAAGTATTGAATATGATCTTATAATGTTTTCTCAGGTTATGAATGGTGAAAATTCTAAATTGTGGTATGATGTCATAATTGATGAAATGGAATTCATGGCAAATAACAATATTTTGAGACTTTGTAAAGTTTCCTAATAGAGCCAAAGCAATTAGTTGTAAATGAGTTTTTAAGGCCAAAAGAAATTTATTAGGCAATATTAAACACTATAAAGCAAGATTGATTGCTAAGAATTTTACTTAAAATGAAGAAATTTATTACAAATAAACTTTCTTTGTTGTATCCAAGAAGAATTCTCTCCATCTCATCCAGGCGATAATAGCCTATTTTAACTTATAATTATATCAGATGGGTGTCACAGACCATGTTCCTCATGGGTGAACATTAAGAAAATGTATATATGAAATAGCCTAAGACTAAGAGGTTCACCCCAGCCACTAATAAGAATTTGGTATACAAGTTGAAAAAGTTTATTTATGGTCTTAAATAGGCCTCATAACTGTGGTACCTTAAATTTCATGATCTAATCGTATCTGTTAATTTTGTTAAAAATATCATGGATTATTATATATATCACAAGGTCAGTAGAAGTAAAATCACATTCTTAGTCTTATATGTGGATGATATTTTACTTACTTCAAGTGACTTTGGTTTACTATATAAGGTAAAATAATTATTGTTTAATAATTTTAAAATAAAAGATATGAGTGAGACATCCTATGTCATTGGCATTAGGATTCATAAAAATAAGTTTCAAGATATTTTGGGACTGTCACAAGAGATCTATATAAATAAAATTCTAGAAAAATTCAAAATAAAAGATTATTCACCCAGTATAGCACTTATTGTGATGAGGGACAAATTTAGTTTATTTTAATATATTGATAAAGAGTTAAAAAGAAAGAAGATTGAGAATGTTCCTTATACTTTAGCAATATAAACCCTAATGTATGCACAGGTATATACAATAATTGATATAACTTTTATTATAAGTATATTAGGAAGATATCAAATTAATCTAGGGATTGATCATTAAAAAGCTGCAAAGAAGGCTTTGAAGTACCTTTAAGGTACTAAAGGGAAAAGGAATGACGATCTAGAAGTTGTTCATTATTTTGACTCAAATTTAATAAGATGTATTAATTTAAAGAAGTCAATATCTAGATATATTTTTTTGTTGCCTAAGGGAGTTATCTTTTGAAAAAAATGCTAAACAATCTTTGGTAGTTACATCTATTACAGAAGTTGAGTTTATTTTGCATTTTGAAGCAAGTTCATAGGCGATGTGATTGAAAAATTTCATTGTTAGGTTTAAGATTGTGAATTTAGTATCTATGCCTATTAGAATGCATTGTGATAATATAATTATAGTTTTCTTGACCAAAAACAAAAAAAACAAAAGTGAATGTCAAGGTAAACATGTTGACATCAAGTACTTTGCCTTAAGATAACAGGTTAAGGTTAACCAAGTGATCATAAAGCACATTTAAATGAAAAAATGCTAATTGATCCTCTAATTAAAGAGATGTATTCAAAAGAGTTTAAGGATTACGTGTATTAGGTAAGTCTTAGACCATATTTGATCTAATTGAGTTACGTAAAAGAATAAAATTTTTAATTTTGGTTGTTTATATATATTGGTATATATTTTAGTGAAAGATTAACAAAAGTTAGAACTTGAATAAATATTTAAGGTTTATTTATAAAAAATTAATACCTATAAAGATAAAGACATGCTACAAATAATGCATAGAAAATAATACTTGTTAGTTTAAAAGACTTATCACTATAATTCTTACAATATACCTTTATTTTATCTATATACATGTTATTTGGCAAATTGTGTTTAGACCAATTAGGAGAATATTATAATATTTAATTTAATTTAATTTTTAAAATGTTATTTTAATGAAATATTCATTTAAAATATTCCATATCAAAGGTTGGGATATTTTGAAATGATAATAATTAAATAATATCTTTGTTTTTTTAAATTAAATAATTTTAATTGGTCCTCAATTTTAAATTGCCAAATATTTTGGGTTAGTAAATATATGCATATTAGATGATTGACTTCTTTTAATAGAAGAGTAGTCAATTTAATGTTAGCAATTTTTGAAAGATTCCTAATAACTAAAATTAGACTAACACAAACCATCACTAAGACTTTTAATTTATCCAAGAACGCTGCTGACAATTCTTCTTTCTTTCCCTTCTTTTTGTTCTCAAAATTACAGATCTTTTTTTTTTTGGAGAATTTGAGTTTTGATTGAGCATAAAAACTTCTCTGAGTACGGTTAGCGAAATTTAGATCCTTATTTTTGTTTTTGTAGTTTATAATTTGAATTACAATTTATTTGCCATTTAAATTGCATAATTAGTTTTGGCACTCATTTCTCTACGAGGATTAAGTTTTCTTAAGGTTTTCTCTCCTTCAAAATCTAACACGCATATTCTAATTTACGAAGTTGTAAATTTTCAAAAATTTATCACAAAATCTGAAGTTTTTGTAGAGAATCCGTGAAATGATCAGATATACTCTGCTCTAAAACAATTCACGTTAGCCCAAACTCAAAATTATCAGAAAAGGGCCGGCATCTACTTATAATTGGTTTAAAAGTGTCATGCCCTCCCAATAATAAATAAAAAAGAATAACATATTAAGTCCATTGAGTTGGAACTTCCAAACTGGTATACCTGTTTCATTCAAGCAAGACAACTGGTATATAATTAATTAATAGAATTGAGGGCCTAACTGGAAGAGATCGTCTCATCAGTTACGTCATTGTCATTCGTTCATTTTGCATCTGAAAAGGAGCCACAAATATATGTACCGGCTTACCCATCATTGATTAGCCAAGACCACAACGGCACGTGGTTGAAACTGTGTAGGGTATTTGAAAATAAAGATGTGCAATAGGTTTATTATTAAGCTGTCTAATCAAACGCGCCCTACAAACCCGAACTTTTTTATTTTTTTCAATAACGATAATAATTATGTACTTGTAAAAATGACTGCTGGGGGTTTCTTAATTACAAAGCTTATGTGAAACGTGACAAATATGCGCATTAAAAATATTCGTGAGACTCTATTTTCCACGAGAGAGAAATCGACGCACTCCACCCTCCAATATGTCTGTCAAACATACGACTATGTTAAAAGTCATATCCCAATTAAAAGTCTATGTATACTAATATTTTCAATTTATACTGTTTAACATTTAATGCTGAAAGTTCAAATTCAGAATTATTATATATATGTATATATATTAGAGAGATAATTATTTATGTTAATGAAAGATAAATAAACTAAACAAAATATAAATATAAATATATAATATGTTAAAGATAATTTCTACTAAAAATATATACATAGTTAATCTGATCTATTTATCTAAAATAATTAAATTGAATTTATTTAAAAAATTTCAGTTGTTATAATCTTTATCTTTTTTGCGAGGTTGAAAGTGAATGGCTTTCTAAAGCTAGCTTGCTTGGAATCAGTAAAAGGCAATAATGTCAAAGATTAAAAGTCGGTATGAAAACGAAAGTCATCACTAATTGATAACGTCAAAACCAAAATAAAATTAGTCCCAGAAAACATTGGCTAGAATCTTGGGCACTCCCTCCAGGATTTATTTTTAATGTGCAAGGTAGCTAGAAGATGCATACAGTTAACAGTATAAACATATGTGATTTATTCTGTTAAGTAAATGTAGCTGGCTAGACTAAAGAACTTCGCTTATATTTATGGTTATGGAATATATTTAGGTAAAATTTTTAAATATTTGTTATTAAAAAATTTTCAATAGAAATATATATAACATGTGGAAAAAAATTTAAAATACCTAACAAATCATGCACTGAGCTATAATAAATCCACTTGTTATTTTTTTATTGAAAAATTCGGTAACAAACACTTAATTAAAACCTTCTCATAAATTTTATCCTATAATTCTCCCTCTCAGCCATTTGCTTGAATTTTCCTTTTAAAAAAACTAAATTAATGACTATAAATACCCACGCAAAAATTAAGATGAAAACTTTCAATATAAATGACTATTCAAATATCCCTTGTTAAAAAAGGTGCTTAAAACAAGTTCATGCTATCACTAAGAGTGCCAATCTGTCTCCTGGATTCCCAAGGTACTATTACACCATTGTGGAAACTGAAAACGAAGAAAAATGATATTTGGGGATTTTGTGGGCTTTCAGCTTTCACATACTATAGCTATAGTTAAACATCTTGTATTTGTATAGTTAACTATTCCAAAGGGGATTTCTCTTTCAGCACTGTTTAGGTCGCACTGTCAGCCTGTGCTTACTGCTTACCAGAACACAAGTCACGCGTAAGTACGTCGGTTGGATAAGGGTGAGACGCCATATTTCGGCCTGACAGAGAAATGTCGACGATGCTGATCCATCAGCTGCTGAGTTAAAATGTGGACACCAGACATACCACGCAAAGAGACACCAACCTGGGACCAGGCAAGGGCAGCCTCTAGCACCGAAATTATTGTACCTTATTCTAACTCTCTAATATTGTGTTCTCACTTCTATCTTCTGTATAAAGCTCTTTCAAGGGAAGTTAAGTTGCCCACCATCCAATTGTACTGAGATTTAGGCGATTTTCTTCAAATTTGTAATAAATTTAATAATATTCTATGATTATGCACATATTTTAAAATACAATCGAACAATGAATTTTTTGAGAGCTTGGAAACTCTCACATTTTTTGCATTTATATTTGCTTTATTGCAATATGCCATCGTTATCTTTCATCTACATCCTTTCTTTTATTCTTTTTGAGTTTTTTCCCCTGAATTAGCGCTGCATGTATGGCTTATTCTTATGTTTGAATTAAGAAATAGGTTTTCATTGAAAAATTTTGAACCAATTATGATTTTTATCCCACAGTAATTTTTTTCAATTATCTTCATCCCTTTGAAAGGCCAAATTGAGAAGTATATTTTATCCCTGTAATTAAGATGTAACTTTCACCAATAGAGGAAAAAAGATTATTAACAAAATTATTGAAAAAAAATGAAAGAGTTATATTTTGAGATCAAGTTAAAAAGTTAATTATATTTTAGAGACGGATATAATATAAATATGAACATAAATCATATATGTTAATATACCTTTTTCTTGATTGCCGCAATTTACAAGATTATTTATATGTTCAATAAATGTATTAGTCTGATAATATTTATTGCAAAACATTTCGATTCATTAGGAAATACACAGCAAAGAAAGAAGAAAAAGTTACCCTTTAGGCTGTAGGAAACCGTTTTACGATCATAACTGAAATTAATGAGGCAAATAATGTCTTCCGATATACCCCGCGTTAATTTTAAACACAGAAAACAGTATGAGATTTATTTGGCAATCAGAAAATTTTAATGTGTTAATAAAAAGCGTCAAAAGGAACAGGTAACAAAGAAAATAATATAATACAAATGCCAATTGCAGAAGGTCATGTGTGACGGAGGCGGGGCAACTATATAAAATAAAAACGCTTCACATATTGAATTTCTGGAAGAGAAGTGATCTCCATCAATAAGATATTAGCTGTTAATTTTGTTCGATAAGATTCGTCAACTTCGCCATCTCTAAATTCTTATACCGCAGCCATTAAATATTATTATATTCTTCCAAAATAAAAATAATAATTGATATATAATATAAATATGCAGTGGCAAAGCTAGAACCCTAGGTCAAGGGGCAGTTTTCTTTGCAAATATAATTTTTGTATCTTATTTTGGAATGATAAGCCAAAATTTTAATTTATTTTTCTTAATTTAATGGCAAATTTTTTAAATCAATTTCGATTTGTTATTGTTAAAGATTAGATTCATGAGCTATAGATAAAGAATGTTACTTTAATGACAATTTTCAATTTAAAAAATTCCCAATTTCCTATTCAAAGTGTTGAAAAGTTGCAAAGCTGCTTATCATAAATCATTTTTAATGTAATAGGACTATAATTAAAAATAGCCAAGAATATTATAAATTTACAATTAGATATCAAACAAATGTAATATAAAGAATGAATTAAAATTTATAGTATTAATATTAAATGATGCAACATTAAAAAAATAAATTAAATAAAAAGATCTTAATAATTTAGTAGATATGGGTAGTGTTTGACATTTAATCATTTATTTTTGCATACTTTGATTGAAAATTTAATAACTTTGCCCTTAACTTTAGGAAATATTCTGCAATTTAATGAAACTTAGACATTATAAGAAAAATTGAATAATACATCTCATTTTATGTTTAATTTATACAATTACATAGAAGAAGAAAAAATGAAAAAAAGAAAGGAAAAAAAAAAGTTCTCACTTTTCTCTCTCACTCTTTCTCTCATACTCATGTCAAGTACGCAATAACCAAAAGATAAAAATGAAGCTATAGCAGTACAGATGTAGCACTAGTGCCAATTGACAACAGAGCAACAAAAACAAGAAGAGAAGAACAATGATCAATGACCCATGGATGGAAAAAAGTGCAAGCAACACAGGAGGCAATCTATTGAAAATTTAAAATAAAATTGATGAAAAATGAAATGAAATTAAAAGCATGAAACACATATGGGGTAGAGAAAATAAGTAAGTAGCAAAATGTAACGTGTTTTACATAAAAAATAAGAATAAAAAAGAGAGAGGTAGTTATTTGTGAGAATAAAAAAGGATATTTTAAGAAAAAAAAGAAAATAATAATAATAAAAATTTTTTGGGGTCAAATTAAAATATCAAGTAATTTTAAAAAAAGTATATAATTCCATCATGTATGTATTTAGTTTCGGTAGGTTCAAAGTTTTGAAAAATAAGGGATAACAATATCAAAACTTAATATTATATATATAACTTAAAAAAATTTTTGATGAGGGAACTACACTCTCAGATACATACAGCTCCGTCAGTGGAAATATAAGCCAACTAGCTATCACCCTTCTACTTAATATATAATATATATATATATATATATATATATATATATATATATATATATATATATCCATTTTAATAAGTATTGTTGACAGGGTTTTGGTCATAAGTTTGACTGATAACATCATATTGAATAATAATATTTAATTATGTATTGTTATAAGTTTGAATTGTAATTTTATTAGTTCTTTTTTTAAATTAGGTCACGGAAAGAAATCTGCAAAAAGATTTGATTCATAAATAAATAGGATAAATGTTTCATTTAAATATAGTAGCCATACATAAGAATAAGATTAATAATATATGGAGGAAAACACTTGATCCTCTCTCTCTCTCTCTCTCTCTCTCTCTCTATATATATATATATATATATTTATCTCAATATGAAACAATATGGGGCATGCCGAGAAAGGATCGTTACACACCTTTTCCCCGTAATATTTTATGAAAATACTTGAATAAAATTATTCAAATAATTGCTATCAGGTGAAAATTTGTTAAGATTTAAGATTTAATATTTCATATTTACTCTTTACAAAGCAATCATATATCTTATTATAATTATATTCTGGAGAATCTAATAACAACGCTTCCACTAAAATCTTAAGAGATTGGATGTTAATTAGTTTTACATTTTAGCAATGAAATCTCTGGCATTTATTGTCAAAATCTTGACCAAATGACCCCAGAAAATTGAAAAGCCACCATATCAGACGACCTCTCAGTTGATGGATTTATTTCACATAAAAAGCCGAACACACTGTAAAAATGTATTCACCAAATGACCGTCATAAACTACAAGACAAATCACAGACACGTTTATAATTGAAACCTTAATTACACTCACTGTGAGCAGTAGCATGGCCCACTTTGTTGACAGTTGCGGTGTAGGCTTGGCTCGCCTTGTTTTTCTATTTTGCTTTCCGTTTTTCACTGCAACAAAGCATGGACGCCGACTCTTTGCCGGTTAAGCAATCCACGTTTCGCGCCGCTTCTACACACATAATTGTTTTGATTCTCAAGTGACTCAATTGGATTTGTAAACGATTGCTTTTATCTAATTCAATGAAGAGGTTGAAACCAATTTGAGTTTTCAATCGATCCAAAAATTAATTCTATAATGCAAGTTTTCCATACAGATCTCGCTGTAATGCTGCTAGTGATGTAGATATGATTAAACCATATAACAAATTACTATCACGTGGAACTTAAAGTTTTCACTTTGAAATCATACATTCCTTAACAAAAACATTATATCAATAATAATTTCAACCAGCAACAAAACAATTCCTATAATGTTAGAAAATCCAAGTAAACAATAATTCATGACTATTCCTTTAGGGTGTGGGTTAAAAAAAAAATCTAAAGATTTGGGTTACCTAAATATACATAACTGCCAACGGTATTGTTATTCATCGAGATTTCATTTTTGGTTAATAATCATTTTGGTCAAAAAGCTATAATGAGTAAAATCGTATCAAATAAAATTATTAACATTTATGAATCTATGAAACTATCTAACAATCCATGTCTGATATATCATCAATTACAGTTGCCTCCCACCCCACTAAAATTTCTATTACTCTCAATGTTGAATATTAATTACCATAGCACAAATAGCCCTAAATTGAACATATACAGTGATTTGTTGAGAAAATATTTTATGTAATAAGTCAACTCAAATGTAAAGCATCATATTACAATTAATTTTATTTTAAATATTTTTTATTATTTTACATTTTAATATAGTTAATTTATCAATTTAGTTGAATTTAAGTGAAATCATACATTAGGTGCATGTTTGGTTCAACTTTTTCTTTTTTCAAATCATGGTTTTGGACAAAGTAACAAATTATAACTTTTGCATTTTGTGGGTTGTAAACCATAATTTTAAATGTCCTACCATTTTTCCAAACACACACTAGATCAATCCAGTTACGTACATATATAGTGTATTTGCTTCAAAATATAATTTTTATTTTTTCGTACATAGAGAGAGAGAGAGAGAGAGAGAGAGAGAGGCTTTTTTTTGTTAAATTATATATTTTTAACAAGTTTTTTTAAATTGGGTCCCTATATATATATATATATATATTAAATGAATCCTTCTACTTTCCTGACATTTTCAAACAAGTCCTGATGCCATATTCCATTATAACACCGTCAAACTCATAGTGAATTAAGTAACAAATTGCTTATGTGTCATAAGTTAGAGCTATTGTGAACTTACACAATTTTTATCTCATTTCTAAATTTGGTCTTTCACACTATTTGTTATCATTTCCACTTAAGCATTACCCGTTGATGACACCTAAGTACTGTTAACCAAGTCAGCTCGAATTGGCACATGGCATGAGCTTATTGGTTTCGCAAGGTCAAATATAGGGGAGACTTGGATGTGGCGACCCAATTATGATCGTCGTTGTATATGTGATCCTCCCTCCAAGTGGCTATTATATCAGGGGCGAACATGGATAATATATGAGTGGGATACTATAATCCCCATCCCCAATCTATATTTAATAGGTAAAAATTAAACCTTCATCTCATGAATTCTTGATTCCTCATAACCCAGAGCCATTTATTTAAAATTTATAATGAACAAGTTTTTTCTCAAGTTGAGACTCATTTACATAAAATTTATTTATATAAAATCACAATTAATAATGAAAAGTTTCAACCAATTCTTAGTATAATTCAAAACCTACATAATGCTATTTGATAGTTTTTTTTTTACTTTTTTTATAATATATTATATTGATCAATATATATAAATGTGTATAAATAAATGAATAAATAAATATATACTGTAGGCTTGTGGTGGGGTGAGCTTGTGGTGGGGTGAGTATTATATGGACTAAATCCTTATAATACCTATAACAATTTTCATACCTATATTCAAGCAATTAAATTTTACGAGAATTTATAGGATATATAGGAGTATTCGGCTCATACCTATGTTACATGCACCATTAAAAAATGCTAACTTGCCTAAAAACATACTTGTCATCAATTGGTAATGCTTATGAAAATGATAGTGAAGTAGAGAGAATCAAAGTAAAAATATAGAAACCAAATTAAAATTGTATGTAAACAAAACAAAGAGTATATTTAATTTGGCTTATAAGTAATTGTTAGCTAACTTAACACGAGTTTAACGATGTTATAATGAAATCTGTAACGTTGGGGATTTGCCTGAAAATGATAAAAGAGTGTAAGGATCGAGTCATATACAAAAATAGAATATAGGGACTACTTGGAAAGTTAAATCAATTTATAAGGATTAAATATATAATTTAACTTTTTTCTGTTGGTTTGGTAATTATTTTTGCCATCGTGCGGCCGGGGCATCGTATGGGGGCATATTGTTATTCATCAGCAGTTATCTGTAAGGCCGACATCACTCAGATATTAAGCTAAGCGGCCAGAATTGTCAATGACTTCCTGATCCGTGGGTCCCACCGCCAATGTCCAGCCCCTCTAATGCTCTTTAGTGCGTGTTTGCTACGCGTCAGAGAGCAGCAAAACTACGTTTGCAATCCTTTTTATTTAAAAGTAATAATTTATTATTTTTGGTCAAATTACGTTTCTCCCTCCTCTAACGCGTAGCTAAACATGCACTTAGTACACAACTCAGATACAGCGACGTACAGTCCCACTCAACTAAAACTCCAAAAATAAAAAATAATAATAACAACAATAATAAATAATAAAGTCACGTGGGCGAAAACAGGTAGCGGCGCTCTGTGGCCACGTTGCCATTTTGCGCACGCGTTTTTCATGCATTTTTACAGTATTCTATCCGTGGGCCCCCTCTTGTCAACTCTCAAATTTCCACCTATTTACTTTTTCTTTGTTCATTTTTCAAACGAAAACCAAAAACCACAGCACTGAAAATTGTGATTGTTTTGCCCAAGGTCAAGCTAATTAATCCCATCCACCCCATTATATATATCGTATCCTATGCCTTCATTTCCTGCTCATACCCTCACACCTTTCCCATCTTTCTTTTCAGATTTTAAAGTTACAAAACAGAATAATGTTTTTTGAAGTTTCTTCGTCGGTAGAAACCATGTCCACCACTTTCTGCTTCTTGTTCTTCTCCTTCACCGCTCTCTTCTCTGTCTTTTCCTTTCTCATCTTCATCCTGAGGATGAAGCCATGCTGTAACTGCCACATCTGTAGAAGCTACCTAACCGTCAGTTGGGTTGACGGCTTCGGCAACCTCTGCGATTGGTACACTCACCTTCTTAGAAACTCGCCCACCGGAACCATTCACGTTCACGTGCTCCGAAGCATCATCACGTGCAACCCGGACAACGTCGAGTACATCCTCAAAAGCCGCTTCGATAACTACCCAAAAGGCAAGCCTTTCTCAACAATCCTCAGCGACCTTCTCGGCCGAGGAATCTTCAATGTCGACGGCGACTCATGGAAGTTTCAACGCAAAATGGCAAGCCTCGAAATAAGTAGCGTCGCAAATCGATCCTACGCGCTAGAGATAGTCACCGAGGAGATCGAAACGAGGCTAATTCCTCTCCTGGCTTCCACCGCATCCGGTGCTCATGGGGGAGTGTTGGACTTGCAAGACATTTTGCGACGATTCTCCTTCGATAACATTTGTAAATTCTCGTTCGGGTTAGACCCAGGATGTCTCCTTTCATCTCTTCCATCATCGAGTTTTGCTGACGCGTTTGACCTCGCGTCGAGGCTATCAGCGGAGCGAGCAATGATGGCGTCACCGGTAATATGGAAGATCAAACGGTTTTTCAACGTAGGATCAGAGAAGAAGCTAAAGGAAGCGATTCACATTGTGAACGATTTAGCGGAGGGGATGATAAAACAGTCTCGGGAGACGGGGTTTTCTACGCGAAAAGATCTTCTCGCGAGATTCATGGGCTCGGTCAACGACGACAAGTATTTAAGAGACATCGTCGTAAGCTTCCTCTTGGCGGGTCGTGATACGGTTGCTGCAGCGTTGACCGGTTTTTTTGGGTTACTGTCAAATCACCCCCGGGTCGAGTCGTTGATTAGGGAAGAGTTGGACCGGGTCATGGATCCGGATCAGGAGGTCGCGAGCTTTGAACAAATGCGTCACATGCATTACCTGAATGCGGCGGTTCATGAGAGCATGAGGCTGTACCCGCCGATTCAGTTTGATTCAAAATTCGCCATAGAGGATGATGTGTTACCGGACTGTACGTTGGTACGGAAGGGGACTAGGGTTACATACCATCCGTACGCGATGGGTCGGATGGAGCGGATTTGGGGCTCCGATTGTCTCGAATTTAAGCCCGAGAGGTGGTTGCAAGATGGTGTTTTTGTGCAGGAGTGTCCATTTAAATACCCGGTTTTTCAGGCCGGGCTTAGGGTTTGTTTGGGAAAGGAATTGGCTCTTGTGGAGATGAAGTCCGTGGTGGCTGCCTTGGTCCGAAGATTTGATATTCGGTTAGTTGGGGCAAATAAGGAGCCCAGGTTCGTCCCGGGACTTACCGCCACCGTGAGAGGCGGCCTTCCAGTTCAAGTTCATGAAAGAAGACGGTGATGCTAATTAGTCAGATCCAAATTCACTGCTTCGTCATGCAAAATATTCCCGCTTAAAGGAGTCCAAAATTTGCCCATACAGGACTAATTAGTCATTAGTTACGCAGTTTATAGCCAAATTTACGTGACCTAAAGCAGTGAAATGTAAATAATATCTCGTTGCTGAATCAAAGTTTTTTTTTTTTTCCAGATTTTTCGCCCTCTCATATCTAGCTCGTTAAAGTGATCAAATATTTCAACATATCTTGTTCTCTAAGTTAATTTCTACTGCAATGATTTACGTAACTTGTAGAAGCGGCAAGCTTTAAATTTGCTCGTAAAAATACAAGAGCGCGCTTTAAATGATTTAGATAAATTACGGTATATCTGCAAGCTTTAAAAGGAGAGGTCATGCTGTCGTGGTAATTTTAAATTTGTACAAATTTAGATAAAATCCTTTGTCCGGTTTGGCAAGTGGTAATATGAGAAAGAATATGATGAAGATGGATATTAAAAGGAAAAGAAAGACCAAAGAGAATACAATAGAAGGGAGAGGAAAAAGGAAAGAATATTGAGGAAGTTTTCCTTTACGTTGTAGGTATTGGCGGAAGTAAGGAAAGCGAATGAATCCATCCTCTTTATTTTATGTTAGGAACATGAAGGAATGTGAATAGGAAACAAGATATGAGAGAATCTGAACAATTTTGTTTACACCTTTTTATAACATCTAATAATACGTGGCTAGCTAATATAAGTCATATAATAAGGGATTTCTTTGTGAATCCCTTACTCTTGTGGTATAAATGATTTGCCTTTGCTTGGATCACAAAGGTATATATGGTACACACAAAATATGAACCCAATTATTAATTAACATTCTTTCAGTAATGCGTAAATTTAATCAACGTATGAAATTGACGGTTTTGCACAAATATCATATATTGAAAAAATAAATTGCTCATTGTACGGAAGGACACAAAATAATGAAGTTGGATTCGTCTAATTATACCATAAATACTTCCTGCTTTACTTATTTTATCTAAAAATTAATGAGCCCGATGGAGGAAGTGATCAGGAATTATATTGGTTCCAATCCGTATTCTTCCTTCTAAATTATCCCAAATAAACAAAGCATTAAAATATTCATATTTCTAAACGTCACTTAATAGAAATTTCGTAGACTATTAATTATTCATTAATTATCATTCCATAATTAATTGGTGAAAATCCAAATTCCCGCAAGTATTAAAAATGCACTTATTACTCTTTTTCTGTCATCTGACATTCTAGGGTACATATCGATCTCAAACGTGTACTTAATAGCTGAATTCGGCAGTTTTGTTAATCAATTGCTCAGAGATTAAGAACTCATCATAATTCATAGTTCTTATCTTGCTCCATAAGGTATGTGTTATATGTGATTAATCAATTTAGTTTAAGTTCCTCTCTACGATCGATATGCAAATCAGCCTTCTAGAGAGGGGATTAATTTATACCTAAAATTGTAAAATAGAAAAGTAGGTAGTTCATTGGGGAGAGTGGGATATATTGGGAAATGAAGGACAATGAATAATCAAAATGTTAGGTTCAATGTATTTGAAGCATGGAGAAAGGGCAGTTGCATGCATGTGTTTGGATGTTCCCCACCTAACAATCGAGAGGATATACTTTGAAACACGAAGAAAGTGCTCCTAAAATCTCTCCTAATTAATGTTTGCCCATACTGCACGAGCATAACGGCGAATCAATCTTTTGCAAAATTGTTTATTTTTCTCTTTGAATTATGTAAGTTATCCTCTCATGCTTAAGCTATTGCATTCAATTAAATTAATTGAACTTCAATTATTAACAACATTAAAACTGGTAATTAAGTTATACATCTACACGTTATAGGAAATAAATGCATTTCCTATTAAAAGAGGAGTCAAAATCGCAATCCTCTTTTTATAAGGTGCCTATGCCTATATGGAATTAAGCCAAACTCAATGTACATTTTCTTATGAAATAATTATAGCTCTATATGAAAATAATTTTTTATGCGCACATAACCCACGTACATACGATATGTACTGAATAGAAATACTTTTTTCTATGCGCATTTTCCATATTTAAGTTTTAAACTAGTTAATTACATTAGGAATCACAAGTGATAAGATATCGATGAGGAAAAAAATAAAGCAAAATCTTAAGATTAGCATGAACAAATTATGGAGAAGAATGGAAATAATCAAAGATTAATTAGATGATTTGATGAATCATAGGAATTATACGAATATATTAGCCTAATTAACAAGCCGTTTGGTATTGTGTGAATATTCTAATTTTTTATGTTGTACTTTTTGTTCAATTTGCCACTATTTTATTAGGTTTTTCCTATTGTGTTGTCTGATAAACATACTTAAAAGAGGATAAATAATTAAAAAATAATTGCAAACTTAAGTTAAATAGAATTGAGGGGACAACAAAGTAAGTTGAGCGAAATTTTAATAAATCATTCTTCACAAGTGATAAAGTTATAAGAAGAATATCACAATAAATATGAATTGAGTGTATGCTACAAATTAAGTTAGTTTTAAAAGAAAAATACAAATAAAGAGTTAAGGAGAGAGAGAGAGAGAGAAATAACACACACAAAATTTATCCTAGTTCAACTCCTTTAATCTATGTTCAATCCTCTTAGATATAAAAATTTTTTTCATTCAACAAACAACAAATCATAGTACAATCTGACTTTAACTCAACTTGCCTAAAGGTTTTCATAAGCTCACCCTTAACTTACTTATATAAGGTATTCTTAACTTACCTTTACACATAATTTTACTTAAACTTACCATCAACTTACTCTTACACCTATAGAGATACAACAAAGTTTAAGGAGAGAAGATTTACAACCTAATAAAGGATTACAACAACACTTAACAAATTCTTTTTTGAAAGCTAATGGATTGGAGACTTAGAATATTCTAAGATAATAAGTGCTATTAAATAATCAAAATGATTTCGAATGATTTTCTTCATAGTTTGCTTTTTAATCATCAACAAATTACTAAGTTATAGTCGTTATTAATGGTGTCTCTTTTCCTGCAAGGTGGAACATTAAACACAATATCTTTTTTGTGGGAACAGAGGATGGATGTCTTTAGCATTCATGTCTTCTTTCTCAACAGTATCGTGTCTTATAAAGTGTTTGTCTCATCTTCATTAACATTCTTTAAAGCTTTATAGGTCAGATAAACATCGTACTCTTTTCTTCCATAAAAAAATATTAGTTGTAGAAGGGAGATAATGAAGTTGACGCAAATATACCTTATTTTATTTGTATTGCCTGAAAGTCAAAGGTATTAGAAATTTGTCAATTAATTCATTAATAAATTTCAAACAAATTAAAAGACTAAAAATTAATGAACCAAGTTTTAAATGGGCTTTTTCATACACTAGAAATTTTGTTTTATTATTATCAAAGCTATGGATCAAGTAAAATTATGGGCCTAGTAAACCTATGGCCAACAATCTCCCTTTTTTATGATGACAAAACCTATAAGCAAAATTTGATATAAAAAAGTGATTAATTGATTATGATAAACTCCCCTTAAATGTTAGCTTCCATTCAACTTTAACCATTGACACATAGATCTAAAATTAAGCATAAATAGAATATAAAGTTATATTTAGCATTAAGTGAAGCTAGCATATAAATCTAAGTTAGCTTAGGCATAGTTAAGGTCAACTTAAATAAGGTGAAGCTAAATGCAACTAACAATCAGTAAAGCTCACACAAACTAAAGCTAACTGTAACTTAACAAGTTAAGTGCAACTAGGCAAAGGTTGAGTGCAACATTAGAGAATTTTGCACAAGCTAACATTTTTCCCTCCTTTTTTGTTAGTACCAAAAAAGGCAAACACAAAGAAAAAGTTATGAAAAATAATTAGCAAGTAGTAAGTAATCAAAAATTTTAGCAAGAATAATATGATGATCAAATGAAAAAATTCAAACCATAAAAGATATTCAAATAAACTAATAAAATGTTTTAAGAAATTTTGCCATTATAGGAAATTAGAAACTAGAGGACTAGAAGACTAAATATTATCAATTTGATATTAAAGGTCTTGAATCCAAATTGCTAGAACCCCAAAGGTTTGGTGCACCACCTAAGTTTGTTAAGTGAGTGTACCTTTAATAGTGTGCAAACTCAACTGCAAATTTTCTTTTTTTGCTTGAACTACTTCTTTGGTTTCCTAAAATTCATCAGAGAAGAGAGTGCATTCGTGCTCAAGCTTCTAGATAGATTAAGTTAAGGAGCCTATTTGATGTTGAATAACCTCTATGATAGATGGTTCAATAGATGGAGAAAGCAGAGTAAACTAGTGATGAGGGGCCTGATATTGGAACAAACTGATTGCCAAAAGGAATTCAAGTAAAGGATCTAGGGGAGGTCAAAGTGAAGCCAAAGGGAGGAAAGGCATATGAAAAGAGGATTACCTAATTTCTCTTATGGGCAATGCTTTAGCCTCTATATCATAGTGCCCAGGAGAGGAATTAGATAGAGTCCTAACAATAGTTGCTCCAGCTTAGAGAGTAGGCGCCAACTTAAGTGGTTTAATTCTGTTATCTATCTCTTAAACTACATCAATATGCTCTCTAACCTCAACCTTTGTAGCATGGTCTTCCTCCAGGCCTTTAATAACATCCTTTTTAACTTCTTCAATTATGGTTATTCTAGTAAAGACATCTTGAACTTCTAGAGGTTTTGCAACCTCCTTAGCTTTTTCTTCAATAATAAAAGGTTGAGTAAAAGGGCCTTCTTTTGAAACTTTTTCAATAGGCTTGGGTGGAGGAATAATGAGTTGATTTTGACGTTCTTGCTAAATAAAGGCATTTACAACCATAACATAACCCAAAGGAGATTTTACAATCTCAGCTATTGATGTTGCCTTATCTTAACATTTTACTTCAGGACAAATATCAATATACCTGTTGAAGTTAGTGTTTGCTATACTAGTCCTTGCACGCTCTCTGAGGATAAGTGAAGGACATGCTTATTTACTTATACAACTAGTGCATAGTCATTGTCGTTAGTGTCAACAAATGATTATTCTTTAGGGAAATAGGCATTCTTAGCAATGCATTCTAAAAAATATTCAAGGCTAGGGATAGGTTGTTTGGATGACCTAGCTTCTCTTTTAGGTCTGGGAGAAAAAAAGAGTTAAGGATGCAACGACTTAAGCCAAAATGCTTCAAGATCCTACATATACTTAAACATGTCATAGTAACGAATCCAATCGTCATCAATGAATATATAGTTTATATATTTGATTATTATGGCATTGTAAGTGAATTTTATGGTTTTTGAAGCAAAAATATTAAAATTCACACCTTGAACTTAAAAACCCCTATTAGCAGCATCCCATATAATAAGCTTGTAGTTCAAATCTTGATCTTGGATGCTTCTTCTATGAACATTATCATCCAGAAGGACACATTAACTTTTAACTTATTCTTTAAGCAATAGACCCAAAACACATCTCTTCAGGTTAGAATGTCTAACATCCTATTTTTGGGAAACAAAGTGGTGTAGATAATATGAATTGCCACCTTATGTTTAAAATACAAGGCTTAAGCATTAACCTTCGAACTTCTTAGCAAATTTAGTAGCTCCACTCTAGAGTCCAAAACGTTTGTGTATTTAATATTTAATTCTTTTTACCAAGAGCAACCACCTAAGTGAAAATGTTTATAGTTGGAAAAGGAGATATCAAATAGATGCTCCAAATATATGGTTTTAATAGTATCTATTTTGCCATTTATTGCTTATCTGATTACTTTTCCTGTCTCTATGATCATAAGATTGCATATATTCTTAAAAGATCTTTATAAACTAGTTCATTAATAGAAACAAGGAGGAACTAGTTCAATTTTTTGAAAGATTACTCGAGGTTGTAGTTGAGTTGGAATAAGATCTCAAAGTCAACACTCTATGTAGTGCTACTGGGTGAAGAGCAAACTCAGAGATATACTTGTCAACTACCTTATTAGAGTAGAAAAGTGGTAATAGATCTTCTCATGGTTGAAGGTGAGGTAAAGGTTCAAAATCCTTGACCTTTTGTTTCCTTTTCCATAGAGGAACTACCTTCTTAATTTAAAAAGGCTTGGCTACTTTAAGAATTTTAATGCTGGTCAATAAGCATTGCTTTTCTTTTTTTGGGAGCATTCTTTCCAACTTTTTATAGAACTTCTTTTCTTTTAAGATTTTGATACTTAGAGGATTCCTATGAGACTTATGTTGGTCCTTTACCATTTTCTTAAGCTGATCCATCTTATGAGCTACTTCTTGCTTTCTATCTTCTTTATTTATGTCGATAATACCTGGTATAGGGATGAACTTCTTTTGTCTATGAAATCATCTCCTATGAAATGTGAAATGATTGAAAGTGTGGTCCATATACCATTTAAGGTTTTAATTTCTTTTTAGTGCTTCAAGGAGAAAAGAAAGAGAAAATAAATGTGGTTTTTACAAAAATTGAATTGTTAGAGGGTCTAAAAGTGTCATTTCATTCTTGTAAAGCTTTAATTATGTGTCTAGCAGGGTTCTAACCACTGAAATTCAAATTTGATATTATGTGTCATTCAAATAATCCATTAGAATTCTAAAATTTTGTATGCCTTTAAGAAATTTTAATTAATTCAAAGATAATATTCGTGCAAGTGATATACATTTAATTTAACTACTACATATGTGACTCAAGGTTAAGTGAACAAAAATTTGAGCAAAGATCAATGATAGACAAAGTTAAGCAAACACAATTAATAGTCAAGTTAAGAGAACGCAAAGAAGTTGAGTGTAAAAAAAAGTTCAGTTGAGAGAAGCAATTTTAACATGGGAAACCACAAAGAAATCATTAGATGTTATTGATAATTCCTAGCTCCTTCCTAATGAACACAAAAAGATTTTTAAGTAAGGGTTTCATGAAAATATCAATAAGTTAATGTTTAGTTTGCACATACGACACCTCCACGTCACCTCTTTGAATGTGATCCTGTATGAAGTAATGCTTTACCTTTATATGCTTTGTTTATGGGTGATAAATAAGATTTTTGGAAAGGCAAATTGCACTTGAGTTATCATAGAATAAAGAAACATGGTTGAAATGCAGTAAGTAGTCTTCAAATCACTGCTTCATCTATAAAAGTTAAGTGTAACTACTTCTCATAACCATATACTCGACTTTAGCTATTTAAAGGGCTACTAAACTTTGCTTTTTACTAAACTAGGACACTACTATGTTTTTAAGAAGTTAGCAACAGTTACTAGTGCTTTTCTTATCTAATTTACATATGCATATTCTATTATATCAAAAGAGTTAGTTCATGGATACCATAACCCATAATTTTGAGTACATACAAAATACCTAAAGATTCATTTTAGTACTATAAAATGTAATTATTTTGGATTAGCTTGAAATTTGGCATACCTATTCATCCTTGTCTAAACTTTTGGAAGGACACATTGGAATACTCATTGGTTTAGAGTTTTCAAATCCATACTTTTAATAAGCTTCTTTATGTATTTAGTTGATTAATGAAATTTCCTTTTTCATTATGCTTGAATTAAAGTCTAAAGAAAAAGTTCATCTCACCTATTATACTCATTTCAAACTCTCTCTTCATTAGCTTAGAAAATTTTTTGCATATAACTCATTAGTAATATCAAATATGATATCATTTACATATTTTTGTACAAATAAAACATTTGTTTTAGTTATTTTTATGAAGAAAGCAATGGTAACTTTTTCTCTTAAAAACTTGTTTTCTAAGGGAAAAATGTCCAACCTCTTATACTACGCTCTAATAGCTTGGTATAAGCCATAAAAGGGCCTTAGAAAGTTTGCAAGTTTGCAAACATGGTCAAGCAATTCATCATCTTTGAATATGAGGGTTTGCTTGACATATATCTCTTCATTTATGAAGCGTTTAAAAAACACATCCATTTGACATAATTTAAATTTTATATAAGAAACATAAGTAAGCAGCATCCTAACATATTCAAGTCTAACAACAGGGACATATGTTTCATCAAAGTTTATTCTTACTTATTGAGTGAAACATTGGGCTACAAGTCTTGCCTTATTTTTGACTATGTTACCTTACTTATCTAGCTTGTTATGAAAGACCCATCTCATGCCAATGATTGAGACTTATTTAGGTGGCTCTACTAGCTTTCACACTTGATTCCTTTCAAATTAGTCTAATTCTTCTTGCATTGCCACAATCCATCCTTTATCACTAAAAGCTTCTTCAACTGTTTAAGCTCTACTTGTAAAAGTAGAATAAGGTTGTTGCAACTTTCCTTGAATGATGATCTTATGCATAACCCTTCACTTAGTTTCTAAGAATAAATTGTATCAGATAGAATGTAAAGTGCTTTCATTCTTGGAATATACTAATGTCTCTTATTGATGTATCTTGACCAATGTCTTTAAAATCGAATCAGTTATTGAACTGGTAAAAATATTAATTTGTGATTCAATGGTTTAATTGTGGTTAAACCATAGTTGAACTGGTGATGATTAAATATATATATATGTATATTTAAAAATTAAAATTTTAATATAACAAATAAATAGTAATAAATCTAAAATATTTAAATGCTAATTTTATATTTCTTAAAATAATTAAGAAATTATTTTTTAATTAAAAAAAATAAAATTATGCATGAATAAAATTTAAGAGTTTAATTTTAGGGTTTTTTTTGTTTTCCAAATTATATTAAAATTTCACTTATCATTGAAAAATAAAAAAGAAAATGTTTTAGAAATCATAAATTAGAAAAGTAATTTTTCAAATGGAAATAATTTAACTATATTAAAAACATAGTTATAAATAGTATATATATTAGTTTAGATACTTTTATATATTATGTATATGATATCTAATTGTTTATTATATTATTCCATTAAGATGTTTATATATATATATATATATATATATATATATTTATTTATTTATTTAAAAATGTGCAATATTGTTAAAGGAGACTTATGGGTCAAATAGCAAAAAAACTTGACATTTAGTAGAGGGGTCGCATATTTGAGTGTTGGTTGCTACTTTTACAAAACAATTTTTTTAGATTGGTTCAACCCTAACTTGACCAATTTTTCTTGTTCTCACTTATTCTTGACTGGTTTTACTAGTTCTTGACTAGTTCTAAGCCTATGCACTTTTAAGGGTGATTAGACCAAACCTGGGATTGGTTCCCAATCTAAATAGTCAAACCACCTAGTTCAATGTAATTTTCAAAAAATGATCTTGACTCATATCTTAAGTTGAGGATAAAGGCTCATCTCTTTGATCAATTAAAGACTTTGCACTTTATCATTGTTTTCTTCAAAAACTTGCAATTAACTAACTCTTTAAGTTGGCTACATGCTTTAGTCTCTATTGACAATTTAAAGATCATTTCCTTTAAAGTTGAGCTCACTTCAATTTTTGTCTACAATTTTAAGTGGACTTACTGAGGGTCACTTCTTCTTTCCTGAACTCTAGTACTCATTTGCCTCTAATTATTTGTTCTTGCTAATTCTTTGTCCTCATATGTTCTCACATATTTTCTCAAAGAGGGGTCGGATTTATAAAAAAAATAACATGCATAAATTCTTCTACTACCATAGTTCATTTATTGTAAACTCTATATGCTTTGATAGTAGTAGAGTAACACAAGGGAGTGCCTTCATCACTGTATGCACTAAATTTACCTAAGTTATCTTTACTGTTGTTATGAATAAAACACTTACAACCAAAAGTATGAAAATAGTTAACGTTAGGCTTCCTTCCTTTTCATAATTCATATGTGTATTTTCAAGAATAGGTTTAATGAGATATCGATTTAGGATATAGCAAGCAATATTTATAACTTTATCCGAAAAGTATTTAGAAAGATCATTGTTGATAAGTATAGTTATAGCCATATCTTAAAGAGTGTGATTCTTTCTTTCAACCATTCCATTTTGCTGAGACATTCTAGGCATTAAAAAGTTATGGGCAAAACCTACTCATTACAGAAATTTTTGAACAATTTATTCTTAAATTCCCTGTCATAATCACTTCAAATACTTTAGATTAAATATCCTTGTTTTCTTTGAACTTTTTTACAAAAGATCTCAAAATTCTTAAATGCTTCATCCTTATAAGCTAGAAAAAGAACTTAGGAAAACCTAAAATAGTAATCAATGATAGCAAATACATAGCTTTTGTCACCAAAACTTCAAGTTTACATAGGGCTAAAGAGATTCATGTGCAACAATTGCAAAGGCTAAGTTGAGGATACATCTTTCTTTGCTTTAAAAGATGATTTTGTTTGTTTTTCTGTTTGGAATACATCACATATATGATATTTTTCAAAATTGAGCTTAGAAAGTTTTCTCACAAGGTAAAGCTTAGCAAATTTAGATCTGGTATGCATGTTTGCATGACTAAGTTTTTTGTACCACAACCACAGATCATTACAAATGGAAGAAAGACATGTTATGTTCTTTGAATTTAAGAAATTGAGTCTAAGAACATAAATGCTTTTAAGTCTTTGTCCCATAAATAAAGCCTCATTATCATGATAGGCCGTGCATTGTATAGTCTCAAACACTATTTGATAATCTTTATCACACAATTGATTTATGCTAAGTAAATTATGTTTTAGATCATTAACTAAGCAAACATCATCAATGTAGCAATTTTCACTTAACTCATATTTACCACTACTAATGATTTTGCCTTTTCCACCATCACAAAATGTAACTAATCCTTTATTTTTTTAGGTAAAGGAAAGGAACTTGAAGAGATCTCCAATTATGGACTGAAAACAACTACTGTTTAGAAACCACTTATGTCTTGATATCATTCACTTCAAGCATACCTACAAATAAATTAATTTTTCTTAGGCACCCAAATCTTTCAGGGTCTTTTAGCACTAGTTTTAGGTACAATAATACCCTTTGAAACTTAAACCATTTTTTCTTTCTTAAATTTGCATTTATAACAAACATGGCCAAATTGATTGTAAGAGAGATAAGTAGTAAATGATAAAGATTTAACAAAGAAATTTTTATACAACTTATTATTTTTATTATAACCTATTATTATTTTATCAAACATACATTTTTGTTTTTCTAATAACATATTTATATTCTATTCACCTTTTACATGGTTAACTAAATTGTTAATTAATATTTCAACTTGCTATTTTAAGGTTTTGTTTTATTTAAAAGCTAATACTAACTTATTTTTACGAATCTGAACATTTTCTTCAAGTTTAGACTTTATTTTAAGTTGATCTTTATAGTTAGAAAACAACTTTTTTAAAGTTAGCAAAGAGATCATTAAAGATTTTATTAAGTTCATTATAAACTAAGGAGGGTTCAACTTATACCTTATTGTTTTCAAAAGCTATAAAGCACATATTCGCTATATCTTATTCCAACTCCTCATATTTATCATCATCATCACTCCAAGTTGCCATTGCTTTCTTCTTCCCATTAGATTTGGCTAGCTTTTTCTTTAGGTACATTTAGATTTGATATTCCCATTCTTCCCACAATTAAAGCATATTACTGCCCCTTTGCTTAACTTTTCTCTCTTAAAAGTGCTTTTTGATGAATTCCATTTACTTTTCCAATGTAGTTTTATTTTGTTAATGTATTTCTCAAATTTTTTTTGCAAAAAATGATAAGTCTTTGTAATGTCTTAAAATTTAATTAAGTGGATTCATTTGGAAAAAATAAGAATTTAATTAAGTATTAATTATAAATTAAAGAAGAAAATAGGAATACTAAAGAAAAATACAGGGCATTTTTTTAGGAAAAATAAGTATTTTAAAAATTTTTAGAAGAAAATAAATTTAATTATGAAATTTGAATTTATTAGGTGAAAAATTAATTAAAAACACTTTTAAAAATTAATTTAAAGTCCAATAATTAGTTTGACTCTGCTAAAAATAATTTCTAAAAGCCCAATTTGAGTTAAAGCAGAGATCAAGTCTTTTTGGACTTAGCATATGATAATCCAATATTTAGATACAAGCTCAATTGACCAAAATATCCCTAGGTCAACTCACACTCTTCACTTAAGCCATTTTATGCTGAACCCTCCCTTCATAAGTTGAAAATAACATGTTGGACAACTAAGGAAGAGAGAAACATGAAGAAGAGAAATCTAGGGCATTTTCCTCCACTTTCAAACCTTGATTCACCATAAAGGAGAAAGATTTGGCCAATGTGAGTGTTATGAAAACTAATCCTCTCTTCTTTTTCTTTATTTTGGTTTGCTTACTTTTTTTTATGGATTTTTATCTAAACCCTAACTCTGAAAATTGGTGTTTTCAATGTTTATCTTGCATGGACTTTGAAGCTAAAGGCTAATGGGAGTATTAGATAAGTATTTCCCTTCATTTTGTGATGCCTATATGTTAAAATTTCATCATTTGGGTTAATTTTTAGTATATAGGTGTCACATGTGAAAAATTCAAGAGAAAGTGATAACTCATTATGTTAACATGGTCAAGTAAGCTCAAATTGATTCAATGAAACTTTTGAGAGTTTAGGTATTCATTGGGTCAGTGTTTCCCTTTGTTTTGTAGTGTTAAAGTGTTGAAATTTCACTATATAGACTAATTTTAGGTATGGATTGTACATATGTGCAAAAATTCAAATATATGAAGTGATCCATTGGTTATTTTTGGTTGTTGGAGCTTAAATCAATATCTTTAACATTTTGGAATATAGGGTTGAGTGTTTTCTACTTGATTCTTAATGAAACTGATAGATAGGTATGTGATCCCTTAGTTATTAATGGGTGTAAAATGGTTGTTCATGCTTGCCTTAGGTTTGATAGGCCTTTTGGGACATGTTGGTAGCTAGAAAAAAATAATTAAACTTTATTGAGGTAATCTAAGGTTAATTCCATGAATATATATATATATAGTTTTAATTATATGTTTGTTTGTACATGTTATTTTGATGGTTAATAATTAGTTTGTCTATTTATTGTATAACTTGGACCTTGATCATGTCTTTGTATGTAGAGTTGTAATCATACTTCTACTTGTGCATTGTGTCATGATTGTATGCCGAGTTATGATCATACTCTTGTAAATACATTAAGCTATTATTACGCTCAATAGGGAGTTTACATCATGATTGTATCCCCCCTTAGGCTCTGTTTGGTTGGGAGTTTTTGGAGGGGAGGGAAGGGAAGGGAGGCAAATTTCTTTCCCCTCCAAATTGGGGGGTTTTGGAGGGGAGGGGAGGGGAGGGATATTTTTTAAGTTATAATTTATTTTATTGCCCCTCAATTTTTTAATATTTTAATATATTAACATTTAATAAAAATTAAGATAATTTTTTTATCAGAAATTAAAAATAAAAAAGATTAAAATTTATAATTTTTTAAAAAAATATTGATATAAATAATTTTTTATACAAAAATAAAATTAAAATAATATAAAGGGTAAATTTGTCCAAATATAATTAATTCCCCTCTTCTCCCCTTCCTTTCTGAACTAAACAATAATCTCTCATTTTCTCCCCTTCCCTTCCTTCCAACTAAACAGGACTCATTAAACCCCTTCCGCTTCCCTCCCCTCCCCTTCATTAACCTTCCCTCCATTGAACCAAATAGAGCCTTAGTTGTTAGGCAATAACTTATTATATGTGATTACTAGTATAAGATGGTAGTCACTTGTGATTAAACTTGTTTATTTAAAATGATACATGCATTGCTCTTGTTATAGTTATCCATGTAAAGCATTATATTGAATAATTTATACATATATATGGAATTTGCTTTTTATTGCTGAAATTTTATGTCTCACTCTAGTTATGGGTCAACATTTTTAGGGATCAGACCTAGTAAGAAGAAGTCAGTAGAAACTTACCATAATGGTTTAATGGATTCAGGGTCGAATGCATTATTTAATTAGGTTTGTATAGTTAAGATATTAGGTCTTCTATAATAAATTATTATGTTACAGAATTGTGACATTGCATTATGTATTACCAATTATAGAAATTAATTATGTAAATTTGAGTTATTATGGAATTGACACTTGTCATTGCATTTAGATGAATTTTTTTTAATGAGTAGCTTAGAATTATGTGATCAATAATCATTTAGCATTGTGAAATTAACATTTGAACTATTGGTATTTGTGATTAGCAATGAAGTGTCCACTTGAGTATTTTGTCAAGATTTTAAGTATAATAAGACCACTTAGAGCATTTCAATTGTTCTAGGTAATTTTTTGTATTGGACAAATGTATTTTTGTGGTTTATGATGGTTAAGTATGATTTGGAGTCATTTAAACTCCATTTGTAAAATTTGGATTTGTGAAACCAAGATATTAGCCAATTTGGAAGCTAGTCCTTGCAAAAGTGCTAAATTGAGATTTCTTTTCTACATATTTTCATTTGGATTTTTATGCTTGGACACATATCTTTAGGTATTTGAAATTTGACCAAGGTGGTTTGCTAAATTTAAGAGTTGCATAGGTCAACTTGGGTATGCCATTTGGTAACAAAAAATGGTGTTTTGCTATCATTTTCCCTATTACATGGTGCAAGGGCTATTAGAGGTCCCAAATTAAAATTTTTCATGGTTTGAAGAAATTTAAGTTTAGACATACTTAATTAGGTACTTAGGACTTGTTGGAAGAAGTTTGAGAGCATATGGTCTTGTAGTTCTAGTTTTGGAAGATATTTAGCTCACTTAGACTAGCTTTTTTTTTTTGTCACTTTAGTAGTTCTACTACCATAACCTTAGGGGTTGTTTGGGTTGAATTTTAGGGTAATTTATGTGCTCGAATTGTAAAATTATGGAATTAATGTCAATTTTTTTTCTTGCCATGAAAATGTTTGAAAGATAGATTCTTAGAATATCTCATAGTCATAATTTGAATTGGTGGATGTTTGATGGCTTTAAGGGTTAGAACCATTTTCATTTAGCATTTGAAACTTATTAGGCTTGGTTTGATATTAGTTGGTTGTGTATTAGTGATTTATGAGTTCTAGAGTACAAATGGGGTGTTAGTGTGGTTGGTGACTAGAGGAAGTCATCCAGTCAAATTTGATCTATAAATGTTTGAACCTTGGTGGCACAACCTTTAGGTTAGTTTTTGCTATTAAAATTTGCTTGAGAAAGTTTAACAAAGATTGGACTTAATTAAAGTGTCATTTAGTGCAATAAAGTTTACTTTGAATTGTCACATCTCATCAGATGTCATGGTGTTGAAATGTCTACTACTTTCAATTAAGTCTACTTTGAATTACCACTTCTTAAGTAGAATCTTGAGGATTTTGTGATTTAGCTCACCATCAATATAAACTCAATCTAAAGATTTTAGTTTTCCTGCTAATTTTGTAAAATTTGTATATATTTCTTCAATACTCTCATTACCCTTCATATAGAACATCCTATACTCATAGTTGAGATTACTTTCTTTCACATTTGATGTTCCCTTATAAGTGACCTCAAACTTCTTCCATATTTGTTAAGTCATTTCATAGTTGAATATTTTATCATATTCTTCATCACTGATAGCACAAAAGAGAATGTTAATGGCACACTTATTGCATTGAACTATCTTGATGTCATCTTTTATCCATTCTTCTTTGCGTTTCTCCATAACTTCTCCTATTATGAGATTTACAAATCTAGGCATTCTAAGGTCATTCTCTATCACCTCTCAAGCCAAGTAGTCATTTGATCGAATGTATATTCTTATTCTTACTTTTCAATGAGAATAATGTTTTCCATTGAAGTATGGTGGCCTGGTTGTAAAGAATCCTTCTTAGAAATAAGTTCCCTCAAGCATGTGTGAAGCCATCTTTTAACAAAATATGACCTTTTCTTTAGGTTATTGAGTGCTAAATTAATGAGATATGCTCTAATATTAATTGACAAACACTCCTAGAAAGTAAATAGGTGTATAATGCAAAAAATAATAAATAATCAAAAAAATAATTACAAACTTAAGTTAAAGTAGAGTTGAAAAGACAGCAAATCAAGTTGAGCAAATATTTAATAAACCAGTCTTCAATAGTAATTAATAAGGTTACATAAAGAATAACGCAATAAATACAAGTTAAGTGTACGTTGCAAATTAAGTTAGTTTAAAGAAAAACATAAATAGAAAGTTAAGGGGAGAGAGAGATAACATATGAAAATTTATCCTAATTCGACTTTTCTGGCCTATGTCTAGTTACAATGCAATTTGACCTTGACTTAACTTGCCTGAGGATTTTTACATGTTTATTCTTAACTTATTTACACAAGGTTTTGCATAAGCTTATCTTTCACTTACTCTTACATAGGGTTTTACTTAAACTTACCCTAAGTTTACTCTTACGTCTAGAAAGTTACAACAAAGGTTAAAAAAACAAAATTTGCAATCCAGTAAGGAATTACAATAACACTAAATGAATACTCCTTTAAAAATTAATAAACTAAAGATTCAAAATATTCTAAGAAACAAATGCTATTAGATACTCGAAATAATCTCTAATGATTTTGTTCGTAGTTTGCTCTTCAATCATCAATACATTTATATTCTTTAACCAACTTGCAACCGTTACTAATGGTGTCTTTTTTTTGTTGGGTGGGACATTAAACACAGTAGCTTTTTAGCTTAAACAAAGAATGTATGTCTTCAATGTTCATTTCTTATTTCTCAACTGCACCATATCATGCAAAGTGTTTGTCTCATCTCTATTAATGTTCTTTAAAGCTTCATAGGTTAAACAAATAGCATACTCTTTTTTTTCATAGAAAATATTAGTTGTAGAAGAGAGATAATAAAGTTAATACAAATATACTTTGTTCCATTTATATTGTTTAAAAATTAGCAAATATTTGTCTATTAGTGCATTACTGAATTTTAGACAAATTAAGAGACAAAAAATTAATGGGTAGAGTTTTAAATAAGCTCTTTCATTCATTAAAATTTTTATTTTATTATTATTAAAGTTATGGGTTACATAAAATTATTGGCCCTAGCAAACCTTAGGCCATCATTGTCATCACTCATCAAATCTGGAATATAGTGAAAAGAACAAGCTTAGAAATTTGAGGGTAAATATTCTTATGCTATGAAGCCTTTTTCAGTTCATTTGCTTAATACATGTATTTTTTTTTCTTTTGAGTGATGATTTTATATTATTGAGAATGTTATATTCTTTAATAATGACTTAAATATAAAAAAAAGTTTTTTATTAAATAATTAATTAAAAATTAATTTATTTCATAATTAATAATTTTTAAAAGAATTAATTTTTTTTGTACTTAATGAGTATGATTATAATAATAAATTTATTAAAATAGATAAAATATTAGTCTATAATTAGTAATACTTAATAATTATTGTATTCATAATTATGGAACATAATATTTCTAACGACATAAGATTATCATTATTTTCCTTTTGCATGCCGAATATATATATATATATATATATATATATATATATAAAGGATATACACACACCATTTGGGAGATTTGATGACGTGGAAAGATTTGTAAATGAACCAGAAAAAGATGAGCACGCGAATGACTAATAATAATTAGCAACATGACTACTTACTCGTTTGCTGTATTGGAAATATATAGGGCGCGTGGCGTTTATGATACGGTATCTTATTTATGAAATATGAAATACTTGCCCTTTCTTCGTGTATAAATAAACTTCAGTATTTCTCATCCTTGCCCATATTTTCAGAGTAATATTGAATTAATATTGTGAAAAATTCAAGTTCTCCAGCTGTTGGATCGTTTTTTAAATTTGTGCATGGTTATAAAATATATTTATCACAAAATCTCTACATTATTCAGTGGTTGAGAGCTTCATCTCTCGAGAACTTGAATTCTCTGTGTGACATTACCCACGCTTATCATGTGCTAGTTTAAATTTAGTCTATAGCAGTTTAATTGCTCCTATCAATTTGTGTTGTTTTTAGTGTGCAGATGCCTTAAATTTTAGGTGATTACCAAATATATTTTGCTCTAGTTAAAACACCTTGAGTTTGGACCCATATGTCTAGAAGATACAGTATCTGCTTTAATACGTGGCTTATTGCAGCAATTAAAGTCCACCTGCTAGAGGACCTAGCTAGTTTCAAGTTGGTGCTCATTGATAGACAAGACCAAGCTATATTTGGCTAGTTTTATTCAAGATGGCATTCTGAATTAATTGATCCCATCAAGTTAATTATTTTTTATTATAATTAGACCCCATGTGAATTGCAAATAAATTCATCGCGGGCTTAGACTTATCGCATTCCAGTAGCTTTTACACAGATTTTTGTCATCATATCACTATCTAATATTCTAAATATAGGGGTAACTTGGTAGCGTGAATAACCCTATAACACTGGTCTATATGGAGGCATGGTATTTTTATCGCAAGATGCATGCATTATTGGGGTATAAATAAAGGAAAGGAATTTATAAATCGAAGTGTGTCCTCTTTAATGACGATCAAATCAAATCAAGGATAACATAATTAATACATACATGTGTCAGTATTCATTCCGTATACATAGCGAAAGCCGAAAAGGCCGTTCATGCACACAAAGATTCCTTATCTGCTGCCATAGTTTTCCCGGTGCAGCTTTTAAGTTTTCTACTCATTGCAGTGTGTAAAGGAAAATATCACTTTCAGTTCAGATGATAAACGTTAAACACGTTAAAGCAACGAATGGCCAAAAGTGTATGTGTCAGCTTTAAAAACTGACCCAGAAAGAGAATAAGAAGATATGTTATCCTGCATGCCCTTTGTTAACCAGATGTTTCTCGTGCTTTCAATTAAGTTTCAACTGTTAAACTAACTATGCAATTTTACTTATATAAATTGTAATTCAAATAAGATTAGGCAAAGCAAATTAAAAGATCACAAATGCCTTCAACTATATTTAAGAATTTGATGCAAAAACCCAAACTTATAAATCTAATATCTCATATCTACAATTTAAAAAAAAAAATACCACATAAAAAGTAGAGAGATTTAATCTTTTCAAAAGAAGTTGAAAAATCTCAATAAAAGTGATATTTTAAGGGAGTTTCTCGGCTTTTTAATGTAAATATACAAAAAAAAGAAAGATATATATCAATCTAAAAACATATTCTAGATATATATAATTAATTTTAAAAAAAATAATGAAGCTCCGTGTTTCAAATAAAATATTTTTTTTAAAAAAAAATTGAGGGACGTGGAGTAACATACTCAGCATTCCTATTTTTTTAATTTTTTTAAACTAAAAATTGACCTTTTGAAGGTCAATCAATCAGACCCACGGGTCATTTTTTTAAATTATTTAAAAAAATTAATATTTTAATTAATTTATTAAAAATATTAAAAAATAATAAATATAAATTTATTGTAATAAATAGGGTTTAATTTATTTATTATTTAAATTTATATTACTTTTTTTGTATATTAAAAAATACAATATCTTTAAATTTTTTTTATAATTTTATTAATTTTGTAAGTGTTAAGAATTTATATTTTAAAAAAATTTAAATAATTTTATTGAAATTTGTAAAAGGTGAAATTTAGATAACTAAAAAAATAAAAAATAATTTAAATAAATTAATAAAAGTATTTCTAAAATTACATTTATATGGAATTTTTTTAAATGGGAAAAAATTTTAATCTATATATTAAAAAAGACAATTGTTTAATTTATTTATTATTTAAATTTATATTAATTTTTTTTGTATATTAAAAAATACAATATCGTTAAATTTTTTTATAATTTTATTAATTTTGTAAGTGTTAAGAATTTATATTTTGAAAAAATTTAAATAATTTTATTAAATTTTATAAAAGGTGAAATTTAGATAACTAAAAAAAGTAAACAAGAATTTAAATAAACTAATAAAAGTATTTCTAAAATTATATTTATATGATAATGTTTTAAATGGAAAAAAGTTTTAATCTATATATTAAAAAAGACAATGGTTTAATTTATTTATTATTTGAATATATATTAATTTTTTTGTATATTAAAAAATACAATATCTTTAAATTTTTTTTATAATTTTATTGATTTTGTAAGTGTTAAGAATTTATGTTTTGAGAAAATTTAAATAATTTTATTGAAATTTGTAAAAGGTGAAATTTAGATAACTAAAATAGTAAACAAAAATTTAAATAAATTAATAAAAGTATTTCTAAAATTACATTTATATGGGACTTTTTTAATTGGGAAAAAAATTTTAATCTATATATTGAAAAAGACAATGGTTTAATTTATTTATTATTTAAATATATATTAATTTTTTTGTATATTAAAAATACAATATCTTTAAATTTTTTTTATAATTTTATTCATTTTGTAAGTGTTAAGAATTTATGTTTTGAGAAAATTTAAATAATTTTATTGAAATTTGTAAAAGGTGAAATTTAGATAACTAAAAAAGTAAACAAGAATTTAAATAAATTAATAAAATTATTTCTAAAATTACATTTATATAGGACCTTTTTAATTGGGGAAAAATTTTTAATCTATATATTGAAGAAGACAATGGTTTAATTTGTATATATAATTTGTTTAATTTTATAATTATAAGAAATTTATATGTTGAAAAATAGTAATTAATTTTATTTAGATTTTGAACAAGTAAAATATAAATAATAAGTTTTAAAAAATTCATATAAGAATTCTTAAACATATAATAAAAGTATTTGTAAAATCATAATACAATTCATTTGCTATTGAAATATTAGTAATATTTTTTTGCTTATAAAAAAAATTCTCTTATTTATAGTTTGAAGAATCTAATGTCTTAATTTGTTTAAATTATTTTGAGAAATATTAATTAATTTTGTTTGAAGTGGAAGGAAAAAATTAATAAAGAATGGAAAAATTAATAAAATAATTTGTAAAACAAAATAATTATTTATGTATTTATTATTTAAATTTGTATAAAATTACTTGAACGGCGAAAAAAAAATTTAGTTCACACCATGATGAATATAATATTTGAGTTTCTTAAATATTGTAATTGTGAAATATTAATGTTTTGAAGAATATTAAATAATTTTGTTAAGTTGGTAGATATAAAATTTAAAGTAACTATTTCAAAAAAAGTTCAAATAATCATTGTTTAAAAAAATTGTAAAAATAATTTTAAACTTAGTTATAATATGAATAACAAATAGTAATTAAATTGTTTTCGTATATTAGGAAATATGTTTTTTATTACTAATGTATGAAAAGAAATTTTTGTAAATGAAATATAACAATTTTAAAAATATAACGCATTGAAATTAAAAAATAATGTTGTAATGTATATATATTCATTATATGGATGTGTATATAATTGTAGTAATTAATTTTTTAATAAGCTAATGTTGTTCAAAAAGGGAATAAAGTTTTCTTAAAATATATTTAAGTTTGTCATTAAATAATACAAATGAACATTAAATTTGAAAAAGATTAATAATTATCAGCCATAATGACTGTCTGTCCCACACCGAGGCCTTCTCCTCATTCACTGTGGTCGACGTTATTGTGGTTGTGGTTGTGGCTATTCTTCCTCTTCATCCTTTTCAGTATCATTGCCAAGTACTTCTTTATTTTCTTCTCCAGACCATTCATTCTCCACTTGATTGCGAATTTACTGGGAACTAAAATTCCATTGAGGAGATTGAATGGGCGGAATTGGCTGATTTGGAGTGAAAAAGTCGTGTTGAGGTTGGTAGGATGCCCACTATGAGAAAGAAGAAGTATTGTCATACTCTGCACTAAATGTAGCTGGATCTGTAAATAATAATGTAAATGGTACTTCGATAACTTGCATTGATTGCGAGTGCGATGTGGAGAAGAATGACTCAATATAAGTGGACAAAAGTAATAAAGGTGCATAATAAGGTGCAAAGGAATATGGACCTGGAATACCAACGTCTACAAATGGCAGACAGGAAGAAGAATCAACGTCTCCACTGATAGTCTGTGGTAAAGTAGAAGAAGGATCAACGTCACCACTTAACATAGGGTTTGTCATGTAAGATGATGATGGCATGTTCGTAGGACATCCCTAAAGTCGCCACCAGACATTGGTTCTCTAGATGAAAGGAACCCATGACCTCTTTTCCCTGGTCTCACCTCTGGCTCTGAAGGTCTGGATAGATCAGGTGCTGGTGGAGCTAGTTGGGAGACGAACATATCTCGATGTTCTCCTAAAGCATGCAATATATTTCGAATATCACTGCTTACTTTGTGCCTAAAATCTCCATAACTAAGCGTCGATGGGGTCAGTGATGGTAAGTCTGTATAAGTCCTCCAACAAATCAGTCTGTGAAAAAGAAAATGAATTGTTAAAAATAATACATATATGTATTTAAGGATAGGCAATATAAAGATAAGAATAATGTAAAAGTTATACCACAAAACTTTGAGAACCACTAGTAAGATGAATCCATCTTCGCGTATGTCGCCAATACCAATGCATATAGTCTGAGGCGCAATCTAGTGGTCTATCAGTAAGGTCATTCTGTGCCACTACCAAGGGCCATGAATTTCATGCTGTAATAAAAACTACATGCTCTTCGCACCAGTCTTTGTGAATTTTTCCTCTTAATTGAAGAGTATACAGTGATCATATATTAAATGGTTTTTCTGGAATATGCTGCACCATACCAAATTGACGGAGAACGCGATCAGCATGATGCCACTCAACTATCCAAAAGCAAAGTATAGGCACAGATGCACGTCATACATCAGACATCGCTAGGCAATACTCTGGAATTAGTTGAACAACCTTGGGTGAGTCATATGGATGTCAAATGACCTACACAACAGAAGATAGTTACTTTGGGGTATAATTGTAAAACGGATAACAAGTAAGTACCTAAATACAAACCTTATCGTTTTTCATTTGGTCTAACAATATTCTACACTGCTTCAAGGCATCTACCGTCAGCTGAGGATATTATGGAACATCCTGCCACCTATGAGGAAAGGGAGAATGCATGTTACCTTATCAATTATCAAAAAATAGCATATCTGAAAAATATATATGCTTATACCTGAAACCCAGCGAAGGTCGAGTAAGATAAATAGTCATCCGAGGATCAGGTAGGGGGTCTTTGTGGAGCAAGACGGGGAAATCAGTCCCATGCCCATAAATGAAGTAGAGTCAGACAACCACCTATATTAACCTCGTCATAGTGGGTGGCATTACACATTTCTCTATATAAATGGGCCAACACTGTTGATCCCCAACTGTACTGACCAGCTTCTACAAAATCAGCAAGTAGCAGAAGATACATTAACATAACTTTATGTCCAGTCCTATCCGGCATCAAATACCCCCCAATCAAACACAGGATATATGCTCGTGCAAACTGGTGAATAGTATCATCATCTGCGTCATTCGGCAAGTTATTGAATGTCTGAGTCAACTAGGGCGTTCAACCTCTGTCCATCCAATGTCTCAGGAGGAGGTATCACACTAAGCAACCAATTACAAACAATTGACCAATTAAAATATATCTGTCCACATACCGCATTTCCCATGCAAGGTAAACCCAGTTGGATAGCGATGTTTTGCAGTGTGATTGTGCACTCGCCTCTAATGAGGTGAAAGGTATGCGTCTCCGGGCGCTACCGCTCAATCAAGGCTGACACGAGGGCGACATTGAAGTCAAAATGACCGAGCCGTGAAACACCGTAAAAATCAGCCTGTATGAGATATGGGACAATAGCTGGAGGTGGATCGAATATATTATCTTGTTGCGCTATTCGCCTTATGCGTAGAATTCTATCATCCTGTGTAATTATATTAGAAAAACTGTCATAAATTTAATTAACGCAACAATAAACAATAAAGTAAATTTGTTATTCACTCATCCTTGCCACACAGCTTGAGACACATGGCAAGACTGTAAATATAGTAAATACTCATCTTCTAGTCCAGGATGAACAGCACTCTGATGAGGGTCCATAATGAAAACCAATAACTCAAATATCTGTTAATAATAACACTAATATATCAAAATGATGAACGACAAATCATAAGCTAATAATATAATCTTAGTACGTCAAACTAATGAACAACAATAAATACATAAGATAGATATAAGCAAAAAAGTACTTTTAAACTAATCATTGACAATTCATATGCCACTAGATACAAATGATCATTAACAATGAATATTTAATTCGCTCCAATAACTATATCTATCCCTGTGGTTGACGAGAAGGGCATGTGGCATGATTGTGTCCGATCTGTCTACATAAACCACATCTTTGGGTATCTCTAGAATTTTTTTGCCAATCCATCTCATTGCGTATTCACGAGACTTTCGGTCGACCTTTATCTCAAATCATAGAAGGATCAGGGACTAATCGAGCTCCACTTATGTGCGGCCAATAAATGTCTCCTTCTATTGGACGAAATTCTGTCTTGTAAGCATTTAGGATTGTCTCCAGCCGAAAAACAGCGTGCACAAATTGTAAAGGATCAAGACAGATCTTGGCACATGTAGTAAAGACATGTTGACAGGGATACTTTTGGAGTTGAAACTCACAACAGTCACATATTCTATTCGTCAGGCTAACCTTGCAAGTTCGCCCATACTATTTATTGGAAGAATCGTAAGGCTCTTCGACTTTGAATTCTGAAGCCCTTCTATCAAATGCACAAACTGATAAAGTAGATGCTCTTGCAATTCTAACTGAAATTTTTGTGTGAATATCCTCAAAGAATAAGCTATCTGCTTGCATCTGAGCAAATGTGGTTTGTGCTCGTTCAACCGAATATTTATTCAACCAATACAATGTTGCCTTGACCAAGCCAATGATGCGCAAGAATCTAACACCTTTGAAGATACTATTAATACACTTGGCTAAATTTGTTATCATGTGCCTCCAACAACGCCCATCCACGTCATTTGCACGTGACCACTTACTTTTTGGTATATCATCTATCCAATTCGCCGCTGCTGAATACAACTGTTGGATCTGAGCCAATTGTTCATCAACCAAATGGCGTTCATTCAGATAGCCGATATTCACAAACTTCTTCTTCAACCATTTAATCTTGAATGTCGTGTTCAGGTTACTCGCAATGTGATGCAAACAAAACATATAATGTGTATGGGGTGGTTGCCACCCATTTTTTGGGTTTGCGATTGTTGCTAATATTTCAAGATAACGATCAGATATCAAACAAATACCTTGCTTGTTCGGTACCACTTGTCGCCTAAGGTTACTAAGAAACCACCCCCATGCTTCAAACGTTTTACCCTCAACGATGGCAAATGTAAGGGGGATAACTTTTTTAACACCATCTTGTGAGCTGGCAATTAGCAATGTCCCCTTATATTTCCCATACAGAAATGTGCCATCTATTTGGATAATTGGTTTCAAGTGATCAAAGGCATCAATGCAAGACTTAAATGTCTAAAATACCCTATGAAACATAGTTGTACCCTCTGTATTTGATGTTGTATGCGGGCATTCCTTAGTTATAAATTCAAAGCATGAGCCTAGATTGAAGTGTTAGACAGCAGCTAGCCATTTCGGGAGAACTACATATGATCATTCCCAATTTTTAAAAGCGATTGCAATAGCCTGTTGCTTATCCAACCATGTCTTTTTGTAAGACACCGTATATCCAAAGATACTATGAATCCTTTCAATGACATCACGAATTGAAATAGAGAGATTTTTTGTGACCATCGATACAATATTTGATGCTATTATATCAAAGTCTAGTTTTGGATGATCTTGTGATAGCATGGAAGAGACACAAGTGTGTGGGCCCGCGTACTTTGTTAGCTGCCAATCATTTTCTCCCTCAGATTGACATGTTCTTATCCGCCAATTACATCTAACACCATACTCTGGACAACGATACTCGACGTACTTCATTGATGATTGATGCACCTTGAATGTGTGGTGTCTGCGAACTGAATAAAGCTTTGTAGCACGACTCAGTGACTGCTTATTAGAAAATCGCATGCTAGGATACATTTCTTGGTCATCATTCAGATCAATGACTCCCTCCATATCAGGTATTATAAATTCACTCACATTATCATTGCTGATCTGAGATAAAAAAGCAAATGCCTGCTCAGATTGCAAATTCAATGGAGTTACAGGATTCCCTTCAGTATCAGGCGCGGCAATATCATCCTCCCCATATTTATTGGCATTTAGTGGAGCATCATATTCATCTTCTATCTCAAACTCATCCATTATATCTTCAGTTACATCTGAGGGACTAGAAGGATTGTTATGACACATCTCACCCCTCAATGAACTTGGCTAAGATATATCATTCATGAGTGGCATTGGTAGAGTATTAGAAAGCTGAGTCTCAAATGGATGAACATTTCCGAGATAAGAGCTAAACAAGGAGACCGATTCATTCGATCTATTAATCTGACTTGCACACGAATTTATCAACGGTTCAATCACATCAGTCTCTTTAACTCTTAGGCTCACATCATTAGTTGAGATGTGTGCATATAATTTAGGTGCCCCTAGTTGAGATGAAAAGTGTCAGTTCGCTTTCCACATGGTTTGAATATTTGAATCGTCCTCCAATGTGCATGGCAAGTACCAAGTTGGATTAAGTGATCGTGAGTATTGGTACACCAACTCAGATACATACTATCTTGACTGAAGTCGTAATTTTTCTCCAACTACAACCTTCAACTGCTCCAGATTAATGTCAGGGTCAACTCTTAATAATTTCGGCTTATCACAAACAAATGTTGTTCCTTCGTTGGTGGAAAAAATTCTTCCATTTACATGAATGTATATGATTTCCTTCCTTTTACTCATTGTCAATCTTTACTCAATGCCTTTGTGAAAATAATAATTAAATACAATACAT
This sequence comes from Erythrophleum ivorense, assembly GCA_026724425.1. Lineage (NCBI taxonomy): Eukaryota > Viridiplantae > Streptophyta > Magnoliopsida > Fabales > Fabaceae > Erythrophleum > Erythrophleum ivorense. Next base: position 314,564 of record JAIUCV010000724.1, on the reverse strand, counting down.
TAAAATGATCAAAGATAAAAGATACCGAAGATATTACAAAGAACTTCAGACAAACAAACGTTTCTGTATAGAATAGAAGCTCTTGAGAATCCGTACAAATAGAAAAAAAAAACTTATCAACATTTTTTATAAAAAAGTAAAAATATATGAGACGAAAATAGGGATAATTTTTTATATTTATTAATTTTTAAAATATTTATATATTTTGTAAAAAATTAATTTTTTTATATCATACCCATCTAAATTTTTTAAAATTGTAAATTTTAAAAATTATAATATATTTAATTTTTTAATTCATAAAAATTTATTTTTAAATTTTTTGTAATTCATCTATTTTTGAATTTCATATAATAATTTTTTAACCATGAAATAAATTATTTTTATTTGTATTTTGAAAAAATAATTTGTAATATATATATATATATATATTAATTTTGTAATCTTCAAATATTTGTATTTTGAGAAATGTTAATATATTTTTGTTTTAAATTTGTAAAGAAAATATTTTAATTTTTATTGTTAATGTTATGTGTATGTATACATATATATATATATATATATATATATATAACTTTGACCAAAATTAAGTAAATTTTTATATAGTCAAATGCTCTAATATTTTTTTCCTTGAATAATAAGTTTAAAGCCTTCAATTTTTTTCAAATTCAAAATAGTTATTGGTAAAAACTCGTAATGGATAGAATGGTGGAATAATTAAAATTATAGGATGAGAATTTATATTATTATCTTTTTAAATTTATTATTTTATGTAAAAGTTTATTTTTTCATATTAATAATAAAATATACTATTTTTAATATTACAATATTTTTTAACAAAATAAAATAAAAAATATATTAATACATTTTTGTATTAAAGATATTATAATTATTTGTTCATTTTTTTGTATTATTTTCATTTAATCAAATATAAAAATATAATCAAATATTGATTCTTGTTTATGACATATTAGATATAATTATTCAATTTCCCTTGAAACTTATTTTCTTTACAAATTTAAAACAAAAATACATTAATATTTCTCAAAATAGGAATAAAAAAAATTATTTCATAGTTAAAAAATTATTATATGAAATTCAAAAATTTTTTAAAAAAATTATGAAATAAAAAATTAAATACATTATAATTTTGAAAATTTACAGTTTTAAAAAATTTATATGGGTATGATATAAAAAGAAAATTAATTTTTTACAAAATATGTAAATATTTTTAAGATTATTAAATATAACAAAATAATTATCATTTTTTATAAAAAATTATAAATTATAAATTATAAATAATTTAAAAAAATTTAAAAAATTATACAGGGATATGGAGCAACAAACTCTGTGTCCCTTTAAATTTATAAAAAAAAATTTAAAAAAAGGTTAATAGGGACGCGGGGCAACAAGCTCCGCATCCCAATTTTTATTAAAAAAAATTGTCAAACAGTGAAAATTATATACGTAAGGAAATAGTTTTATAGGTTATATATATGTTTATCTTGTTTTCATTTTTTATATATTTACATAAAAAAGCCAAAGAAAATAAGAAATAAAAATTAATTAATATTAAATTACATACCTCAACCAGAATATGAAAGTTGATAAAAAATTCTAAATCTTCAATATATCCGAAATGATAGATAATATCAAGAATGCAACGATTGACAACCTATTAAATATTTTAAAAAATAATTAATTAATTTTTTTAAGAGAAAAAATATAAGTATTTGTTAAGCACATGAGAAACAAACATTTTTTACAAATAAAATACAAACCTTAGAATGTAAATGAAGAAAAATAATAAATTTACTGAAGAGAGGAAAATATTCAAGAGATCTGATGGAGAAGAGAAATGAATTGTGAGGAGATGAAAATGAAGGATGCGAAGGAAGGATGCAAAGTGAAATGAGGCAAGAAGAAGGCGGGACGGAATATATAACAATTATAAAAATTTTATTTTTTTTTTCTGACCCCCATTTGGGGGTCAGATAATCTACTGACCCTACGCGGGTCAGTTTTTAGTTAAAAAAAATAGGGACACGGAGTATGTTACTCTGAATCCCTCAATTTTTTTTTTTAAAAATATTTTATTTGGGACGCGGAGCTACAGGCTCCGTGTCCCATTATTATTATTATTTTTAAAATAGTTATATATATTTGGAATATGTTTTTAGATTGATATATATTTTTCTTTTGTTTTTTTTAATATTTATATTGAAAAGCCGGAGTTTCTCTTATTGAGGAACTTTACACTAGAATAAGTCGATCAAAAATATGTCGTCTCTTCTCATTAAAGAAAATAATGTATTTTATTGTTTGGAAAATAACTTACCACTTAGCCTATTCATCAATTAACTCCACTATTTGCAAAACTAATCCCATGCTCTTTGGGCCATTATTAGAATATTTTAAAATTCAAAATTCAAATAACATGGAATATCTCAATATTAAAATGTCTAATAATAGAATATGGAATATCTTAATATATCTTTTATTTAAAATATTATAAATACAATTAAATTATAAAATATTCTAACATTCTTCTACTTGGCCTGAGTATGTTTTGCCAAATAATATGTTATGAGTAAATTAAATACATATTAAAAGAATCATAACAATAAATCCTTTGAAAGTGAATATTACCTTCCATGTATCACATGTAATATGATTTAAAAATTATAGGATAATAATTTTTATGAATAAACCTTAAACGTTTATTTGATTCCAAACTAAAAGTTTTGTTAGTCTCACCAAATTACAAATACATATGTAGAGACAACAAATTATAAATCGAATTTCATTACTTAAACATATCTTAACTAGACCAATGATAACTTAATATGGTCTAAGTCTTCATATAAAACATATGATACTTAATTTCCTTTAAATGCATGTTATCTATTAAAGGATCTTTATTCCTTATGTATTTTATGACTACTTATCTTTATGTGTTCATAGTACCTTTTAATGGGCTCAAAATGCATCTATAGTTTGAAGTCCGATGATAAAACTCTTTAATCAAATTACCTTATAAACTTGCATTAAAACAAGATATAAATTTAGTTTTTCATAATAAAAGTAGCAAAATCAATGACTACTTAACACTTTTTCACTCTTCCATAATATGGCTCATTCATTAAGTATAAGGATGTGTCGTAATTTTGACCTTTTTAAAGTCAACACATCCTTCCAAGTCTAGAATTGAATAACTAACATCTTTTAAATTGATTCTCCTAAGTATAAGCATAAAATCCTTTATACTTTAAATGTACTTCATAACAATTAATGTTGCCTTTTAATTCAATGATCCAAGCCATAATGGCTTTGGTATCTTCTTAACATTCTTTCAACAAAAGCTATGTCCAATTTTATGTACATCTAGATAAACATCAAGTCTTTGGCTACTGAAATGGAAGGAACATTCTATATCTCTTATCCTTTTAAAATCATATTTAAGACATAGGAATAAACAAATTTATTCATTTTTATAATGGGCATCACATTTAATGAACAATCTTTTATCAAAAAATGTTTAAGCACTTGATCAATATATGCTTTTTATGATAGTCCCAAGATATCTTGATATTTATTTCTATATGCATCCTTATGTTTATAATATAGGATAACTCACCTATATTTTCATGTTATAGATCTTGAGCAGTGGTTGTTTCACCTTATGTAGCAGGCCCCAAAATCACTAAATTAAAGTAATATGTCATCAACATTTGTAACTTAATAAATGAGTTTACTCCTACTGATCTTGTTGTATATACATTGACCTATGATGTTGTTAACTTAATAAAAAATGTGATCACATCATGAGATTTTAAGTATTACAGTTATGATTCTTACTTAAGTTTGAAACCAAATTTTTTATACAAAATTTCTTTCTAGAATTTGATGAATCTTTCTAGTTATTTCATGTATACCTCTTCTCAAAATCACATTTGAAGAAGGCCATTTTCATATTCATCTATTATTATTCCAAGTCACAATAGGCAATTAAAACCATGAAGATATGGAAGGAATTTTTCTTTAATATAAGAAAGAATGTCTCTATATAGTTAATTTTCTCCTTTTGTGTAAAATTTTGGCAACCAATCATATCTTGTAATATTTAATATTGTCTAGTGAATCTTGTTTGGTCTCAAAGACCTATTTATATCTGATAGCCTTGACACCACTAAGTAACTCTAAAATGTCCCAAACATTATTGTTTGCCATAAATTCCATCTTATCTATCATGTCATCATGCTATAATTTGAAATTTATGCCACTCATTGTGTATGAAAACTTTATGGGATTATTCTAAATGTTTATATCCTATTTAAATTCCATAAGGTACATTATGTAGTCACCAGGAATTACTAATTTGCTAATCTTTGTTGATCTTCTCAATTTAACCTGTTGTGAAATTTAAGGTTACTTAATAAGAGTATCCTCTATCATTATTTTAAGTGATTTTAGTTTATTATAAGGTGCCTCATCAAGAATTAATAGAATTAACTAAATGTTAATACTCCTAGTTTTTAGCATGACCAATTCGAATTTATAGATTTTCATTATGTTTTACATTACTTTAACTGGATGAGTGTCATGTAAAACTAATGTTTTACCATAACTAATAAAGGGAGGATGTTGTATATAATCATCCTCATTGACTAAGTCATGTAGTTAATCACTCCCACTAATTATGTCATTTTTAAGAACTTATTGTTACTAGATTCTATAGATCTCATTTAATATAAAAGAAAACAGAACTTGTAACCCTTAGACAAAATATGCAATGATGGTTTTAAGATCTAACTTCCTTTCATGTGAGTTATACATTCTTACCTTTGTAAGACATCCCCATAATACGTGTATGTTTCAAATTGGATTTCAACCTTTCTAGATTTTAAAAGGTGCCTTAGACACAACCTTTGTTAAAACCCTATTAATAATACATACTATTGTCTTAAGTGTATCTCTCCATAAAACATTTGTCCATCACGTATATATCTATCAAAATATTCATTTCTTCTATTTGACCTCACTATATTAATCTATTTACCACATTATTTCTCTATCTTTGCTTTATACACCTTAAAGATATCAATTACCTCACTATAATAATAAAGCAAATAGATGTTCATGTAGTGTGAGAAGTCACCAACAAAGAAAATAAAATATTTTTGACTACAATAGATATTAATATGTATAGTTTCTGACAATTCAAAAATTCTTCTAGCTTTCTTATGTAGCATGTTAGTTTGTTTACTCTTTAATACAATCCACACATGAATTAGAGTTAGTAAGGTTTAAAGATTTAAAATCCCATCCTTCATAAGCCTGTTGACTTTCTCAATAAAGATATATCTCAATCTCTTATATCACACACTAAAAAAATTCTCACTCATGACAAGTTAAAATTAAATGAGATTTAAAATACAGTAGATATAAGAATATATCTTCTTTTATCCAATAAGGCCTTGCTTCTTATACACATATGTCTAATGAAACATTTATTGTCCAGCTTATCATATGTGTGTTTATAAGAATTCTATAATGGCCCAAACTGATGAGGTAGCTAATTGACGATCATTTGCACTAAAAATAAAATGAAAATCTCAATCTTAAGAGAATTAAGTTATGCAGTTATGTCTCACATCTATATTATATGCTTGTATATACCTTTATTATCAATTTACTTTATAAAAGAACTAACTTATCATTAGTATACTAGGTAGTGACTTATTTGATGAATTTTAAATTTCATCTTTAACCTATAAATGGTTCTTAACCTTCTCATATTTGGATAAAAACCCAAGATAACTAGGCCTTAAAGAAGATTTAATTAATATTACGCTGAGGCGATTAAATCGCTCTCAGTGATCATATAATATTTGTATGCTAGTATAATGGGCTCAAGTGGCTTTTCTTGTTACAAAGCATAGTCAAGGTCACTTTAAATGAAGGAGAATTGCATCCTTCCTTGCTCTATAATTGTCATTAATTAAATATTGATCTTTTAGTAATTTTAATAATGGAAGAGATTATAATACTGGGAATTTAGAATTTTACTTAAATTATGCTGGCATAAATACTGTATAAGGGCTATAGAGTTTGAAACCAAATGTTGAAAAAACCATTACGCCCTTCCTTCAAATTAGTCGAGGCTTTTCTCTAGTTCCAAGTCTATAGCCCTTGTTTGCCAAGGAGTTCAACATGGCATAAAGAAATCCAATTGAATGCAAAATACAAATGAAAGAAATTCAATTGGCATCCTTATAAGAAATGGAATAGTTAGATGCAAAGACCACCAAATTGGCTTAAATTCATACAAGAACCTTTGACAACCTTATAAATTGATCAACTTCACTTGCTATTACTAAGATTCAAACAAATTAAGACCTAAATTGGACAAAAACTAGAAAAAAAAGAAAATATACTAAACAAAGAAATCACTTTTGAACCTTAATTAACAAAACTCTCATGCTTTTCCTCCTTCTCTCACAGTTTTATAAAACCCAATTGAGGACTTTCTATAGCAACAACAAAAGAAGAAGGTGAGGAATGAGTAGAAAAGGCAACCATGACCAAACTGCCTTTACTCCACAATCTTTGTATTGGATATGAAACATTATCACAAATCGGCAACTTGTTTGTGGAGGATTTGCATAACTAATTATGGAGGGCGTAGCCATAGTTTTAGTGGTAAGGCCATCGCTCGATGTCATTGTTGTAGTCAAAGAGACACCTTTTGAATGCGCATTGAAAAACACCATTCATGGCAGCGGTCATCTCCCTTCACCAACAAGCAAGTGACTTTGGATCTATCTTTAACTTCTTTTTATCTGTGGAGGATGATGCTGAAAGGCAGAGGAATGAGATGACTTTTTTGGTCAAGGGTATTTTGGTCATTTTGCACTATTGTTGTTCATTTCTCACTTGTTTTTTTCTCCATTCAAACATGCAAATGTAAATACATTCTTTTTTTTTTTAATGTCATATCAAATGCAACAAAAGTAATTCTATTCATTTAAGCATTTTCTTTTCTATTCCCTAATTGATAATTCCGTGAATTAAATGAGTTCTTACATAAAGAGAGATCTAAACATATTTTAAACTTTAATTGATGTCTTAGTTGAAAAGAGATTATTTTTTACTAAAATATCTTAAAAATAGATTGTTGATTTGTACCATTGCAATTCATCATTTTTTCCCCCTTAACCTATCACAAAAGGGGGAAAAATCCTATTCCTAAAAATTATCTTGCAAAATTTTTCATTTAGCAAAAAATAAAACAAAATTGCTACTTAATTAATTTTAAGAAAATTAAAATGTATATTTTTATTATTTATACAACATAAAAATTCAATGGCAAAATAAAAAAAATTGAATGTTGAGAAAAATAAAAGTTGCCTTAGTTATGTAATATATCGACACGCATAATATTTATAAATATTCACGAATATAGTATTTGTTTGAATGTTGGAACTTGAAATAAATTTAAAGAAGTTTAGCAATAAACTCTTCATGTTTTAAAAACAAAATCTAACATAAATTTCATACATATTCTTTACTAATTTCTTCGGATGCCATTATACACTATTCATTTCTCGCATGATTTTCTTTGGTATGATATATTTAGTAAGATAAATTACAGTTCAAATATAAAATTAAAAATATTACACTAAAATGCCTTTAATTTTAAATTATTCTAAAGAATATTAAAATTTAAAATTAAAATATTTTTTGTCTTAAAATTTTTTAAGAAAATTGAAATGTATAAAAATTCAATAGCAAGAAAAAAAAAGAAAAAAGAAAATGAATGTTGAAAAAAATAAAGGTTGCCGTAGTTATGTAATGTATTGGCACGCATAATATTTATAGATATTTACAAATATAATATCTATTTGAACTATTGACACTTGTAATAAATTTAAAGAAGCTTAACAATAAACTCTATTAAAAAAAGCTTACTTTTCTTCATATTTATAAAATTTTTTAAAACAAAATCTAACATAAATTTCATGTATATTCTTTACTAATTTTTTCATATGCCTTCATACACTACTAATTTCTCACATGATTTTTTTATATGAGATTTTTAATAAAAAAATTATGGGTCACACCTTAAATTAAAAATATTTAGACTACAAGGTCTCTAATTTTAAGTTATTCTAAAGAATTATAAAATAAAAAAATTAATTTAATATTTTAAAATAATTTCAAAATTTAATATTTTTTAAATATAAAATATCTTTAATTTATAATCTCAACTATATTTTTCTTTATTCAACTTTGGAATAAACTTGAAAATAATCCGTGCCATGCGTGGCATATATGTTATTTTCGCATCACTCAAGGGTAGGTGATGCGAAAAGCCAAAAGCCCATCTCTCTGTCGTTGCCCCTCCCTGCCATGAAAAATCTCTCTGCCAAGTGCCATTTGAAGTTGGTGAGGAAGAGACACAACATCCCGCATGGTCGCATGTAAAGTCAAAATGCCCATGATCATTATGTGGCCTCTTTCTTCCTCCCACCTCTTCTCCCTTCCTGATTCTCGCTTTCAAGTCTCAATTCTCAAATGGCTGTAGCTATTATGAAAAGCCAGCTTCGCAGCTTCATTCAGTCCATGTACGATGAGGTATATCTTACTCACTTCTAAATTCTAATCCATTTTCATGAGTTTATAATTCTTCTTTCCTTTCTTTTTAATATAATCCTTCAGATGAAGACTTGTCTTCGTTTGTTCATTTTTTCCATTGTTGAGGGCATTTGCTTTGAATTGTTCTCTAAGATAGATGGTGTTACTTTCAATGCTTCGTTAACGGTATCTTAGCTATTTTCTCAAACTTTCTGTAGGCTTCAATGCTCAATTTAATTTAACTCACGAAGCCACATTGCTGCAATCTACCAGCTTTAGTTTGATTTTCTTAAATTGTGTTTTTGGATCATATTCCCTTGTGTTATATAAGCTGTTCCTTTTAGAGTAAAATTGTTGTTTAAAAGTGCGAATTTTCCAGTAAAATTTACCCACGCAAGAAAATTTCAAGGTTATGTTGATTTTTCGCTGATTACTACACACATGCACACGGATTGCAAGATAAATTGTACTGAAACTTCATAATTATGATGAGGCTTGATTTCATAATAGAAATTGTTTGATGTTTTGGCATTCTGTCTGTATTCCAGGGTATTGTTAACAGCCAATTCTATCAACTGCAATCTATGAAGGAAGCTACTAGACGTGACTATGTTGTGAGAGCAGTGACTCGCTACTGCATATCTTGCCATAATTTGTTCCGTACTTTGACGGATAAGATGTAACTATAAACTTCAACTCATTAGTAATTTATTGTTAAGTTTCTGAGATTAGGTTCTAGATACCTTTCTCTTTTCTGACTTTATTATCAAAATGTGATACAATGTTCTAATCTGCAGCTATCAACAAAATGTTGATTTTCAAATGGTTCATGTTCTTGCTCGTGAACTATATGCAAGAAGCAGCGGGTAATGTGTCAATTTGTTACAGGTCTATATTAAAGTGAATCTGCTTTCTCTTTTATCCAAGTTGATTTTTTCTATATGGAATATTTTGATGAGAATTACTAGCTTCAAGTTTAGTTGTTTGTTTTTTTATTGGCCTTTTCCCTTGGTTTCCCTTCCTCTTTTTGGTATAAACAGTTAATTAGAATGCTATATTTTTCTTTATTCTGACATAGTTCTCCTAGTTTAATAGATTTCGCTTTTTGTCGTGTCTGCAGTTTTGACAGAGATGTATTTTCATTCACACATATCTTGTATCATTTAACATATTTGCCTTATTTTTAGTATCAACGGTAAACTTGGAGGTGCTAGAGCTTCAACTTTCAATAACTTTCGATGATACCCCATGGAGAATGTATATTGGCCTTACTCTAGAAGTAGATGCATTTTCCCATTTATTAATTTGGAAACTAAGTGTGATAATTCTATTTATATTCAACTATTTCTTGTCAAGACAACTTCAACCAAAAAACTTAAGTTGTTAAGTAAAGGCTCATGGTTAATTTTATTAATATTTCTAACATGCCCTCACACATGAAAACTTACAAAGCCCGAACTCATGACCACTTGGTCATGAAGGTTTTGATAACATGATAAGGATCACAAAAACTCAAGCTATTAAATGAAGGCCTGTGCTTGCTTTTATTAAATCTTTAACATCTCTCAACTTCTATGTTTGCTGCCAATGTATTGGTTTTGCAAACATGGATGGTGCATGTCTTGTGATCTATGAATCTGTCAATTGTGCAATGGCAAGAAATTTCCTTCAGCTGATGTTTAACCCTGACGTGAAAACTATTTTTCAACTATATCTTTAAGTGATGTATTTATCCTACCATATTTATCTCCACTATATGCTCTGAAAATAATCTAAACTTTTTGTAGTTTTTTTTTGGTAAGAAATTTTTTGTTGCTTATATGGTTCGTTAGCTTTATAAATTATTAAAATAAATGGACAAATTAGTTTTCTGATATATTGTACATTGAATAAAATGCTTAATTTTATATTATGTTTTACTTTGTCAAACCTCATAACTTGCTTATGTCAATGAGATATATCTGTTTTAGAGGTCAAAAGAGTTGTTTCTGGGTGTTCTTTGGTCCCCAGTTGTATCATTGCCATGTCTATATTTGGAATATGGATAATGAAGGGGAAAGGACAGAATGGAAACATTGAATTGATTGGGTTTGTAAATTATTAAAATGCATGGACAAATTAGTTTTCTGATGTATTGTACATTGAATAAAATGCTTGATTTTCTATGATGCTTTACTTTGACAAAACTCATAGTTCTCTTATGTCGATGAGATATCTCTGTTTTAGGGGTCAGAAGAGATGTGTTTGGGCATTCTTTTGTCCCCTTTTGTATCATTGCCATGTCTATATTTGGAAGATGGGTAATGAAGGGGAAAGGACAGAATGGAAACAAGTACTCTTGTTTGAGAGTTTAAAAATTTTAGTGGAAGGGGAATGAAGGGGAACCATTCCCTCTCCTTCCACCTTGAACCCCTATTTTTAATTCTCCTCTAAATTTTGGGGGGTTAACAAGGGGGATGACTTACTTTCATTGTAAAAGCCTGTGTAATGTACTATTTTATTCTCCAAACTAAATAGATAGAACAAATTTATATGGGTTATGTTGTAATTTTAAACTTATTACCTTATACCTTTCCCTCAGCTTTCTCATTAATCATTCAAACAATGGGAAGGAAACCCTTTTTTGATTCCATCCATTCCCATCCCATCCCATCTATTCCATCCACTCCCCTCTTAAACTTCCAAATCAGTGTCATTCAAAAGTAATATCTAAATTATAGTCTTCATGTCTTCAGTTTGGTGTTCTGCTAATGGTTTTTTTGAAGGGGTGGCTATTTCGGATTTGCAAAGAGATTAGACTGCTTTGCTGCATATGTGATTTAAAGACCTTATAGTTTACAGTTCTCTGTTTTGGAATTTCAATTTGGCAGATTTCTTTACCTCCTATTTTGTGACTCTCTTCTTAACAAAATTTTTCCTCTCAAACATATGCACTGCGACAGTTGTTGGTCTCTGGAGGTCTCTGGTTTATTTCTTCCTTTTTCAAATCAAAATATTTTGAAGTTATTATTTCATTGATTTTTTTTCAAATCACTTAATGAGGTAAGCGCGTGGATTTGACTTTTCTTTTGTACTTTTAAATTTTTTTTTCCAAGCAATAAATTACTATGTTTTTCCTTGCTTGTTGTAGTGTTGGTGCAGAGAATGTCAGGCGTGCATGTGCTGAACTTCTTCATGCTTGTGAGAGGGAAGATAAAAATTAGTAAGGAAACTCCTTGATCATTCTTCTATATATATCCATAATCATTCTTCTATATATATCCATATGCATGATGAGTACTCTTAGCACTTTGTAGTGTACACTGTTCCTCTTTGGGAGATTTGAGCCTTAAATGCTACACTAAAGTTATGATGTCAAATTCTTAGAGAGAGAGAGAGAGAGGGAGAGATCGAACTATCAATAATGTATATACTAGTAAAGTCTCTGCCTTTTTTCTACTATAGAGATAAACCATTTTTTTTTCTTTTTTGTTGTGATTCAGTTGCTTCCAAGCACTATATTGGACCAAGAATGAATTTTCTTATTTGAGGAGAAAGTTGGAGACCCTTGTGCAGGTAAACATTATCACTTTGCCAGTGGGTTAAACTTCAAAGGCTGGCTTAATCTAGATTTTTTGTTTTTTCCTCCTTTCCCTGGCAACAATGGTTGTGCATGGCTTGTTAAAATATTTTTAGGTATAAGTGGTGGAAACCAATGAAAGGAACCCATTTTGGCATTTGGGTTTGGCTTTTAAGGTTGTAGGTTGTTTTAATGCCTCTCAACATCTTGATTCTAACTGATTCTTTCTGTTTGGCCATTCTTTTACATGCTCCCTGTAGTTTAACATTTCACCTTGCTCTCTCTTTTCTTTCTTACCTAGTAAATATTTCTATCTGATTGCATCTGAATAATAATTCACAGAATACCCTTCCTGGATATACACATATGGAGAGGAAGAAAGGGGGAAGAAGAGGGTCAATGACTGTCAATTACAGCCTTAAGGTTGCATCTGATCCTTCCTCTTCATAAGAAAGTTCTAAGACGTAATTTTTAAGAAAGCTTTTAATGAACCAGTTTCATAGCTTGTTAGTATAGGCAAACAGAACAATAAAGGGGAAGGAGGAGAATTTGAGGGAGTTATAAAGGAAGTGGGAGAATAGAAGAGAGGGTGAACATAATAATTCTATAGTAATTTTAATTTCAAATGATAAACTGTAAAACTAAAGTACATGCCAAAAATCCTAAATATTACTCATTTTTAAAAAAATTATCCTAACACCCACAATAGTAACCTGATTACATTAGAATCCCTACCTACCCATATGAATATGATATATATTTTTTTAATCTTAATATTTGCAAATCCAGTTATTCCTATTCCAAACTCCATCACCTTTAGTGCTTTAATTGTAAATTTATATATTCAATGTAATATATGCATTAGATTTTTTAGCTTACTGTTGCCACATGATATGAGATGTAAATTTGTAGTATTGTTATATAAGAAAAAAAATCTGTAGAGTAAACTACCAATTTGGTCCTTAAAGATGTTTGTTTCATCAATTTTGTCCTTGAATGTTGAAAGATAATTACCATCTAACTGAGTCCAAAATTTTTGAAAAGGACATCACCTCAGTCCAAGCAAAATTGTTCAAGTGGATCAACTTTCTGCAATGTGGAATGTTAATAGTTAATGTGGATAGATAGCAACCCATTTGGAAGCTGGCTAACAATTATGCAGGAACTTTTTTGTTGGTCTTGGAAATCATTTACTTTAGCCTTTTTTTTTTTTTGCTATAGTCTTTTACTCTGTCGTCGGCATGAAAATTAGTCTTGCTTAGACTCATTACTTCTATAGTCTTTTCTATGATGAAAAGATTCACAAATGGATTACAAGTCTTGCAATGACCTTTGGTGTAAATGGTGTGTTCACTGATGCATCCTTTGTGTGTGTGTGTATATATATATGTATATGTATATGTATATATGTTTCAATCACAGAAAGAGAGATCTTAAAAGGAGTTTAGTTAAAATTTTCTTTTTATTACCTTCATTCTCATCCTTCCATATGAGTATTTGCATGTAAGGTATTTTGGTTATAAATCCCTGATATTGAATATGCTTACCTTCTGATGGACTTCTGCATCAGTCACCGTTGGCACAATCTTAACTTCAATTTTGGAAGATGTGAGTTTAAATTGTGTCACTAAAGGAAAAAAATGCAAATTCAAACAGAGAATTACGAAAACAAAAAAATACCAATGTTTTTGCCTTGAAAGGTAGAACATTTCTTATTTTAGTCCTTTTATTTCTAGTTTTCTAAATGGAATAATTTTGCCCCAATCCACAATGCTGACTTTGAAGCATTTTCAGTATACACTAGGATTTCAATTGTGAAATTAGAAGTAAAGAAAACAAACTGAGAGCTGTGATTTCTCTTGGTGACCAAGGCATTATGGATAGGATATTCTGTTTTATAGTTACCATATACATTGTTAATTAAATTAAAGAGACTTATATTTTGATGGCACTCTATTATATTTTAATGCTTTTGGGGGATGTTAATATTAATATTTCTCTGTGCTGTTTTTTCCTCATAGCGTTTGTTCCTTTAAGTCATTGTAATTCAGGATATAATTAAGAACTTCAAATATTCAAATGTTCTTATTCTTTTTTCCTCTGTAACTTCTTGAATGTACAGATGGAGAGGAGGATTATTGATCTCGGGAACATGCAGTGAAAACCATGGATCACTTATAATGTCCTTAGCTGAGCATACCTAGTTGAAAATTCTGATATGCTTTGCTGATTTTCAGTTGCTGGCTTATCTGTTGTAGCCTCAGGTTTGGGTTTAGGAGAATGTGATAGATCAACATAAATATAGATGTGTTTATACTTAATACACATTTGATTCTATTTCAGCCTCATATTTTGTGGTTTTATTACTAATATGGTTAAACCAGGGTAACCAACTAATGATTTACAATTATGAATGGTTTCAACTTGTACATCCAAATTTAGTCTTCAATATTTTATTTGGTTTTTGAATGTTTCCCCTTCTAGAATTTGCGTGATTAGTACTAGAACATTACTATTGAATTTCAAAATGTGGAAAAATAGGTTATTTAATTTCTCTATGCTGAAATTCAATAAATTCTAGATGCAAAAGATTCTAGTGAAAAGGTTGGATGGTGGAAAAATCGTTGTTGGATTAAATGAGGAGATGATTTTTTTTTTATTATGCCCACCAATTTGTTAGTCAGATGTTATTGAAGGATTCTTATAATAAAAAAAATGTCTACAAAAGAATTTATTAGGGAAAGAAGCAGTTAGCATTTATCATGAACTTTAGGTAGGAACGCAGAGTAGGTTATTTTGACTCCACAAAAGATGGGCTGTGATGGTATTTCTTGCTTGAAAAAATTGGTTTGCTCATTATTTCTGATGCTCATTGTGGCTGGGTAATAATAACAATAAGGAAAATATGCAGCAGATTTACTATCCTTTTCTTTTGTGTGGTGGAGTATGCATCATTTCTATAGCTGCTTCTTTTAATGCATCTATTATGATTAGGGTTTAACATTGACAGATTGAAAAGTTGCTTGGACATATCTGTAGTGTTTGGGTTAAAAAAATTTAGTAGAGGGCGAGAGAGAGAAACACACAAAAGTTGCAGGCTTTTCTAGAATGGGGAAACTAGTAATTAAATTACATCTAAACTTTTTTTGACCATTACTTCTAAACTTGATAGGTTAAGTGTACATCAATCTTATTCAACTAAATTCTTTGATAGTTTTTGGAAATGGTAAAAGTACCCTTATTATCCCTTGAGTTTGGTGTCAATTTCAATTTTTGTCTCAAAATTTTCCTTTTAAGGGTCAATTTCATCTTACATATTTATAAAAATTCTCAATGTCTTCCTAATTGCTAATGCCATCCAAATCATCAATGGAATTAGCTAACCTATTCAATACGTCGGTTATTAGAGGATGCAAACGTAGTTATTACAGTGCTAACATGGATATCTTACCTAATATCTCTTCTAATAACTCCAAAATTGCATCGTTTTGTTTTTTCTAGCCCTAACTTTCCTCTTCTTTCACAAGGGTTATTGGATGAGATATTAGGCTAGATATCCATGTTGGATGTCTGACATCCACATTTGCATCAAAGCCATGTGTTTGACTGTTCAATTAATTCCATTAACAATTTGGATGACATTAGTAATTAGGAAGATTTTGAAAATTTTTATAAACATGTAGGACAAAATGAACACCCAAAAAAAAAAATTGGGACAAATTGAAGCTGATCCTAAACTTAGGGGACAAAAAGAGTACTTTTACCTTTTGGAAATCCATGGAGGCAAATGACTTCACATTGAATATAAATATCTTTTGAGAAAAGGGGAAATGCTTATTTTGAAAAATTTTAGCCTTTGATTTTAGAGACCAAAATTGTTAGAAACTATGAAGTCTAATAATTGAGATTCTTCTTTTTTTGGTATGTTTTTTTTCTGGTGGACTTAAAATGGAGGCTTTGTCACTAGCACCATTCAATGTTTTTAGGTCTTGGTTTATCAATCTTTTTGGAGAACTAGCTCTTCCTAAAGTTTAAGTTGATAAAAAGCCATATGTGCATGGATGGTCAAAAAACATAAACTCAAATATCAGTATGTTTATATAATTATATCGGATTCTTAACAAGTGATTAAATTCTACTCTGTTATAGTAAAAAGAAAATGAGAGAAAAATAATGAGAATGAGAAAAGGCCACAGATGGGATAAACTCTTCTATCTAATAAAGCAAACATAAAAATTGAGGAGAAAGACAAGGAAGTCCCTTTTTCAAAATCCTGCATGCTTTTTCCATCTCAAGTTTGAAACTTGCCAATAATACGCTACATTTTGTGTTAGAGATTATAATAAAACTATTTTTGAGCTTTCACCTTATAGTTTAAGTTTTTGAGTTGAAATGATCTTTGGCATGATATTAGAGCCTTTGTGAGTAATGATCAAGTAGTCAGGAGTTAGATCCTTGTTGTCCCTTATTCTCCTAATTAAAGTTGAGATTTAGCACAAGGTATATTGGGTCTATGTGTTATCACTACTTAAAGTCTAATGGACTTTCGTGTGAGGGGAAGCACTAGAGATTAATAGATTATAATAAAAACTATTCATAAACCTTCACTTAATAGCTTAAATTGAGTTGAAGTGGTCTATGATAGTATGCCCCCACATGAACTTGTAAAATTTTGATGGGATAATTTGCTACTTACATTTTTGGATTGATTGACACATGTACATAAGCAAAATCTTGGGTCGTAATAAGTATTGATAATTATTAGCCAAGGGTTTTGATATCAGACTTAAAATTGTGACAACGTGCTATGTTTTGCCCAAAATGAACTTGTAGAACTTGATGAAATTATTTACAAGTAGAACTTAGGGTCAATACATACTGATAATTATTAATAAAGGGTTATGATATCATTTCACAACTTGTGGTTGAACTTCAAACTACAGGTTAAAATTAATATCTTCACATTCCAAATTTACTTTCAACTGTTCTTTAACTCCTATGATGGAACCATCATCATCAATGTCTAATGGGCAATCAAGGAGTTCCATAATAATAATATTGGACTTGATTAAGATATCTTCCTCTAATATTTTAGGCACTTGAAGACATTCTTCTTCTGCCTTTAGTTCTTCTAAGTTTTTGCTAGTAATTTGTATATAAAATTGATTGATGGTACTTTTAAGTTTATCAAGACCACAGTTTACATTTTTTTTTTGTTGTTGTCTAGATTAGTTTGGATAGTTTGTTCTATCGTAGACCTTAATATTGCAATTTAGAAAGCCAAAATTAGTGGTATTACTTCCATAATACTCTTGAGATCTTAGGTTGAAAGGGATGAAAAAAAATGGTTGGAAAATTGAAGGAAAAAAAAAAAAAGGTTGAAAGGCTCTGATACCAAAATTGCTGTAGGACAAGAGAGAAGGAGGGAGAAAAGGAAGAGATGTAGAGAGCAAATGAAAGGAAAGAGAAGAAGAGAGGGAGAGAGATAGTTGATAATACCAAATGATTTTATTAATAATCAATCAATTTAACCCTAATTGTTAAGGGTTTTATATAGAATGTAAGAGATAATTTCTAATAATTTAAAATAAAGATAATATTAAATTCTAATCCTAACAAAAAAATAATTATTAAAGCCTAATAAAAAGATAACTAAAGATTATAGGGTGACTAATAAAATAAAGTAATTTAAATATTAATTCTTAATCCTAATTTTAATATAAGTATTATTTCTAATATTTATTTGTAGTCTATAATTTACAAATAATTAATAATAGTTTTCCCATTCTTTTCCCATTCTCCATTAGTCAGCCAAGGAGTAAACAAATCCTTTGGGTTGGACATGCCCAATCAGGTTGCAGCAGAAGCCACTCTCCAAATTATCACTGGCCATCAGCTGAATGGCAAAAATTACCTTCAGTGGGCCAAGTCAGTGATGATTTTCATCTTAGACAAGGGAAAAGAAAATTTCTTGACCGGAAGTGCTGTTCCTCCAAAGAATACTGATCCCAAATACTAAACATGGCAAACTGAGAACAATATGGTTCATTCTTGCTTGATCAGCACCATGGACACAGACATAGGCCAAATTCTTTAGTTTTACAGCACTGCTCATGAGATTTTGGAGGCAGTGAAGGAAACTTACTCACATTAAGACAATATCTTTGAGTTATTTGAGATCAAAGGCAAATTGGATGATCTCAAATAAGGTGATCTCTCTGTAACTTAATACTAAGGTGCACTAACCTTTTTGTGGCAGTAGCTGGATTTGTTTGAAAACCCAAATTGGGAGTGCTCTAGAGATGCCAAGTGATACAACGAAATAGTTTAGAAGGAGAGAATTTTCAAATTCATCCTCAGCTTAAATAAGTCTTTCGATGTAGTGAGAGAAAGGATACTTGGTCTAAAGCCCTTACCATCAATCAAGGTTGTCTTCTCTAAGGTTCGTAGAGAAGAAAGCCGAAGGAAGCTTATGCTTGGTGTTGCTACTGCCGTTGATGTGGTTGCTGGTGAAGGATCTACTTTGCTGTCCAGAAACATAAACCAACCCAGTGACAATAAGCATAAGAAAGGAAGACCATGGTGTAACCATTGTAAGTGCACTAGTCACACTTGAGAAACATGTGGGAGATTCCATGGTAAGCCCACTGATTGGAAGACCAATGAAGAACGAGAAAACAGGGCCTTTGTTGCAACATTTGAATGATCTGGAAAAAAGAAACCTCCTTTGAACCTGCTCTGTTCAGTGAAGAACAGGAAGAATGGCTCCAAAAACACCTCAACCTAGGTTCTTCAACAACAGCTGTTATTGCTTCTGGTTCAACAGCTCAAAAAGGTATTTTCTTGAGTGCATGTCATACCAAGGCCGGAGATGCTGGTCTTTGGATAATAGACCCCAGGGCAGCAGACCACATAACAGGGGATGTCTCTTTATTTCATGAATGTAATGCTTGTCATGACAAATATAAAGTCATAATTGCAGATGGGACCCTACCTGAAGTAACTAGATTTGGCAAAGTTGTTATTTATGAACATTTGACACTTGATTCAGTTCTCTTAGGGCCAAACTTGTCATGCAACTTACTATCAATTAGTAAACTTACTCAAGATTTGAATTGCATTGCTAAGTTCTCTCCTTCTGGGTATTTCTTGCAAGATTTAGATTTGAGGGGACGATTGGCAATACTAAAACACATGAAGTCTTGTATCTACTCCAATGCAAAAATAAAATTCAGAATTTCTATGCTAATAATGCTAAAGTGTTAGAAGAGGATGTGCTCATGTTATGGCGCAAACGTGTTGGTCACTTAAATTTCAAGTACTTGGAGAAATTGTTCCCTTCTTTATTTATCAATAAAACCCCCAAGTTGTTTCAATGTGAAGTGTGTCATCTTTCTAAATAGCATTGTAGCACCTATCCTGCTAATGAATATAAACCTTCTCATCCTTTTTCTATTATTCGCAGTGACATTTGAAAACCATTTTGCATACCTAGTATAACAGGTGCTAGGTGGTTTTTATCTTTTATTTATGACCACAATTGTGCCACTTGGGGTTTTCCTTATGAAGGATAAGTTTGAAACTACTCTTATTGTTCAAAACTTTTATGCCATGATCCAAAATAGTTTTAGACTCATACAAATTTTTGAAACTGATAATGCCTGGGGTTTTTTTCAATTCTACCCTTGGAAGTTTCTTTTTTGAAAAAGGCATTGTCCATCAAAGTTCTTGTTCCTATACCCCTCAACAAAATGGGATAGTCAAGAGAAAGAATTGGCAACTCTATGAAAAAGCAAGATCCCTCATGATAAATACAAATGTCCCTAAAGATTAGGGCAGGGAAAGACATCCAAATCACTACTTATCTCACCAATAGGTTGTCTTCATGGCCCTTTAAATTTGAAACCCCTTGTCAAGTCCTTTTTAAAACCTTTCCACAAACTAGAATGATTTCCTCTAAAGGTTTTCAGGTCTTGTGCTTATATACATATTCCCTTACAACAAAGAAGTAAGCTAGATCCTAAAGCTGTCAAATGCTTATTTCTACGGTATTCTCGACATCAAAGGAATTTTAAATGCTACTCTCCTACTACAAAAAGAATTTGTTCCTCAAGGGATGTGACTTTTCTTGAACAAGTGCCATATTATCCCAAAAGTGATATTCAAGGGGAGAATTCAGCAAACCTAAAAGAGGAATATCAATTTTGGGCTTATTTTTCCCTTAAACTTGAGACACCTCTCCCACCTCTCCCACTTTCATATGAACCTGAGAACAAGCCTGTGTCTCCAGGACCTGTTGCTATTGAACTGGAAGCAAATCAACAATAAAATAAGGACTTGAAGGTTTATTCAAGGTGGCCCAAGCAGGTGGAACAAGTGGAGTATTGCCAAACAAACCCACATTTATCTCCTATTGAAAGTTTACAAAAAACACATGGTATTTCTAATTCTACATCTTCAAATGAATTCATTGTACCTATTGATTTGCATTTGCCTATTGCGCTTGGAAAAGGAGTTTGATCCTGCACCCAACATCTTATTGCTCAGTTTGTGTCCTATGAGGAACTTTTTTCGTGTTGCAGAGCCTTCATTGTTAATATGGACAACATTGAAATTCAAAGTGGCATAGAAGAAGCACTTAAACATTCCAAATGAAGAGAGGTCGTAAATGAAGGATTGTATGCACTCCCCCCCCCCCCAAAAAAAAGTATGTGGGAATTAACTCACAAACCTTAAGGAAAGCAACCTCTGGGATGCAAGTGGGTATTTGTAGCAAAATATAGCGTGGATGGGAGTATTGATACATACAAAGCAAGGTTGGTTACCAAGGGATTTATTCAAACTTATAGGATAGACTTTCAAGAGACTTTTGCACTAGTGACAAGACTTAATACCATTCAAGTGCTCCTATCTATAGTAGTAAACCTTAACTGGAAGCTATATCAGTTGGATGTTAAAAATGCATTTTTAAATGGTGATGAAGTTTACATGGAAATACCTCTTGGCCTAAAGAAATTTGATGAAGCCAATTTATTGTGCAGACTTTTAAAATCTCTCCACAGGCTCAAACAATCTCCGCAATCTTTTTTTGAGAGATTTACCAAAGTAATGAAGTTATTGGGTACATAGAGTAAGTCAATCATACTCTATTTATTAAGAAGTCAATAGTTGAAAAAATGACTATCCTTATTGTTTATCTGAATAACATAATTGTAATCAGCAATGATGATGGCGAGGTACTCCACCTTAAGGAGGTTTTGAACGAGGAATTTGAAGTCAAAGATCTTGGTGATATAAAGTTTTTCTTGGGAATGGAAGTGGCTTGGTCCAAAAAAGGAATTGTAATATCCCAAAAAAAATATACTTTAAATTTACCAAGGGATATCAGTATGCTAGGGTGCAAGCCTGTTGATACTTCTATGGATCCTACTAACAAGCTTGGCTTAAAGGGAGATTTAGCCCTAGTTGTTAAAGGCGTGTAACAAAGATTAGTGGGAAAGTTGATATGTGTCTGTCACACAAGACTAGACATCAATTTTGCAATGAGTGTAGCCAATTGATTCATGAATAATCCGACTGGATAGTATTTTGTAGTAGTAAATCAGAGATATTTAAAATTGACTTCAAGAAAAGAGCTCTTCTTAAAAAAGGGAGCAAGCAAGGACTTAGAAGCATTCTCTAATGTTGACTGGGCTGGATCTCTTATTGATAGGAGAACTATATCAAGATACTGTACCTATGTTTGGGGTAACTTGGTAATCTGGAGAAGTAAGAAATAGTTTATTATAGCCTGAAGTAGTGTTGAAGCAGAATTTCAGGTTATATCACATGGAATTTGTGAATAAATTTGGTTGAAAAGATTGCTTGAAGAACTACAACTTCCTTTTCCAACGTACATGAGACTATTCTGTGACAATCAAGTTGTGATAAGTATTGTTAAGAGCTCAATTCATCATGATAGAACCAAACATATCGAGATTTATCATCACTTTATTAAGGAAAAAAAAAAAAGAACAATATGTCATTGAATTGGCTTACATATCTACTTATCATCAGACAATAGATGTTTTGACTAAGTCCATTCCAAGAACTCAATTTGATACTTATCTATCCAAATTTGTTATGATTGACATTTACTTTCTAGTTTGAAGGAGAGTGTGGAATCTTGAACTAATTCATATTGAATCTCAGATTCATTAGGATATTTGAAGAAAAAGAGGAATTTTATTGAATAATACTTATCTTCTTCGAAAGAGACAGTGATTACAAAATAAATAGGAATCATGGCTTTAAACAACCATAGAGACTTGTTATCGAGATCATCAAAAAAGGAAACAAAAGAAAACAAATACAACCTAAAGAAAATGATGAAAATGCTAAAAATAATTAGCTAACTTCAATCTCTTAAATTCAGGAATTAAAGACGTAGCCAAAAAAGGAAACAACAATGGCTAGAAAAATAAAATAAAAGCACAATTAGTAAATGAGCAACAGGTAGCAAAGAAAAGAAGGGAAGGGACCAAAGCCACATTCACCAACATTTTCCTTTAAAGTGGTGAGTAGATGTTCATCATTCCTAACTTGACTCTAATTCTTTAGACTTGACCCTAGTAAGAATTTTAATAAGAAAGTAAGCTACTTGAAGATCATTAAGGATATGAGATAGAGCAAATAGACAATTATCCATTTTTTCTTCAATGAAGTGCCAATCTATATCAACATGTTTAATTCTATCACATTGAATGGAACTTTTGGCTATGTTGATTGCAGCTAGATTATCATGAAAGATCGTTATTGGTCCATCACAATTGATTTTTAATTTCCTAAGTAATCTTTGTATCCATAAGCCTTCACATATGCCTTAGGCTAAGGCCTTGTACTCAATCTCAATGTTGCTTCTTGCAACCACAAATTGTTTTTTGCTTTTCCAAGTGACTATGTTTCCCTAAACAAAAGTGCAATATGGTAGTGGACCTTCGATTAGTAATGGATTTAGCCTAATTAGCATCACAACATATTTCCACATCTCTTTTAGTACTTTTCTTGAAGAAGATACCTTAATCAGAGGTTATTTTTAAATATCTAAGGATCTTATGAGTAGCCTCAAGGTGGACTTAGTTGGTTTACTCATGAATTGGCTAATGACATTGGCAGGAAAGCATATGTTGAGTCTTGAGTGAGTTAGGTAAATTAGTTTGCCTACCAGTTTTTGGTATCTTTTAATATCAATAAGTGGATTATCTTGAATGAACTCTAGCCTTGTTGTCTACTTCCATAAGGGTTTCAATAAGTTTGCACCTTAACATCCCTGTTTCACTAAAGCGGTTAAGCATATGCTTCTTTTGGGAGATAATGATGCTTTCCTTAGATTTGGCAACTTCCATACCTAAGGAGAACTTTAGTGTCCTTCAAATTCTTCTACAAGGGCTTTTGTTAGCTCGCAAATTTTATCAGTGAAATTACATGTGACAATTATATCATCTACATACACAATGAAAACAAATATTTTTCTATTAGATGAAAATTTAGTAAATATGATGTGGTTAGTTTGGCCTTGAGTATACCTTTGGGTTTTAACTGCTATGGTAAATTTCTCAAACTAAGTGATTGGAGATTATTTGAGGCCATAAAGAGATATTTTAAGTTTACATACTTTACCATTAGTTTTAGTGTCGAGACCAGGAAGTAAGGCCATGTAGACATCTTCCTTCAAATCACCGTTTAAGAAAACATTTGTTACATCAAGTTAATACAAGGGATAATCAAGGTTAATAGCAAGAGATAACAAAATTTTAATAAAATTGAACTTGGCCACTGGAGTAAATAATCAATTCCATAGGTTTGGGTGGAACTTTTTGTTACCAATCTAGCCTTATACCTGTTTATGCTACCATTAAAATTGTATTTGATATTGAAGATTTATTTACAACCAGCCACCTCCTTAACTTTTGGTAAGCCTATGATTTCCTAGGTGCCTTTCTTTTTTAGGGTATTCATTTCTTCACCAGTGGCATTTTTCCATTCTTCTTGCTTAAATGCCTTATAGATCTTTTTGGAGAACACTATCATGGGAAACCTTGGCAATAAAAGTTTGATAAGATGGTGAAAGTTTATTATAAGCCACCAAATTCTCAATGGGGTGCTTGGTGCAAGCTCACACACCTTTTCATATAGCAATAGGGATATCTAAATCATTAGGTTGAGAAGTTATACTTGTGCTTTGGCTGGTGGCAGTGCTATTTTCAAAACTAGCATTAGAGGAAGTGCCTACTTAAGAAGGACTGCTATCTATCTTGTGGGCTTTCTTTCTTCTAGTATAGACAATGATATCTTTTTGATTTTGTTTTTCTTCTAGATCATGATCAGCCTTGGGTTTAGCAAGTATATTGTTTTTGGTATTGGGAATAGTAGCAATGGTGGCAGGGATATGGAGTTAAGGTTCCTTTTTTATGAAAAAGTTCCATTCCTCATGATGGTTCATGTTCTCCCCATGGGGACTTTTAAGAAATAAGGTTGATTCTCAAGGATGCATCTTTGGAAACAAAATATTTTCACAAGATAAGAGAGAAACATCTATATCCCTTCTGAAATGGGGAGGACCCCACAAACACACATTTGATTATTCTAGGATCAAGTTTTTTTGTGTTGTGTAGCTAAATAAAGGCAATGCACCCAAACACTTTGATGGGTAAAGAAGAGATAATTTGCGTTTAAGGGAACTCTTTACAAATAGCAATGTAGGAAACCTAATAGTTTAAGGCTTTTAGTAGGCGTCCTATTGATGAGGTACACAAAAGTCAATATAGTTTCTCCCTATAACAATTTTAGGACATGAGTGGTGAACATGAGAGATCGAGCTACCTTAAGAAGGTACCTATTTTTTCTTTCAGCTAAGTTATTTTGTTGAAGAGTATGTATACAAGAACTTTGATGGTGAATGCGATTCTTGGCTAAATAGGTACCAAGGTGAATATTAATGAACTCCTAACCATTATCCGAACGAAGAATTTTAATATGAGTTTGAAATTGGGTTTAGATAAATTGGTGGAACTTTTTGAAGATAGGTGGTACCTTGGATTTTTCTTTCATTAAATACACTCACATCACTCTAGTATGATCATCCACAAAAGTAATAAACCATCGAACACCTGAATGCCCTTGAACTGGAAGGATTTCAAATATCACTATGAATGAGTTGGTAGGAGTGAGATGGTTTATAACCTTGGGTTTGGTAAGTAGACTTAGTAGATTTGGCAATTTGACAGATTTCACATTCAATAATAGCAAAATCTTTATTGAATAATTCAAGGTACAAGCATTTCATGTATTGCATATTAGGATGGCCTAGACAATAGTGCCATAATAGTAAGTTAGCACTTTTATTAACAATGTACCCAGCTTTATTGTGATATGTCATGCTCATAACATAAAGTCCAGCCACTTCCTTAGCATTGATAATCATCTTCTTGGATGTTAAGTCTTGAAAAATACATTTAGCATCCACAAATTAAGCAATGTAGTTGTTATCTTTGAGAACTTTACTAATAGACAGCAACTTGCATTTAAGACTTGGAACTAAAAGCACATTTTTTTAGAGATGGTCAGATATTTCAACAACACCCAAACCCAAGATATATGCAATAGTACCATCAGCTATTTTTACTTCTAAAGATGTAGTGCATGGGTGAATTTCTTCAAATAAAGATGAGTTATTTGTCATGTGATTAGATGTTCTAGAATTAGCTACCCATGTATGCTCATTTATCATGTGAGCACTCAAAGCAAAGAGTTTACTTGACTGGTCAATATTCCTAGAAAACTGATTACCTTTATAAAGTTCACTTGTGATGGAATTTTGGCTAACAAAGAACTTTTGGAGGAGATCAAGCTGTCCACGACTAAAAAATGGAGAGATTTCTTAAGGAGGTAGCTTCAGCAGCAACACTGTATTCTTTGATTTCATTTTTAGGTTGAGATCTCAAGTTGGAAGGTTTGCCATGCAACTTCCACCACTCTTCCTCGGAATGGCTAGATTTGAGGTAGTATTTACACTGAGGCCTACAAGCCCTTTTGCTTGTTGTTAAAATTTTGTCTAGACAGACCTCGTGCGGCTAAAGCATAGTGCTTAATACTATTTTGAGTATTTTGAGGTCCATAGAGAAACTTCTTGTGACTTTCCTCCCTTTTTACTTTTGAAATACCTTTACAAAGGATGGGGAAAGGTTTAATTCCCACGAGCCTCCCATGCACCTCTTCATATTTGTTATTAAGATAAAACAGAAATGTTGGAATCTTATATCTGTTGCCCATTAATCCCAAATTTTTAACTCTTATTTGTTGCCTATTTTAATTAGCCATTTATTTGCTTATCTTTTGCTTTTTGATTTTATGGAGTGATTAGTTGATTCTTGTAGCCAACTCTCCTTATTATATATATATATGTAATCCTTTTTTTTGTAATAAGGAATGAAGAATTCAAATCCTCAATTATCTGAATATCTACATAATATCAAAGCTTGAACCATATGGGGCAATAACAAATTGGACATGCTGAAAGAGAGCTTTGAGATGATGGTCGTACTCTCCTTAACAACCATGGTCACGTGCCTCCTCATCAAGCTCAAAGGGTGCTGATCGGTCAAACTCAGGAGTTTAGCCACCATTCAACACCACACATGTTGCCATGCGCCTTTGTGCTTTGCTGCTTTTCGTTCTATGCGCTGATGTGTGAGGGTGTGTCGCATGCCACCTTCCATCATTGCTTAACCAAAACTTGTTAGCTCAACCACCCTTGTTGATATGTAGAGTTAGACTGTCATTCTTGTGACCAAAGATGAAGCCCCGAATTTGTTGCTCCTTACTTTTGTTACTCATACTTCCTGTCAAGCTTCTTTCGTTGTTGCTTGTGACTTTTGCCAACCAAGAATGCAAATGGAGTCTCTTTAGAGGTCACCTCAGGTAATCTTACCTAATCTTCCCTTGGTTGGTGTCACAAGAACTAGGGTCATAGCACAATCAGGTAAATTTCACACTACCCTCAACTCTTGCATCCAAACAACACCTCTTGGATAGTTGACTTAGGAACAACTAATCATATGACGGGTAATGCCTCATTTTTTAAATTGGGACAACAAAGATACATGGAGAATTGGTTTTGAAAAATATATTATTTGTACCTGATTTAACTTACAATTTGTTGTCAATTAGCAAACTCTCCAAGAATCTTAATTGTGTTGCTAAATTTTATCATGGTGGTTGTCATTTTCAAGATTTGGATGGAGATATGATAATTGGCAATGCTGAGGAGGTTCATAGGCTATATTTCATTATAGAAACTGAAACAATGGAGAAAAAAGCTCATTTTACTAACCATTTGCCCACTTCTCCCAGTGAAACCATGTCATAGGACACCCCAACTTTCAGTACTTGAAATGTTATACTCTTTGCAAAAATAACATTGAACCTCTCTAATGTGAAGTGTGTCAACTTTCCAAGCATACAAGAAATTCCTATCCTTCACACAAGCACACACCTGCTCAGCCTTTCACTTTAATTCACAATAACATTTGGAGACCCTCCAATATTAAGACGTTATTTGGGGTTAGATGGTTTATTAACTTTGTTGATAACCACGCAAGATTTACATGGGTTCACGTCATGAGGGAGAAATCTAAGACCACGAACATTTTCAAACAGTTCGCCACCTTTGTTCAAAACCAATTTCAAACTTAAATAAATGTCCTTAGGTCTAACAATGCTAAATACTATTTTAACATTAACCTTGCTAACTATCTTACCCAACAAAGGATTGTTTACCAAAGCTCTTATGTTGGTGCTCCCGAAGAAAATGGAGTGTCTAAGAGAAAATATAGATACCTTCTAAAAGTTGTTAGATCCCTAATGATCACTACCAATGTTTTTTAATTTTACTAGGACAAGCCATTCTCATTACCACATATCTTATCAACTGGAAGCCATCTAAAACCATAGACTTCCAAAAACCTTATCACAAGCTCCTTCAAACCTTTCCTCAAACATAAATTTTGTCCACCATTTCTCCAAAAGTCTTCGGTTGCACATCCTTTGTTCATATTTACCATAGGGGCAAACTTGACCCAAAAGCCATCAAATGTATCTTTATTGGATACTCTTCCACCAAAAACAGCTACAAATGCTACTCTCCTTCAACCAAAAGGACATAAATTACTATGGATGTCACATTCTTTGAGAATTAGCCTTTTTATCCCAAAACTCCCATTCAGGGGGAAAGTGAAGACATGCAAGAATGGGGTTTGTGGTATGACATCAACCTCTGAAACTACTTACATAAATCACCCAAAAATTAATCATGAACTCAAGCCAAGTTTTCTTGAAGCCTAAACCCAAAAACTTCTTGAACTTGAAAACCCTAACTTTGTTCCCATGGCTGATCTCAAGGAACCAGAGATTAAATGTGTCAATAATGAACAAGCTGAGCTCTTGGTTTATTCAAGAAGATAGAAAAGTAATGAGATTGAGCCTAATGCACCTTCAGGGCTTATTTCCCATCCAAGTCTAATTCAAGATGATTTAGACTTGCCTATTGCTCTGAGGCAAGGGGTAAGGTCTTGTACTTAGCACCCTCTATGTAATTACATTTCCTATGACAAGTTATCTCCAGGTTATCTATGTTTTGTAGCAAGTATTTCTAAAGATCAAATTTCTAAAAGTGTTGGTAAAGCAGTGAAGAAACCTAAATGGAGGAAAGCCATTGAAGATGAGATGAATGATTTTAATAAAAATAGGATTTGGGAGCTTACTAATTTACCAAAAAGGGAGCAGCTTGTCGGGGGCAAGTGGATGTTCACCCTTAAGTATAATCCCGATAGGAGTATTAGTTGTCATAAAGTGAGATTGTTAGCTAAAGGTTTCATTCAAGTTCAAGGAGTTGATTTTTAGGAAACTTTTGCACCTGTTGCAAAGTTTAACACTATAAAAGTGCTTCTCTCTTTGGCAACTAATCTTGATTGGCCCCTCAATCAAAAGAATGCATTCTTAAATGGTGATTTGAAGGAAGAAGTGTATATAAAAGTGCCTCTTGGCTTTGAAGACAGTACATATAGATTCTATAAGCTCAAAAAATCATTTTATGGGTTGAAACAATCCCCAAGAGCTTGGTTTGACAAGTTCACTAAAGCTATTAAGGGTTATGGGTATAATCAAGAGTAAGCTGATCATACATGGTTCACTAAATTTTCACATGATGGTAGAATTTTTGTTCTGATTGTGTATGTTAACGACATTATAATTACAAATGATTACATCGATAAAATAAGGAGGTTAAAGAGTGCTCCTAGCCGAGAATTTGATAATAAAGATCTAGAAGAATTAAAATATTTCTTAGGGTTAGAGGTTGCCAGATCCAAGAAGGGCATTGTTGTCTCTCAAAGAAAATATACTTTGGGCTTACTTGAAGAAACAAAAATAGAAGGTTGCAACCTGCAAATACACATATGGAGGCAAATTATAAGGTTGGACTTAAGATTGAAAGTGCTCCAGTTGACATTGGTATGTATCAAAGGCTAGTAGGTAAACTAATCTACTTTTCACATACTAGACTTGACATTAGCTTCCTAGTAAGTGTAGTGAGCCAATTTATAAACAAACCAAATCATGAACACTTGGAAGCTATTTACAGAATTCTCAGATATTCGAAAATGACCCCTACCAAGGGTATCTATTTTAGGAAGGGATAAATAAGAGTCTTGAGGTTTACATAGATGCAGATTGGGTTGGCCTTGTTATGGACAGGAGATCTACTTTAGGTTATTGCATATTTGTATGGGCAATCTCATAACTTGGAGGAGTGAAAAAACAACCATTGTGGTCAAGGGCAGTGCTAAAGCAGAGTTTAAGGCCCTTGCATAAGGTTTGTGTGAAGGAATTTGGTTAACAAGGCTTCTTAGAGAACTCAGAGTCAATATAGAAGGACCTATGTGAGTTTTTTATGACAACATGGCTACTATCAATATTATAAAAAATCCTATGCATCATGATAAGACAATGCATATGGAGATTGATTGACACTTTATCAAAAAAGAAAAAAGGAATCTGAGGTAATTGAACCAACTTACACTCCAACTCAATTGCAAGTGGTTGACATTTTAACTAAGGCAATATCAAGAGTTAAATTTGAAGACTTGAATTCCACGCTAGGTGTGTTCAACGTATATAGCCTAGCTTGAGAGGGAGTGTTGGAATCTTATATTTATTGCCCATTAATCCCAGATTTTCAACTCTTGTTTATTCCTTGTTTTAATTATTTTTATTAGCCATTTATTGCCTTGTCTTTTGTTTTTTAATTCTGTGGAGTGATGAGCTAATTCTTGTAGCCAATTATCCTTATATATATATATGTAATCCTTTCTTTGCAATAAGGAATGAGGAATTCAAACTCTCAATTATCTGAATATCTACAAGAAATTTAAAGTGCACTTTTGCTCAACAATTTACTTATATTTGGCTGCATCCTCATTGCAAATCCAAGTATTAGTCTCAAAAACATCAAGTTGTTGCCAATATTTGTTGAGAAATGAGGCATATTGGACCACAGTTAATTCCCCTAGCCTTAGATCATGGAGAAACCCCTCAATTTCAAACAACTCCATTGTATTTCATTGGTGGAGTGGAGTAGGTTTCATAGGTGGCAATTTTGAGAAGGATGAAGTTCTCACCAATGTCTAATGTCATGGAATTAATTAACCATGACATTACCATGTTATTTTTTGCATCTTAGACAAGGAATTTAGGCCAAAGGGACTCAGTTATGGTGTGGCTCATGTAAGGTAGTCATATTTCCTTTACCCATTACATACATAAGAACATTAGAGAACCATTGTATGTAATTGCTTCTACTAAGTTTATGCTCAATAATGATCATTGGTGACTTGCTGGAATTGGGATTGAGATACTACCCACTATTGGCAGAGTCCCTAAAAGCACTAGTGTTGCTTAGAGTGGTGCTCGAAGCAGAGGTGTTTTGCCTTTCAATAGTTTTAGTGTTTAGGGACCTTATATGGCTAAAGGTGATGGGAGGTGGATTAGACATGGCCCTGATACTATGAAGAGAAAGAGGAATGTTATTGAATAATTCTCGTCTTATTAGAAAGAGATAGTGATTACAAAATAAATAGGAATTATGGCTTTAAACAGCTATAGAGACCCATTACAGAGATCACTAAAAAAGGAAATAAAAGAAAACAAATGCAACCCAAAAAATAAGAGGGAAATGTCAGGAAATAAATAGCTAACTTTCATCCCTTAAATTCAGGAATTAACGATGCAGCCACAAAAGGAAACAACAATAGCTAGAAAAATAAAATAAAAACACAGCCAGTAAATGAGCAACAACTAGAAAAAAAGAAGGGACCAAGGCCACATTTACCAACAATATTTACTCACCTTTATTTCTTTGTCTAGGACAGTCTACTAGAGAGCTTTATTGGCTGAATATCATGAAGTTTTAAGTCCTCCTTTGATTTGGTTCCTATATATATGTAAGCCTAGTAGTTCTATTTGAAAGTAAGATCAATAAAAGAAATATTTCAGACACCATTTCTTAATCATTTTTTGCACCCTTCTCTTCAATTTTCGATAATCAAGATGTTTTATTTATTATTATTATTTCTCATCTCCCTTTCTATGTACTTCTCTTTTTTGTCATAATTAATTTTTTTCCCCTCCCCCCACCCAACAAAGAAAAGAAAAAAAAGACTATAGTTCAATATTTATTTTTGCTATTGTTCTTAATAATGGATGAGCACAAGCATTGTTATGATGGATGCATGATAATTTAAACTAGACTGATCAGCCAGTTCAACAGGTTGGACTAGGAACTGGCATACTGTTCTGTTTGCAATTGGTCCAGAACTGATAGGTTGATGAACTGGTCAAAGTCAGTCAAAAAGTAGGTTGAACTGAGAGGATTTTCTCTAAAACTAGATAAGAAACCGTTGGTTGAACCAGTCTTTGGTATTTTTATTGAAGTAGCAAAAGTGGCATTGCTGGATCTCGAGCATGCACCATGGAGAAAGAGGCTCACCAACTTTTTGCACTTCCAACATTGATTTCTTAACATTATAATACAAACAAATATATATATATATATAAACATCTAAATAAAATAAAATAATAAAATATAGATATATTTAATTTGGTCAAATTTTTTATTTGATAAATAGCTTTTTCTAATTTATTATTTCTAAGACCTTTACTTTTTATTTTTTAATGTCATGTGAAATCTTAAAGTAATTTGAAAAATTCAAAAGCTTAATATTAAATATTCTAAAATTTTATTTATGGGTGATTTTCATTTTTTAATTAAAAAATAACTCCTTAAACATCTTAAAAAAATATGAAATTAGTAATTAAATATTTAAAATTTATTAGTATTTATTTGTTATGTTAAAATTTTAATATATAAAAATTAAAAAATATATATTTAATTATTATTAATTTGGCTATAGTTTAACTACGATTAAATCAATGAATTGTGAATTAGTACTTCTACCAATTTAATAATCGGTCCGATTTGAAAAGCATTAGGTGGATGAGAAAAGACGTGTGAATGCAAACTGCCTATATTCTCATTGTGAGTTGAACAAATTCAATACTCAGCAAGACCATGTGAGCAAGCTTAGTTTTATAGGAAAGTTCCTTCAAGAAAATCTTTTTCTCTTTTTTATTTTTTTAATTGTTTGGTGTATACATGCATGCTTGTGCACTAATGCACAACCACACACACAGTTTGTATATATCTATGCATGTTTGTTGGTTTTCTAATATAAGTTACAAAAATGCTAATTTTATTTATTTATTTATTTATGTGATTTTTTGAAATAAGGAATGAGGGACAGAAGGAAGAAAAGGTGATATTTTAAAGAGTAAAGAGAAAAGGATGAATATGCAAGGGAACTGAGATGGCAGCTGTCATTTGTACATTTAATATAAAATGAGCTTACATGCCTCTTTGTTTGGTAAGAACTACATTCCTGTTTCATAAAATTGAGAAATAATTCAAATTCTTAACTAATTTTTTGTTGCAGATAAAGGCCTTTAAATTGCGTTTGTTTTCTTCTTGAAATGCCACTTTAATGGTATTTTATTTGAAAGTCCAAATATTTCTCTTTCAGTTTCAAAGTTTTTGTGGAAAGTCAATGCCCCTTTTAAGGTAAAAGCTTTTGTTTAGATGGCAGTACTCAATAGAATTGATACAAATGATATGATTCAGACTCAAAGACCCAATAAGGCCTTATCACCTGATGTTTGTGTAAGGTTTTTTATAAGTTTATAAACGAATAACCATCTCTTCTTGCATTGTGAAGTGGCTTTGCATATTTGGAATAGGATGTTTGGTTTATTTGATGAGAGTTGTGTTTGTCCAGTTGATCTTGGGGCATTTATAGCTATCACGTTTATAGGCTTTGGGAGGCAAAAGGAGCTTAAAGTTCCCTGGCAATGTGCAGTTTTTGCTGGTTTGTTAGAGTAGAATGCAAGAGTGTTTAACCAGCAATTTCTCCTGACACATCTTACTTAGGAGAGGTTATTTTTATGTCTTTGGTTTCTGCAAGTGGGCTTTTCTGGGGGGTTTTCCTTTGTGGATCTTTGAAGGGATTGGAATACTCTTTTGAATTAGGGCTTTGTTTGTTGCTTTTTTTTTTTTTTGGAAGAGGATCTCTTGTCCTCTGTGTATTATTCTCTCTTCTCTTCAATAAATTCTTTTTCCATCCACAAAAAAAAAAGCTTGAGATTGGTTGTATTAATATCTTTAACGCCTTGGTAAGCTGAGATAGTTATAGAAGAGCTCAACATGTGAGCTTTTGCTAAATATTTTGTGGAATGCTATTTCTTTGTTTTTCTTTTCCTTTATGCTTTGCTTTCTCTTCCTATCTCTTCTATCAATGGTAATGGTTGGTTATTGACGAAAGTTTGCGGCTTTCTGTAACACTGATTTCATGATATTATGGGGGTTGCTTTGGGTTTGTTCAAATTCCTTGAGATTTTCAGTGTGCAGTTTGTATGGCCTGACAATATATTCATGTTAGGGAGTCTAAATTATATACCCTGAATTATCTCTGCACTTGATGTGACTATTTATTATGTATAAAAAATCTAGACGTGTCATCTTTTCCTTTCATATTTCAGTTTATCTTTTTGGTGGCAAGTTTTAGCAAATCTGGAAGGTGGACTCTAGAGAAGTTCTTTCAAATGGTAAAAGTGATTACGTGTCAAATTTCTTTCTTCACATTTTTACAAGAGTACTTTCTGAGGTTGGCCAGGAGTTAAGTAAATTAACACCTCCTCTTGTGATGATAAATATTTGACTTGTGATTATCATTGTTTACTTTCACTTTTGGGATTGAGAATACCATCGTTGGGAACACATCTTTATGTCCTCTTTGTGGGTTTCTGCAAATAGTTTTTTTGGGGATTTATCTCTTGTGGATCTTCAAAGGGATTGGAATGCTTTTTTGAGTTAGAGCTTAATTTGTATTCTTTTGTTTTTACTTTTCTCTGAGGAGGGTCTCTTGTCCTCTGTTCTTGTACCTTTGTGTATTATTCTCTCTTTTCATTGATAAATTCTTCTTTTATCCCAAAAAAAAAAATTATTTACTTTCTGTTTGGTCTGCTTAGAAAAGCTTGATGTTTTGTGACAAGTATATGACATTATCATAATCTCTGTAGAACGTTTATCATGAGTGATTAATATTATTGTCATTTGAGTGAAATCCGTTTTAGTTATCATTCAAGTTGGAGCTATTTCTTATCAGTAACTTTTTCTTTTTTCTTTTTTTAAACTGAACCTCCAGAAAATGTGGAGGAAATTTCTGGGTATCCATAATAAAGATAAGAATATTAGGATAGTTAACAAAAGATCATTTGAGTTATTTCTTATCTCCTTTTTTGGCTATATTAAAAATTGAGAGGAAAGAGACTAATTCTTAGTTTATATACATCAAACCTTTCATATATCATTTTTAATAAAACAGAGGAATATTAGTCAAATTATATAACTATTTGGTTTCAGACCCAATACAATTTCATTTTTGCATCCTTTGGATTTTTTTTTTTTAAAAACTTGAGACAAACAGTTTTAACATTTTGACTTTTCTTCGAAAATAAGTTTCATCATTCTTATTTCTTTCCTTTTTGTTCATCAACTTCACTCTGAACTATCACATGCAAATTATTGTATTTATTAGTTGTATGAGATCACAGTTATTATGCCTTTCCTTCCTGAGTAACATTGGCTACAAGACAATGAAGAAAGATAATCCAAAAGGGGCAGATAATTATATTCTTATTGTTCATATTCCAAAAATGGTTGAAGTTCCTTTGAGAAAATTCTTTGTAAAGGGATGTCTTAAAATTAATGGAGGATCTTAAGGAAAGTGATTCTAGAATAAAGGTTACCTTTTCTTTCACCAATGGATACAGGAAAGACACAATATCATGAAAGCAAAATACGAGGGTATAGTTTAAAACACAGAGCTAGATGGCTTACTCTCACCTGAAAATCCATCTTTAACAGTGAGTTAAACCATGCCATGTTATCACCAGACTGTATTTTGGTCTTTGATTAAAGGCAAACTTGAAAGATGAAGGAGGAACTAGTCTCTCCCATTTTATTATACTTCCTGAGAATTAAAAATGAATTTGTCTCCTGTTTGTTGGGCTACATTTTTCCTTAATTTATTTTTGTAAATTGATTTTGTATCTCTACCATTACGACAGTATAACATGGTTTGAGAAAATTCCATATCTGGTAGCATTATTATTATTTTTAAATAAAAATGACATCTTAAAATATTTAAAAGCACTTGTACATTTGTCATCTGTTATCTTGCAATTCCATTCTTTTATCAACAATTTATAACGTGCATGTTGCCTCACTTTAAATTGATCAATTGCGCTGTTTTTGAAGTAATAATATTGTTAGCATTTATGAGACTGGGATGCATGTGGATTGTGGCAAAATTCAAAGCATTAAAAGCAATGCCAGTGAAGTTATAGTTTTATAAAAGTATAGCTGTACTGACCTGGCAACTTATAAATAACTAGCAGACCTTCTTGACAAGTTATATATGCCTTCCCACTTCCTAGAATTTTCAAAAGATAAAAAAATGTTGAGAACCTCAAGGACTAATATTCTCGAAGAGAAGAGGGAAGGATTCACTAAATGGATTATAAGTTGCAATAAGGGCAAACTCACCCAAATAACAAGAGGATTTTCAGTGAATATTTTACTTTCATTGGGCTTTTATAAGAGGTGATAATCCTGTACGCAGTCATTGAAGTTATCTTTTCTATTGAAGAGGAATAAATTCATATAAGTCCTTTAAAATATGGTTGTTCAAATTCACTTATGGTGGATAATTACAGCATAGTTGGATGCAGTGCAATTGTTTTGCACGGGTGTCAGGAAAGTATCCATGTTGTGGCTATGAAACATGGATGATTCAAAAAAAGGTGTTGTGTTTGTGTCCAACATGGGTTGGACACTCTTACGAGAGGCAACCTGACACTATAGATTTTGTCATGTCAGCGTTGTGTCTCGTGTTTGTGTCATTATCCATGCTCTAGCAATTTATGGTTTTGGCTACTAGTGATGTGCTGCCCTTCTATCTGCTGGAAACCCACTTGGAAGAGGTTGTTTATTACCTTATTTAATCTTTTAAGACAAGGAAGTACTTCCACTTCTATTGGTTTTTTGGTCAATTTAGAAAGCTTTTGTATTCCCCCCCCCCCTCCCCGCAAGAAAAAGAAGGAAAACTTTTTCTTTCCTTTTATTTTAAACAGCTTTCTTGTTTTCTTTTAGTGATCAGCTCTTGCTGTGGTTGTCCTGTAGCTGGAGTGGATCATGTTTTACTGCCTACAATTTTAAACTCATAGTATTATATAATACCATTATTTGGATTGATATGAATTAAATAAGGAGGCAAGGTAACTGCCCTGCCATTTGTCATTGACAATGGCATTAATGTTATTTTTGCAAATTTTGGTGGTTAATTACAAAAGAGTTCATGCTAAACTCATGGCCTTCTTACACAGTATGTTTTTACCAGCTACTCATTCAGCTTGGCTATTTGACAGATTTTGTTTCCATCTGCAACTCATTATACTTTTAAATCTGCTTAGAAAACAGAAGCAGCTCTCGTGCAAGATCATCTCTTCCAACCGAAGCCTTAAATTTCCTTCTAGTTTGCTTCTCTAGAGCAGCTTCTTTTTTGCTTTCTACACAAAATGACTTTGCCAATTCTCAAGGGACTGCCCCAGGGCTATTTGCATTCATTGTTTGATGAGGTAGAAGATTCCTTATCGAGTGGTTTTCATTTTGATCTATGCTGAATTGTTTGCCCAAGGATCTCTCTAGGGTTTCCACCTTCCCTCCTCACAGTTATTATGTTTTTTCCCTAATCTTTCCCTTGTTTGCCAATTCCTGAAGGACTCCACCAGGGCTATTTGTATTCTTGTTTAATGAGGTCAAAGGTTCCTTGTTGAGTGGTTTTAATTTTGATTGATGCTGAATTTTTTGCCCTAGAATTTCTCTAGCGTTTTGACCCTCCCCCTTCAGAATTGTTATAGCCGTTTCCCTAATCTTTCCTTTTTTTCGCCAATTCTCAAAGGACTGCACCTGGGTTATTTGAATTCATTGTTTGATGAGGTAGAAGATTCCTTTTTGAGAGGTTTTAATTTTGATCTCTGCTGAATTGTTTGCCCAAGGATCTCTCTTGGGTTTCCATACTCCCTCTTCATAATTATCATGGTTTTTTCCCCTTAATCTTTCCTTTGTGAGGATGAGATTAGGAGCTCCTAGTAGATGGAATGAATTAAATTTTGTCTCAATATCGTAGGATTCAAATTACTTTCCTATACTCTTACCTCTGAATTCTTTTAATCTTTTTACGCAGAAACTCACCTATTAAATTTCTTTTGCATTTTAGTTGTTTGAAGATATAATCTTTTTATGGTGTAGCAGCTTTTTCTTTTTCGAATGATGTTGGAAAAAGAATGTTCAGATGTCTGACTATATTTTTTCTTGCCATTACTTGCAGGGTACAGTGAACGATCAGTTTAGTAGAATTCATATTCTAAAAAGAACTAGGGGACCAGATTGTGTTGTGAAGCTCATTGAAGCACATTTTGGAGATGTAGATGCGATCCTTTCAGATCTTTCCCATCATATGTAATGATAATGCTCATTTCATGGATTTTCTATTCTCAAGCTGATTATGGAATCCAATTTTGTAACTAGTATTTCTATATCTACAGTGATGCATCAAATGTTGACTTTAGCAAGTTGGCTGCCCTTGCTCGTGAAATAGAGGTTAAGAGCACAAGGTAGTATGCAATGTCTATCTAATACAACTATGCTGGGTGTATTTAGACACTATGCCTGCAGATACCTTTTTATCTTTTTCCTGGATTAGAGATTGCCATTCAACCTTTAATGGGACTGAATGCTTTCTAAATGATATAGAATATTTTTTGAAGCATTTATTTTTCAGAAGAAGGCACTTAGGAAACAATTCAACAAATGGGGAAGAAAACTGAATGAGAAAACGTAATGCCCTTACTTCATACTTCTTTTCTTACATTATCATGAAAACTTATTCAAAAAGCCCACGACCTAAATACTTCAGCTGTTGAGCAATGGCCCAAGAATTGTTTCCATAACCCTTAACAAAGTACAATAGTACCATATGCTTTATACAATTTTGAACAGTGTTGGAGTAGATACAGTTAGTGTTCCATTTCCATCTAGCAAGTTAACATCCCTCCATTGCCCCTTCTCTATGATATCTGCACCATTGGTTGTCCCTCCCTGCCACCTCCTACCTCACCTGGTGTTTGTTTTTGTTAGAGATATTAATAAAACCATCATGGGCCTTCCCCTTAGAACTTAAGATTTTAGAAATGAAGCGATCCTTGATATGATATCATAGCCATCATGACCAAGTGGTCAGATGTTCAATTCTTGCCATCCCCATTTTTCACAATTAAATCGAATTTCATCACAATGAATATTGAGCCTTTGCTATGTCCATGTTACAAGCCCTAAGGGCTTTTGCATAAGGGTGATGTTAGAGATATTAATAAAACCATATTGGGCCTTCTCTTAAGTTATTAGGATAAAGTAGTCCTTGACAAATTGCATGGAGATCACCCTTTTTTCTTTTTTTAAAAACCCAATCTGGTTTAAGAAGAACTTATATCTTTTAGCGTATGATAACCTATGTGATGACCTCTTTCTCTTTCTCTCTCTCTCTCATATGCACATGCATGCATATTCTTAGACGTGGGCACCGATGTGTATGAGCATGCATGTACATACTCACCCAAACTTGACAATTGCCATGTATGATCATTGGTAGTTAAAGAGGAGAAAGTTCAAGGCTAATAGTGCATCCATTTGAAACATGGTCCATCTGCATTTTTTAAGAGTCTTGTTTTTAAGTGAACATGGGTTTTTTTTTTTTGGGATATGAGGTAATGGGCTTGGAGATTAACTGTATCTTTCTTCATAATATCATAGATATGACACGATACAGTATTAGAGAACAATATAAATCAATCTTCATTGGGTATATGAGGACGTTGATGTTATGGTATCCTGAAGATTGGATCTTTCTCCTTGTATTCTGGTCGACATGTTTTCAATTGTTTGATATGATGCAGTAGTAGATACCAATGTAAGTTTTACATTAGTTTGGGGAAAATTAAGAAGGAGCCTGTGATGCCATAGTCTTCTGTTATTTAATTTTCTCATAGAAAAGTGTAAGCTTGGTTTTATATCTTCTTATTAGGCATTTGAAGTTAAATCTTACATTTGTAGTTGATGTTACAGCGTTGGTACAGAGCTGTGAAGCTTGCATGCCCTGATCTCATTCAAGCGTGTGATGATGAGCAAGAAAAAAGGTAAATGCTCTATCTCAGTTATCCAATGGATCTTTTGTGTATAGGCATGGAATTTTTTTTTTAAAATTGAATAGACATAGTGAACGAAATACTGAAGCTTCAAAAATCTGTTTCTTTATTTGATCGAGGCCCATTTATTTATATGGCAATACATCAACAAATATGGCAGTAGAAATAAAAAACTTATTACAGAGATTTTAGGGAATAAAACAAGATAAATGCTAATCTAAATAATCCCAAAGAATCAGAGAAAAATATTCTGTTGGGATAAGTACTAATTTGCTACTATTCATAGGGCCTTAATGGGCCTGAGCCCACTAACACTCCCCCTCAAGCTAGAGAGTAGATATTCATCATTCCTAGCTTGCTGCTAAGTTCTTCAAACTTAACTCTGGACAGAGCCTTCGTAAGAATATCAGCAACTTGTGAATTTGATGAGACATAGAGTAGATCAACTATCCCCGCATCAATTTTTTCCTTGATAAAGTGTCTATCGATTTCAACGTGTTTAGTTCTATCATGGTGTATTGGATTTCTAGCAATACCAATAGTGGCTATGTTATCACACCACACTTTCATAGGAGGGTTAGTTTCAATTTTCAATTCATTTAACAACCTGAAGATCCACATTCCTTCACATATTCCCAAAGCTAATGCTCTATATTCTGCTTCGGCACTACTTCGTGCAACCACTGCTTGCTTCTTGCTCCTCCAAGTCACCAAGTTACCCCATACAAAGGTACAATAACCTGAAGTTGATCTTCTATCCATGGGACACTCAGCCCAATCTGCATCTGTGAATATTTCAATGTGTTTGGCTCCTCTTTTTCCAAAAAACAAACCCTTTCCAGGTGTCATTTTTAGATACCGTAGGATTCTATAAACAGCTTCCATGTGTTCCTCGTGAGGCTTGCTCATGAATTGGCTTACCACATTGACTGGATAGGTTATATCAGGCCTGGTATGAGATAGGTATATTAGCTTGCCAACTAATCGTTAATATCTGCCAGTGTCAATTGGCGGTGAATCTCTCTTTTGACCCAATTTTGTGATTGAATCCATTGGGGTCTCAGCAGGTTTTGCCCCCAGCATTCCTGTTTCCTTCAATAAGTCTAGAGTGTACTTTCTCTGGGACACAACAATCCTTTCATTAGACCTGGCTACTTCCATTCCAAGAAAATACCTTAAAGTTCCTAAATCTTTTACTTCAAATTCAGCTGCTAGTGACTGTTTGAGTCTCTGAATTTCCTCTAGATCATCGCCTGTTAAGACAATATCATCCATATAGACTATTAAGATTGAACTTCGTCCATGTAAATGCCTCACAAATAGTGTATGATCGGTTTGGCATTGGGTATACCCTAGACTTTTCACTACATTTGTAAATCTGTCAAACCAGGCTTTTGGTGACTGTTTGAGACCATACAGGGATTTGTACAATCTACACACTTTATGTGGTCTATTAAAATCTGAAAGACCTTGCAGTATATCCATGTACACTTCTTCTTCCAAATCGCCATTCAGGAAGGCTTTCTTCACATCTAGTTGATAAAGGGGCCAATTTTTGTTGGTTGCAAGAGACAAGAGAATTTTGATAGTATTGAATTTTGCTACTGGGGCAAAGGTTTCTTGATAATCAATACTATGCGTCTGTGTAAAGCCCTTTGCAACCAAGTGAGCCTTATATCTATTTATGGTACCATCTGGGTGATACTTGATAGTAAATACCCATTTACATCCAACCGTAGTTTTTCCTCTAGGTAGATCAGTGATCTTCCACGTGTGGTTTTTGATTAATGATCTTAATTCATCATCAATAGCCTCCTTCCATTTAGGATTTGTAGCTGCCTCTTGGAAATTTGCTGGTATCTTCTCATCAGAGAGATTAGCAATAAAACTCCGAAATTTGTTAGATAATTTATCATAACTGACAAATTTACCGATAGGATGAAGAGTACATTGTCTTACCCCTTTTCTCAATGCAATGGGCTGGTTGAGATCTTCAGGAATGGAGTTTGAAGTTGACTCTGGGATCTGTACAGGATTTCTTGAGGTCTCATGTGTCTTATCTTTGTCCCTCCTGGTGTATACTATCAATTCCTTTCCTTTAGGTTGATCCACTATCCCTGTTTCAATATGATCTTTCTTTGATAGGTCATTTTCAGTGGTATTAAACTCAAACACATGGCTGTTCAAGGCAATTTGGTCAAGTTGGTTAGCATCAAGAATGGGCTCCAGATTTTGGTCAGATTTAAACAAAGGTAAATGTGGGCTGCCCAAAGGTTCATTTGAGACTAAAAACTGCCATTCATCATCACCTCCCCCTGAATGGGAGTTTGAGGATAAAAGGACTGTTTTTCATCAAAGGAGACATTCATAGTGACAAAGAACTTCTTTAAGGTGGAGGAATAACATTTATAACCTTTTTGGGTGGGTGAATATCCTAAGAAAATACATTTAAGTGTTTTTGGGTCAAGTTTTCCCCCATGATCGTTGTGAACATAAGCAACACAGCCAAAGACTTTCTCAGGAATGTGTGAGATTATGTGGGAATTGGGATGAGTTTCTGTGAGTTTGTGGAGAGGGGTTTGAAAGTTTAAGGTTTTAAAGGGCATTCGGTTAATCAAATGTGCAGAAGTAAGTACTGCTTCCCCCCAATAGATTTTGGGAACACTATGGGTGGCCATGAGAGCTCTTGTGACTTCAAGGAGGTGTCTATTTTTTTTTTCGGCAACTCCGTTTTGTTGGGGGGTATTAATACAACTGGTTTGGTGAATAATTCCGTGCTGTTTAAGGTAGG
Source organism: Erythrophleum ivorense (assembly GCA_026724425.1). NCBI lineage: Eukaryota > Viridiplantae > Streptophyta > Magnoliopsida > Fabales > Fabaceae > Erythrophleum > Erythrophleum ivorense. The sequence goes on along the minus strand of JAIUCV010000724.1, from coordinate 271,614 downwards.
TTTTTAATGTATCACTCATATACTCCCTCCCATTATCACTCCGAAGGACTTGGATTGAGGTTTGAAATTGAGTTCTGATCATGGAGTGAAAGTTTATGAAGATTTGTACCATTTCAGATTTTTCTCTCATAAGAAACACCCAAGTGAGGCAAGTATGATCATCAATGAAAGTCACAAACCATTTTGCTTTGGTAATGGATAGAACACGGGATGGTCCCCAAATGTCACTATGAATCATGGAGAAAGGATGTGTTGGTTTATGTATGTGTGATTTGTAGCTATTTTTTGTGTGTTTGGAAATTTGACAAATATCACAAGTCAAAGAAAGATCATTTTTATTCATGGAATTTGGAAATAGCTTGAGCATATAATTGAAGTTGGGGTGGCCTAATCTATAGTGCCATAACAACACATCTTTATTTGAAAAATAAATTGACAAGGCTTTTTGCTCCTCTCATTTTGCAATTGGTTATTGCTCCTTTCTTCCAGACAATAGAGACCTTCAAGTATCCTAGCAGTGCCAATCGTCCTCTTCGACTCCAGTTCCTGAAAGATACATTGAGTAGAGGTAAAGTTAACATGGCAGTGTAGATCATCAGTAACTCTTTTAACAGATAGTAAATTGCACTTCAGATCAGGTGCATAGAGAACATTTTTTAGTACAATATGTGTAGTTATATACACCTCTCCTATCCCAATAACTTCAGTAAGTGTCCCATCAGCAATTTTAATATACATAGGACTACCACATGGCTGTATATTGCAAATAAGGGACTTGTTACCAGACATATGATCTGTAGCACCGGAGTCTACTAGCCACATATCTCGGTGATGAACTTTGGCATTAAATGTAGACACTGCGTTACCTGTATAAGCAATGTTGGTGGCTGCCACCACTTTATCTTGTGGTGAAGTTTGAAGATCATGCTTTTCTAAAAGTTTTCTAAGGAGTTCAATTTCCTCCTTGCTGATTTTATTAGGATTATTTTCTGTTTTATCGTCTAATACAGCTTCAAAACCTTTGCTCTCTTGTCGGCCTCTTCCCCTTTGGTTTGGTGGTTTACCATGTAATTTCCAGCAAACATCTCTAGTATGTCCTGTTCTTTTACAGTGGTCACACCACTTTGTATTTCTTCTGGTCTTATCATTATTCTGTGACCCCCTTGCAATTAAGGCCGTTGAGTCATGATCAAGCAGGCGTAGCTGATCATTTGAGAGAAGTTTCTTTCGGCTTTCTTCATATTTGACAGTAAAAAACACTTCCTTTAAGGATGGTAAGGGGTCTAAAGCCATTATTCTAACTCGTACCTCATCAAAGGATGAATTGAGTCCAAGAAGAAATTTAAAGATCCTCTTTTCTTCCTTTATCTTAGAGTACCATAAAGTATCAGCAGAGCATGCCCACTCTATTGTATCATAGAGATCCAGTTGCTGCCATTGAATCACTAGAGTGGTATAATATTCAGTGATACTCAGAGTACCTTGTTTGAACTCATGGAGGAATCCTTCGATTTCAAGAAGAGCTGCTTTATTCTTGAGAGATGCGAACATGTCTCTAGCAGCCTCCCATACATCACGTGCTGACTCATAGAGAGAAAAGTGAGCACTGATTTCGGTAGTCATGGAGTTGACTAGCCAGGCTTGCACGGTGGAATTTTCTGCCTCCCATTCACGAAACTTTGGATCGCTGGTGGTGGGTTTAAGGAGTGCACCGGTGAGGTAATCATATTTTCCTCTTCCGGTGACATAGAGACGCACGCTTGTTGCCCACTGTAAACAGTTCTGGCCATTCAGGCGATGAATGGTGATGGAGGCAGATGAAGCTTTTGTTGGCGCTTGAAGACCTGAAGCGATCAACGGCGACAGCTTAGGAGATTGGTCCGTCATCGAGCTTCGGTCTTCCTGGCCGTCTGCGTTCAGGCCAAACCCGAACTTAATCATGGTAATCCGGAACGAGAAGCTCTGATATCATGAACGAAATACTGAAGCCTCAAAAATCTGTTTTTTTATTTGATCGAGGCCCATTTATTTATATGGCAATACATCAGCAAATATGGCAGTAGAAATAAAAAACTGATTACAAAGATTTTAGGGAATAAAACAAGATAAATGCTAATCTAAATAATCCCAAAGAATCAGAGAAAAATATTCTGTTGGGATAAGCACTAATCTACTACTATTCATAGGGCCTTAATGGGCCTGAGCCCACTAACACAGCATTATTTATCTTGAACTAAGATTTGCATTATTTTACAATAAGAAAAATATATAAGACTTTGTAGGCAAGAGCAAATATAAAATAGTCTAAAGATGTGAGTGTACTTTTTGTTGGAAATCATATTTAATATGTGATTATTTATTGCAAATCACATTTAAAATGTGATTATTCTCAAGTTTTAATACCTTTATTTGTTTCTTTATTTTGTTAGTTAGATCAACATTTTATTTCTTTTTTTTAAGTGATTGTAATTAGATTTTAATTAGGTCTTTATTTCTATATTTTTTCCTTTTCTGGAGGGTGTGATTCTGTTCACTAATTAGGTCTTTTGTTATGCATTTATTTTCTTATTTTTTTCCTTTCTTGGAGGGCTATCCGCCCCTTTTCATAAATGTACTTCTGTTTTAGACTTGAATAGCAAGAAGATTAGAGAATGATCTCTGAGTTCCTTCACTTTTCATGGGAAATATATGCAACAATTAAAAACAATTTATTTATTCATTTATTAATCATATCTTGGTGTTGCTACTTGCCCTATTTAAATGACACAAAGCTTTGTTACATGCAAGACCCCGAATTGGTTATTTATTTGTAACATCTTGTTTTACCATGCAGGGCTTTTGCAATATCAAATTGATCTGAATTTTTCTGTATAGTAACCTTGCCTCTCTTTACATTTCTTGTTTAAGCAATCTATGATATGCGTTGATGTCTTCAATAGTTATATCCTTGATATCAGCCAAATGGACCGGCAGTTTAATCAGGTACACTTGATTGAGGGTGATCATGATCCCTGTACGCTTGTTTCAGAGCTTTAATACAAAGGAATGTGAATTAGTTGGATATTATTTGACATTATCTGTCTTTAAATAATAATGAGTTTGACAATGGATCAATTCAATAAAATGAAGGGTCAATTCCATCAAAAATTTTATTAGGTGACAGAAAGATTGCCTTCATTGTTAACCTAAATTTATTATGCTTCCTATGGGTAGATATGCTGTTTTAGAATTAACTTGATTCAAGCACTTCAACTTTAATTTGGAATTTTATATATCCATGATAATTAGCATCTATCTGCTACTCTTTCAATGTTAACTATATACTTATCATTTTATACTCTGAAGTATGACATTATTGTGTTATGTATATATTTCCAAACTAATTTTCCTTCTCTCTGCGTTGTTCCCTCTTAGGAAACTTTGCTGTTCAGGTTTGCTCCAACCCTGATGTGGGTAAAAAATGAGTTTACTCATACCAAGAACAAGTTGGAGTCCTATGTTCAGGTATCTTACATTTTTTCTTTTGTCTGTATAATTTAGACATGTTTGGGAAAGAACATATCTGTTTGCACCCGCTTTTAGTTAAAAGAATTAATATTAGAGGAAGGAAAATGAGAGTTGATGGAGTCCCATGTCGGGGAGCCATAGATAATCCATGTCATACTTAAGAAGTATGGTTTTTCTCCCTTAAATGCTGATTTTTAAGAGCAGGTTCTCCTTACCTGCTTAGGTCTCCATTAAGAGTACAAAAAGGAATTGATGTGATGGTAGTTAAGTGTAGAACGATTTGACATCATGATGTTTTATCACACAAATCTTCTAAAAATTACATCAATTTGATCCAGTCATGAGTTGTTAACCTCATGTTAACAGAGTTGTTCGTGTGGATCAACATTTTTTGTAATGTGGAATATTAGTGGTTGACGTGTAGAGTTAGCAACCCATCTTGATGCTTGCTAACAATATATATAGAGAAAGACATATTTTTGATGGCGCTCTATTCAGTTTTAATGCTCTGGGGGATGCTAATATTCAGATGTTCTTATTATCTTTGTCCACTGTAACTTCCTTAATGCACAGATGGAGAGGAGAATCATTGATCTTGAGAACGTGCATTGAAAACAATGGATCACTTGTAATGTCCTCAGCTGAAGCATACCTAGTTGAAAATTCTTATATGCTTTGCTGATTTCAGTTGCGGGCTTATCTGTTGTAGCCTCAGGTTTGGGTTCAGAAGAATGTGATAAATCAGCATAACTATAAATGCGTTTATACTCTACACGCATTCTCTTCTATTTCAGCCTCATATTTTGTGGTTTTATTGTTAATACGGTTAAATCAGGGTAACCAACTAATGATTTACATGTATGAATGATTTCGACTTGTACATTTAAATTTCCTCTTGGAGGTTTTATTTGGTTTTGGAAACTTTTCCCTTCTACATTTGCATAATCAATACGTTACTACTGGAATTTCAAATTGTGGAAAAGTAGGTTGTTAAATTGCTCTAAGATGAAATTCAATAAATTCTAGATGCAAAAGATTTTTGCAAAAAGGTTGGACAGTGGAAAAATCATTGTTTGGTTAAATGGGGAATGGGTACAGAGTCACATTTTTTTTATTATGCCCACCAATTTGTCAGTAAAATTTTTTGAAGGGCTTCCTATAGTAAGAAATGTTTACAGAAGAATTTATTAAGGGAGGAAGCAGTTAGCAATTATCATGAGCTTTAGGTAGAGCAGGTTATGTTGACTCCATAAACAGGGGGCTTTGATGGTATTCCATGCTCCAAAAAAATGGTTCACTCAATATTTCTGATGCTTATTGTGGCTAGATGGTATCAGCAATGAGGAAAAAAGGCAGAAGATTTACTATTATTTTCTCTTCTGTGGTGGGATTATGCATCTTTCATATAGCTGCTTCTTTTAATGCGTCTATTGTGGCCAGGGTTCAACACTGACAGACTGAAAAGATGCTTGAACATATTTGTAGTGTTTTATTTGATAAAATTTAGTAGTGGTTTCATCTAGGAACTGGGGAGAGAGAGAGATTCACACGAAAGTAGCAGGCTTTTCTAGAATAGGGAACCTACTTATTAAATTATTTCCAAACATTTTTTTGGCCAATACCTCTAAACTTGATAGCTTCATTGTCTTTCAATCTTATTCAACTAAGTTCTTCAATAGTTTTTGGAAATTTATGAAGGCAAATGACGTTCAAGAAAGGGGGAGATGCTTATTTTTAAAATTCTGGCCTCTGATTTAGAGACCCAAATTGTCAGAAACGATGGATTCTAATAACTGAGATTCTTCTTTTCTTGGTTTTCTTATTTTCAGATGGAACCAAAATGGAAGCTTTTGTGATTAGCCCTAATCAATGTATCTAGATCGTAGTTTATTAATCTTTTTCAGAGAACTAGTTCTTCCTAAGGTTTAACTTGATAAGGGGTCATATGTACCTGGATGGTTTGAAAAACAAAAATTCAATTGCCAGTATGTTTCCCGGAAAAATGTTTATATAGTTATATTGTATTCATAAAAAGTGATTAAATTCTATGCTCTTATAGTAAAAAGAAACAACAACAACAACAACAACAACAAAGCCTTTTCCCACTAAGTGGGGTCGGCTACATGGATCAATCGACGCCATAAACATCTATCATAAATCATATTTTTAGATAGACCATTTAAATCTAAATCTCTCTTAATAATTTCTCCTATAGTTTTTCTTGGTCTTCCTCTACCTCTAGTTATTGGACTATTCTCCATCTCATCTACTTTCCTAACTGGGGCTTCTATAGGTCTCCTCCCCATATGACCAAACCATCTAAGTCTCGATTCTACCATCTTTTCCACAATAGGAGCAACTTCCACCTTCTCTCTAATGCATTCATTTCTAATTCTATCTCTTCTAGTGTGTCCACTCATCCAACGCAACATTCTCATCTCTGCAACATTTAACTTATTTTCTTGTTGACTTTTTATTGCCCAACACTCAGTTCCATACAACATTGCAGGTCTTATAACTGTGCGGTAGAATTTACCCTTAAGTTTGAGTGGTACTCTTCTATCACAAATAACACCCGAGGCACTCCTCCATTTCATCCACCCCGCTTGAATCCTATGCTTTACATCTTCTTTTATTTCTCCGTTATGTTGTATGATAGATCCAAGATACTTAAATCGTGTGACTTGTGGTAGGATATGTTCTCCAATTTTTACTTCTACGCTAGAAATGGTGTGCCTCTTACTAAACTTACACTCCATATACTCCGTTTTACTTTTACTTAAACGAAATCCATAAGCTTCCAAAGCTAGTCTCCACCTCTCTAACTTCTCATTCATTTCCTCTCTCGATTCTCCAACTAGAACAATATCATCTGCAAAAAGCATGCACTGTGGCACCGGCTCTTGGATATGTTCAGTAAGCACATCCAAGACTAAAGTAAAAAGATAAGGGCTCAGAGTTGACCCTTGATGTAAACCAACAGTTATCGAAAAATCTTCCGTAAGTCCACCTTTTGTTACTACGCTAGTTGTAACCTTATCATACATGTCTTGAATTGCTCAAATATAAGCTATACGAACTCTTTTTTTTTTTCAAAGCCTTCCATAGAACCTCTCTTGGCACTCTATCATATGCTTTTTCTAAATCGATAAATACCATGTGTAAATCTCTTTGATTCTCTCGATATCTCTCCATTAATCTTCGCAACAAGTATATTGCTTCCATAGTTGACCTTCCTGGCATAAAACCAAATTGATTCTCCATCACTTGAGTCTCTTTCCTTAACCTTCTCTCAATTACTCTTTCCCATAATTTCATAGTATGGCTCATGAGTTTAATTCCTCTATAATTTGCACAATTTTGAATGTCCCCTTTACTCTTATAAATAGGGATTAAAGTACTTTTCCTCCACTCGTCTGGCATTCTTTTAGATCTCATAATTTCATTAAATAACTTTGTGAGCCAACTTATGCCTTTCACTCCTAAACCCTTCCATACCTCAATGGGTATATTATCCGGTCCAACTGCTCTGCCATTCTCCATTCGTTGTAATGCTTCTTTTACCTCTACCTCACGAATCCTACGATAAAAAGTATAATTTTGATCCTCTTCTCTAATGTCTAGTCTATCCGATTGCAATAAAATCTCATGCCCTTCATTAAAAAGCCTATGAAAATAATCCTTCCACCGTTCTCTGATATCTTGTTCCGTTACTAACACTTTCCCTTCTTCATCCTTGATGCATTTCACTTGGTCCACATCTCTTGTTTTTCTTTCCCTACTTTTAGCTAACTTATAAATACTTCTTTCTCCAACTTTAGTACCTAAAGATCTTATAGTAAAAAGAAAAATAGAGAAAAATAGAGAAAGCCCCACAAATGGGATCAGCTCTTCTACCTATAAAGCAAACATAAAATTTGGGGAGAGAAACCAGGGAATCCCTTCTTCATAATCCTGCATGCTTTTTGCACCTTAACTCAGCAACTTGTTAATAGTATGCTACATGTTGTGTTAGACATATTTTTGGGCCTTCACTTAATTGCTTAAACTTTTGAATTGAAGCGATCTTTGATGTAGTATCAAAGCCTTTATAACCGAGTGGGTATGAGTTTAATCCTTGCCATCCCCTATTTTCTTCACCAAAATTGAGTTTTAGCACAATGTATAATGGGTTTATATGTTGGCCACACTCAAAGTCCAATGGGCTTTTGTGTAGGGAGGAACTTTAGAGATTATAATAGAACTATTCATGGATCTTCTCTTATGAACTTTAAGCTGTCATGTTGAAGTGGTCCATGACATTTTGCGCTCACTTGAACTTGTAAAATCTGATGGGTCAATTTACTACTTACACATGGATTGACATATACACAAGTAAAACCTTGGGTTTATAAGTACTGATAGTTATTAGCTGAGGGTTTCAATGTCAGACTTAAAATTTTGACAATCTGCTATGTTTTGCTAAGCTGTAGAACCTGATGGATTTATTTACAAGTAAAACTTAGGGTCAATAAATACATTAATTATTAATAAAGGGTTCTGATATTGGAACAATAATAATGTTATAATAAACATTTGTTGCTGATAATCATTATGTTCCACTTATGTACGGCCTATATTCTCATCCTGATTTGAACAAATTCAACATTCAGCAGATCATGTGAGCAAAGTTTAGTTTTATAGGCAAATACCATGAAGGAAATCTTTTTTTTTTTTTTTTTTCAATTCCTAGTCTTTTAGTGTATATGTGCGTACTTGTGCACTAGTGCATAACCACACTGTAGAGTTTGTAAGTATCTATCCATATTTGTTAGTTTTGGGATCTAAGTTATGAAAATGCTTTAAGTGTTTTGAAAAAAAAAAAAAAAGAAGATTTCTTGAAATAGGCAATGAGGGACAGAAGGAAGAAAAGGTGATATTGTAAAGCATATAGAGAAAAAGATGAATATGCAAGCAAACTAAGATGACAGCTGTTATTTGTATATTTAATATAAAATGAGCTTACATGCCTCTTTGTCTGGTAAGAACTACGTTCATGTTTTATGAAACTAAGAAATAATTCAACTCCCTTTTACATTTTTCTGTTACAGGTTAAGGTCTTTAAATAGCATTTGTTTTCTTTTTTAAATGCCACTCAAAGAAGTGGTAGTGTTATACATACGTACCTACATACATATACATAGACACATATTTATATAGGTATAGAAGCATCAATCTTGTTTCAAAGCCTTCATTCACTGTGAAATTAAATGAAGCAGTTTGACAATGAAAATGGAATGTGTACTAAAATTATGAAAAAAACTTGCGCATTTATGATTAAGTCATGTAAAAAAAATTTGAAAGAGGAAACTTATCTCAGAAGTATGTGACATATTGGTTGCAGTGCTAATTACCTGAAAAGCTTAAGTGAAAAGAAATAGACCTAACCACGTATATCACGCCTAGCACAATTATACTTCCCTCGTGTGCTCATATGTTGATAAGGAAATTGAATGAATCCTAATAGACCATGGTAGAAGATATGTTAATGAGGTAACAAAAACTTCAGCCAGTTTTTATTGAAAAGAATGCTGTACTACCTTATTAGATCACTCATTATTTCAAAAGCTTTTGCTCATAGTTTGATTTGCTGGTTTAACTTTATTTCATTTTTCTCCCTAAACATTTTACAATCTACTTCTTGGGGTGAATTGGAGCAGCATTCGTTGGCAATACTAAGGGTGCTATTGTGAAATAGGTTAGACATGATAAATATCAAAACAACAAGGCCATTTTACTTTTGTAAAACCAGAATATTTCAGGTAAAAGAAAGGGAATTTGGTGTACATGGAGTGAAGTGCTTTACCTTGTGTCAAAAACTATTTCAATTCAAAAGCTTAAAGCTCAAAATTGAATTATTAATATCTCTAACATTTCCCTTCACAAGATGGCCCTTAGAACTTAAAGTGTTGGAAAAACACAGGCCCTCCATATTTTTGTGCTGAGATTAAATTTCTGATTAAGATAATGGGAAGGGGTAAGGATTGAACTTCTGACTAGTTGGTCATTGAAGCTCTGATATCATGACAAAAACAATTTTAGCTTAAAAGCTTAAGGTGTTGAGTGAAAGCTTGAGATTGGTTTTATTAATATCTCTAACTCCTTGGTAAGATCAAGATAGTTACAGGAGAGTTCTACTTCTGTACTTTTGCAAAATATATTGTGGAATAAGGACAAGCTCACCCAAAAAAAGAAAAGGTTTTCAGTGAAATATTTGCTTTCATTGAGCTTTTAAAATTGGTGATGATCCTGTACTTAATTGTCAAAGTTATCCTTTTTATTGGAAAGAGGAATAGATTCATTTAATTTTCTTGAGATATGGTTGTTCAAATTTGCTCATGGGGGATAATTACTGCATGGTTGAATGGGGTGCAAATGTTTTGCGTGGGTGTCAGGAAAGTATCCATTTTGTGGCTTTGAAACGTCAGCACTTCAAAAAAGGAGCTTTGTCCATGTTTGACATGTTGTGGATACTTATCCTGTCTTGTGTCTGTGTCATTATTTATGCTTTGGCAATTTATGGTTTTAGCTACTGGTGATGTGCTGCTCTTCTATCTGCTGGCAATGCCACTCAGACAAGGTTGTTTATTACCTGATTTAATCTTTTTAATTCAAAACAAGTACTTCCACTTTCTATTGGTTTTTTGGTCAATTTACAAAGCTTGTGTTTTCTTTTTCCAAGAAAAAGAAGAAAAACATTTTTTTCCCCATTTACTTCCTACTGCTTTAATTTTTTTTTTAGTTTTCAGCCCTTGCCGTGGTTGTCCTGTAGCTAGAGTGCATCATGTTTTACTGCCTACCTTTCTTAAACCCATAGCATTATACAAGTGTTATTTGGATTCATATGATTTAAATAAGGAGGAAAGGTAACTGCCCTGCCGTTTGTCATTGACAATGGCATTAATGTTAATTTGCAAATTTTGGTGGTTCATTACTTAAGAGTTCATGCTATACTCATGGCCTTCTTACACAGTCTGTTTTCCACAGCTACTCATTCAGCTTGGCTATCTCATAGATTTTGTTTCTATCTGCAACTCGTTAGGCATTTAAATCTGTCTAAAAAAAGTAGCACCTCTCAAGCAAGATCCAACTAAAGCCTTAATTTTCCTTCTAGTTTGCTTCTCTAGGGCAGCTTTTCTTTTTGCTTTATACGGAAAATGACTTTGCCAATTCTCAAAGGATTGCACCAGGACTATTTGCATTCATTGTTTGATGAGGTAGAAGTGTCCTTGTTGGGTGGTTTTTATTTTGATCAATGCTGAATTGTATGCCTAAGGATTCCTCTAGGGTTTCCACCTGCCCTCTTCAAAATTGTTATGGTTTTCTCCCTAGTCTTTCCTTTGTTTGCCAATTCTCAAGGGGCTGCTCCAGGCCTACTTGCATTCATTGTTTGATGAGGTGGAAGGTTCCTTGTTGAGTGGCTTTAATTTTAATCTATGTTGAATTTTTTGCCCTAGAATTTCTCCAGTGTTTTGACCTTTCCTCTTCAAAATTGTTATAGTTGTTTCCCTTATCTTTCCTTTGTTTGCCAATTCTCAAAGGACTGCACCAGGGCTATTTGTATTCATTGTTTGATGAGGTAGAAGATTCCTTGTTGAGAGGTTTTAATTTTGATCTATGTTGAATTATTTGCCTAAGGATCTCTCCAGGGTTTTCTTCTTCCCTCTTCAAAATTATCATGGTTTTTTTCCCTAATCTTTCATTTGTGAGGATGAGATTAGGAGCTCCTAGTAGATGGAATGACTTAAAGCTTGTCTCAGTATCATAGGATTCAAATTACGTTCCTATACTCTTACATCTGAATTCTTTTAATATATTTTCTCCTTTGGAGAAGTGACATCAACATCAGTTGTGCAGAAACTCACCTATTAAATTTCTTTTGCTTTTAAGTTGCACCAAGATATAATTTTTGAATCATGTAGCAGCTTTTTCCTTTTCAAATGATGTTGGAAAAAGAATGTTCAGATGTTTTATTTTATTTTATTTTTTGGGACATTACTTGTAGGGTATAGTGAACGATCAGTTTAATAGAATTCATTCTCTGAGAAGAACTGAGGAACCAGATTGTGTTGTGAAGCTCATTGAAGCATACTTTGGAGATGTAGAAGCAATCCTTTCAGATCTTTCCTGTCACGTGTAATGATAATGCTCATTTCATGGATTTTCTATTCTCAAGCTGCCTATGGAATCCAATTTTATAACTAGTATTTCTATATCTACAGTGATGCGTCAAATGTTGACTTAAGTAAGTTGGCTGCCCTTGCTCGCGAAATAGAGGATAAAAGCACAAGGTAGTATGCAATGTCTATCTATCACAATTATGCTGGGTGTATTTAGACATTGTACACTCATATGCCTTTCTACCTTTTGCAAGATTGGAGGTGGCCATTCAACCTTTAATCGGAGTATATACTTTCTAAATGATATAGAATTTCGTGAAGCATTTTTTCTTTTTCTTTTTTTTGGTGGGGGGGGGGGGGGGGGAAGAGGGGGAAGGCAATTAGGAAACTGCTCTACGAAAAGAGGAAACACAATGCCCTTACCTCTCACTTCATACTTTTTTATTTTTTATTTTTTCCTTGTTTTTTCTTTTACATTATCATGAAAAGTTTGTCAAAAAACTCTTGACCTAAATACTTAAGCTGTTGAGCAATGGCCCAAAAATTGTTTTCATAGCCCTTAACAAAGTTCAATACTAATGTAGTTTATACAACACTGAACAGTGTTGGAGTAGTAACAGTTAGCATTCCACGCCCATCTAGCGAATTAAAATCCTTCCATTGCCCTTCTCTTTGATATTATGCACCATTGATTGTCGCTCTCTACCACCTGCACCTCACCTTGTGTTTGTCTGTGTTAGAGACATTAATAAAACCATCCTGGGCCTTCCCCTTACAGCTTAGGATTTTAGGGATGACGTGATCCTTCATATGGTATCATAACCATCATGCCCAAGTGATCAGGTGTCCAATCTTGCCATCCCCATTCTTCAGTCAAATCAAATTTCAGCTCTATGTATGTTGAGCCTTTGCTATGTCCACATTTCCAGTCCAAAAGGCTTTTGCATGAGGGTGCGTCTTAGAAATATTAATAAAGCAGTACTTGGGCACCTTCTCTCAAGTTCCGGGGATGAAGTAGTCCTTGACAATTTGCATGGAGATCACTTCTTTTTTTTTTTCTGAAATCTAGTTCAAGGAGCTGTAAGATAACCCACGTGATGATCTCTCTCTCTCATAGACACAGACACAGACACGTGCACACATGTGCTTAGACACAGGCACCAGTGTGTACGTGCATGCGTGCACATACCCACCCAAACTTAACAATTGCCATGTCCGATCACTGGTGGTTAAAAAGGTTCACAATTTATAGCATAGCGTATTGAAACATGGTCCATCTGCATTTCTTCTTGTTTTTAAGTGCACATGAGGCTGTTCATGTTTTGGATCAGTGGTAATAAGCCTGAAAATTTAATGTATCTTTTTTCATAACCTCAGATATGCTTTCAGTTAATCAATATGATACAGTATCAGAGGACAATGTAAATCAATCTTCATTGGGTATAGGAGGATGTTGATGTTATGGTATCCCAAAGCTTGGATCTTTCTCTTTGTATTCTGGTTGACGTGTTTTCAATTTTTTGATTGATACAGTATTAGATACCAATATAAGTTTTTGCGTTAGTTTGGGGAAAATCAATGAGAAGCCTATGATGCCAAAGTTTTCTGCTATTTAATTTTAGAAAATGAGGAGATCAGAATTATTTCTCATTCATAGTCTATTATGCTTAACATTACAGGGATATTTATATAAGACTAAGAATAAATAAGGAACCAAAACATTAAATCTACTAATATCCCGAGATAAAAGGGACAGCAGAGTTAAGAGAAACTAAGCAAACAAACATGAATTAGACAAACTTCAGTCAATCCCACAAATCATAGGATTGATCTCAATCTTCGACAAGTTTTCTTATTAAAAAGAGTGAGCTTGGTTTTATATCTTCCTATTAGGCATTTGAAGTTACATCTTACATTTGTAGTTGATGTTACAGCATTGGTGCAGAGCACGTTAGGCTTGCATGTCCTGATCTGATTCAAGCTTGTGATGAGAAGCATAAAAAAAGGTAAATGCTCTATCTCAGTTATCCAATGTTTGATCTTTTATATTTAGGCATGGCATTGTTGATCTTGCGCTAACATTTACATTATTCTACTCCAAGAGAATTAAGAAAATTACATAAGACCTTCTAGGCAACTAATAAGAGCAAATATAGACTAGTCTAAAGATTTGAATGTACTTTTTTTTTAGGAAGTATATGTAACAATCTATTAATCTAGTAGAATGGTCATCATTTACATGTCAAAAGGATTTCTGCTTTACTCAAATCAGTTATTGTATTTTGGTATTGCTACATGCCCTATTTAATGACACAAAGCTTGTTACATGCAAGACTCCTGATTTGTTATTTATTTGGAACATCTTGTTTTACCTTGCAAGGCTTTTGCTAGATCACATTGATCTGAAGTTTTTTCGTATAGCAATCTTGTCTCTCCATACATTTCGTATTTAAGCAATCTATGATATACATTGATGTCTTAAATAATTATATCCTTTATTCAGCGAAATGAACCTACAATTTAATCAGGTACACTTGATTGAGGGTGATCCTGATCATGCTTGTTTGCAGGGCTATAATACGAAGAAATATGAATTTGTTGGATATTATTTGACATTATCTGTCTTTAAATAATAGTAAGCTAGACAATGGATCAATGCAATAACTGGAAGGGTCAACAGCTCCATCCAAACCTTTGTTAGGAGACATAAAGATGGCCCTCATTATTAACTAAATTTATTTTTCTTCCTCTGGGTAGACATGTTGTTGAGAATTGGTTTGATTCTGGCACTTCAACTTTCATTTGGAATTTTATATATTCATGACAAATAGCATCTATCTGCTACCCTTTCAGTGTTAACTAAATTCTTGTCGTTTTATATTCTGACGGATGACATTATTGTGTTGTGTGTGTGTGTGTTTCCCTCTTTTTATGGAAACTTTGCTGTTCAGGTTTGTTCGAAGCCTGATGTGGGTAAAAAATGAATTTACTCATACCAAGAACAAGTTGGAGTCCTATGTTCGGGTATCCTACATTTTTTCTTTTGTTTGATGATTTTAGACATAGTTGGGAAAGAACGTATCTGCTTGCGCTCTTTTTTAGTCAAAAGCATAAATAATACTGGAGGGAGGAAAGAGAGAGTACAAGGAAGGAATTGATGTGACGGTAATTAGTGTAGAATGATTTGAACTTTTTATTAATGGACAAAGATTGCTGTCCAATCCAGATAACTCTTCGGTGGTAAACTCGTTGTAGAAGATGGAGATAATGAGAGAAAATTGGTAGGAATCATATATATATATATATATAAGGAGAATAGATTGCACTGGTTCTATATATATATATATATATATATATATATATATAAGAATCATATATATATATATATAAGGGGAATAGATTACACAAGTTCTATACTGTTTATGGGTCCCATTTTTTCTACAATAACAATAACAACAACAAAGCTTTTTCCCACTAAGTGGGGTCGGCTACATGGATCAATCGACGCCATAAACACCTATCGTAAATTATATTTTTAGACAAACTATTTAAATTTAAATCTCTCTTAATAATTTCTCTTATAGTTTTTCTTGGTCTTCCTCTACCTCTAATTATTGGACTATTTTTTATCTCATCTACTCTCATAACCGGGGCTTCTATAGGTCTCCTCTCGATATGACTGAACCATCTAAGTCTTGATTCTACAATCTTTTTCACAATAGATGCAACTTCTACCTTCTCTCTAATGTATTCATTTCTAATCCGATCTCGTCTAGTGTGTCTACTCATCCAAGCAACATTCTCATCTCTACAACATTGAACTTATTCTCTTGTTGACTTTTTATTGCCTAACATTCAATTCCATATAACATTGTAGGTCTTATAACTATACAGTAAAATTTACCTTTAAATTTGAGTGGTACTCTTCTATCACAAATAACACTCAAAGTACTCTTCCACTTCATCCACCCCACTTGAATCCTATGTGTTACGTCTTCTTCTATTTCCCCGTTATGTTGTATGACAAATCCAAGATATTTAAATCGTGTGACTTGTGGTATAATATGTTCTCCAATTTTCACTTCTGTGCTAGAAGTGGTGTGTCTCTTACTAAACTTACACTCCATATACTCCGTTTTACTTCTACTTAAACGAAATCCATGAGTTTCCAAAGCTAATCTCCACCTCTCCAACTTCTCATTCATTTCCACTCTCGATTCTCCAACTAAGACAATATCGTCTGCAAAAAGCATACACCGTGGCACTGGCTCTTGGATATGTTCAGTAAGTACATCCAATACTAGAGTAAAAAGATAAGGGCTCAGAGTTGACCCTTGATGTATACCAATAGTTATCGAAAAATCTTCTGTAGGTCCACCTTTTGTTACCACCTTAGTTGTAACCTCATTATACATATCTTGTATTGCTCGAATATAAATTATACGAACTCCTTTTTTCTCCAGAGCTTTCCATAGAACCTCTCTTGGTACTCTAACATATGCTTTTTCCAAATCGATAAACACTATGTGTAAATCTCTTTGATTCTCTCGATATCGTTCCATTAATCTTCGCAATAAATATATTGTTTCCATAGTTGACCTTCTTGGTATAAACCAAATTGATTCTCCGTAACTTGAGTCTCTTTCCTTAATTGTCGCTCAATTACTCTTTCTCATAATTTCATAGTGTGGCTCATGAGCTTAATTATTCTATAATTTGCACAATTTTGAATGTCTCCCTTACTCTTATAACTAGGAATTAAAGAACTTCTCCTCCACTCATCTGGCATTTTCTTAGATCTCATAATTTCATTAAATAACTTTATAAGCTAACTTATACCTTTCACTCCTAAACCCTTCCATATTTCAATAGGTATATTATCTGGTCTAACTGCTTTGCCACTTTCCATTTGTTTTAATGCTTCTTTTACCTCTGTCTTACAAATCCTACAATAAAAGGTATAATTTTAATCTATCCGATTGCAATGAAATCTCGTGACCTTCATTAAAAAGCCTGTGAAAATAACTCTTCCACCGTTCTTTGATATCTCGTTCCGTAACCAAGACTTTTCCTTCTTCATTCTTAATGCATTTTACTTAGTCCACGTCTCTTGTCTTTCTTTCCCTACTTTTAGCTAACTTGTAAATATTTCTTTCTCTAACTTTAGTACCTAAAGATTGGTATAACCCATCGAATGCCCTCATTCTCGCTTCGCTCACTGCTTTATTAGTGTCTTTCTTAGCTACTTTATATTTTTCCCAATTTTCATTACTCTTACATAATGACCACACTTTATAACACTCCCTTTTCACTTTAACCTTATTTTGCACGCTTACATCCCACCACCAGGATTCTTTATCTTTAGGTCCAAAACCTTTTGATTCACCTAATATTTCCTTTGCTACTTTCCTAATCTCTTTAGCCATTTCATTCCATATATCTTTGCACTTCCTTGTATTTCCCAAGGTCCTTCCTCCACAATCCGTCTCTGCACATTCTTTTCTTTATCCCCCTTTAGTTGCCACCACTTAGTCCTTAACACCCTATTTCCGTCTTTGTTTTTTACTCTCCTCCTAACTCGTACATCCATAATCAAAACTCTATGTTAAGTAGTTAAACTCTCTCCAAGTATAACTTTGCAATCCATGCAAAGTTTTCTATCTGATTTCCTTATAAGAAAGAAATCAATTTGAGAACATACCCTTCCACTTTTGTACGTGATAAGATGTTCTTTACGCTTTCTAAAATAAGTGTTAGCTAATATGAGATCGAACATCAATGAAAAGTCTAGAATGATTTTACCCTCTGCATTTGGTTCCCCTATGCCATATCCTCCATGAACATCCTCGTAACCTGAAGATACACTTCCCACATAACCATTTAGATCCTCTCCTAGAAAAATCTTTTCTCCCAATAGTATTTCTTGAACTAAATATTCTAAATCCTCCCAAAACTTTACTTTGTGATATTCTTCTAATCTTACTTGTAGTGCATGGGCGCTAATAACATTAAAGATTTCATTTTCCACTACTAACTTTAATGCAATGATTCTATCTCCTAACCTTTTTACATCCATTATAACATTTTTTCAAAACTTATCTACAATTATACCTACCCCATTTCTAGATTCAGCCTTCCTAATGTACCAAAGTTTAAAACTCGAAGTGTCTAATTCTTTCGCTTTTTCTCCTACCCATTTAGTTTCTTGTAAACACATAAAATTAATCTTCCTCTTAATCATCATATCTACTATTTCCATTGACTTACCCGTAAGTGTACCTATATTTCAAGTCCCAAAACGAATCCTAATCTCGTGAACTAACTTCTTTACCCACATTCGTCCACCAAAATGTGGAAGCCCTTGCTTATTTTTCACTACACTCAGGTGACGTTATAGCGGCTCTTACTCATTTGTCACTGTACTCGAGTTACACAGCGCGTTACTTTCGGGCAACGCCCTAGCATTACGTTTAATATATTGATTGTCCATGTCATAAAGATTCGACAAAGTTTTACGTTGGCTGTCGATTGCCTAACAGAACCCTCCTCTTTTTTTCGGGCTTGAGGTCTTATTTTTTCTCTTTCTTTTTTTTTTTTTTTTTAAATTTTCTCCTTTTTTTTTAATTTGAACTATATCATGTAATTGACATTAGTCCCATACAGTTGCATGGAGCCTACATCTAATTCTTTAAATTTGAACTCCTTTAGGTTCACATTTGTACACAATAGGAGCTTTAAAGAAGGAAAAGTTGATGTTGTAACCTCTGTCAATTTCAATACTTTTTCAAGTGAAAAATCATTTATATTAAGTTTTGATTTGTTTTAAGTATGAAAAGAGAACAAAATTGAAGGGGATAGCTCGATATAACTCGTCTTTCGTAATGGGAGGCTCATCTTTTATCCTAACCCGTATACTGAAACTAGTAAACTAATTTCAATTCAGATGGAGCGAAGGATTATCAGACACAGGAATTCACAATCACAGTCTTCATCCTCGAGTTGAATTCTCTCCTTCAGTTGGAACAGAACATTGTGTTAATTTAAACTTGTATTGGTTGTTGAATCATGTATCTTGCTGTAAAGGATGTTATCATTAAATAAACATGATGCTTCTGCTTTTTGTTTTATTCCTTCTGTCTTTCTTTTCCTTTGTGTGTTGTGTGCTGCTGCAAACTTTCCATTTGATAACAGTTCTCCAATGATCGACTTTTGAATGATACTCTTATTTGTGGTTCCCATCTTGCCGATGTCGAATGATGGTCTCTTCATTTTATTGAAATGAAACATTTACATCAGAATATATGGTAGTACCTCCACTGGAACTCTGCAATGCATCCCTTGCTTGTTGATGGCCCATGTAGTTGGATGATCTAAACGAAATGAAAATATAAAAAATAAGTAGATGGGAGTTGGCCAGATAAAAAATAACTTTTATATTTTTATTTTTTTAAAAAAATAATTTAATAATTAAAATAATAATTTAATTGATTAAATAATAATTATAAAAATATAATAAATATTGTATAAATTATGTAAAAAGAATATATTCCTGTCATGACGGGGGCTGTAAATTCATGCCCCGTTGCCTTTGATTGTATCTAGTTATTTACACAAGGGATGGGATTAGAATTGTATAGGTGTCGTTCTGATCTAACCAAAAAAAGAAGGCAAGCACGCGATTTATTCAAATTTTATTCCTGTAAATTTCAAAGGGTTAAGTGACAAGGAATTTTCCAATCTTCAAAAATGTATACAAGCTTACTTGAAAATAATTGATCGTAAGGAAAAAGAAAAAAAAACAACCCATTGAGTCATCCCAAGGAGGGGTTGAAACCCATATGAATAGCTTTTTGCGTTCGTTTTGGAGGATTGATGAGAATGCGCGAAGTACACTTATCCATGTGATATTATTTATATCATTCCTCATGAGGCCACTCCAGGAAAAAAAAGAAAAGGTGATGCTTCTGAATTAAAAGTGATTAGTGGAAAGTACGTTACTCTCCATTGATATCTTAAACGAAAAGCAAAACTATTTGCAACCTAAATTGATAGGGAGGCAAAAGAACGAGGATAGTACTTCTAAATTTAAATTATTTGGTAGAAAATATGTTTTTCTTTGAATATCTTAAATGCCGGTTAAAGCTATATTTGTAATTGAAATTACTTAGGAGTTGAAAGAACGAGGATGGTGCTTCTGAACTCAAAGCCATTGGTGGATAACATATTACCTTCTTTTAAGATCTTAAATGTCAAGTAAAGTTATTTGTAACTGAAATTGTTTGAGAAACGAAAGAACGAGGATGGTGCGTCTTGATTCAACGTATGAGTGGGAAAAACTTTACTTTCTTTAAACATCTTAATTACCAATTAAAGCTGTACTTGTAACCGAAAATTTTGAGAGTTGAGACTCAAGATAAAGACGGTAGTGTTTTTATATTCAAAGTATCATTAACTTCTAATTTGGGTCTTCTGGATTTAATAAATAAATACATATGGTATAGTTAAAAATAAATAAAAAGAAATAAGAAAGTGGATAAAAAGAGAGAAAGTAAATTTTATATATTTTCATTCTTTTGTGTCACTTTCACTACTACGGCACATAAATAATATAGTAGAGGATCCAAATTCCTTCTAATATCTTGAATATTAAGTAAAGCTATTTATAACCATAACTATTTGGGAAGGAGTAAATTTTACGTTGGTCTTTCACAAATGGGATATTTTTTAATTTAATCCTTTATAAAATTATCTTTTCAATTTAGTTCTTCACAAATAAAATATTTTTTAATATGATCTCTTATAAAATTACCTTTTTAATTTAGTCTTTCATATATAGATATTTCTTAATTTAGTGCTTCACAAATAAAACTATTATTAATAATGATATCTTGCACATAGGTATTTCTTAATTTGATAAAAGGATATTATTGATAAAAATTTTATTTATGAGCAAGGTTATCAAATTGGTAAGTTTAAATAAATTCATTAAAAGGAAGTAAATTCGTAACATAAACTCGTAAGAATTTGTATTTGTTAATAATTACATATAAAATATAATATATAAAAAGAAATTTATTTGAATACAATTCAAATTATACTAATTTTTTTTAAAAAAATTATTTTATATTCTATAATTCATATTTTTAATATAAAAATTTTAATTAAATTCATATATAAATATTATTTTTATGTCATTTTTTATTGAATTGTACTGAATTTAAAAAATTTTAATCTTTTTAAACTCAATTTGACTCAACTATATGATAACTTATTAAATTTGATTAAAAAAATATTAAATTAATCGAGTTTATTTTAATTAAAGGTGAATTAAACTAAATTTCTACTGAGTCTTAATTTACAAGCGAGTTTACATGATTTTCTTAAGTAAAAATTTAAATTCGCTAAAATCAAAAAGTCAACTCGTGAGTTTAATAATAATGAGAGATTAAATTAAAAAAATACTTATCTATAAAGAACTAAAGTGATAAGACAATTTTATAAGAGTTCTTGAAAAGTATTGAGTAATGAAATTGAAAAGATAATTCTATAAAAAAAATTATAAATAAATTATCTGTAACAGATCAAAATGAAATTTTACTCATTTGAAAAGCCAAAAAATGAGAGTGTTGCTTAAGAATTCAAGGTGATTGATGAAAAATATATTACCCTCCTTCAACATCTTAAACGTCAGATAAAAAGGTATTTCCTAGGATGTATCTTGCTGCGTTAAACTCACATGACCGCTCAAGCACGGTGTTAAACTCCGTGGCATTTCACATGTTCATTGCGTAACTGATATATTGACATTATATGGATGCAAAACCACGAGCCTTTTGTGATCGTTGGATTACCAGCCTCAAAATGCAGAATACCACCCTTTGTGACTGGTATAGCAAATCTCACAAATGCATAAACTAAACCATATTAATGCATAAACCATTAAAACAAGTAAAACAAAGGAAAAAATGCATAGATACTTTCTCTGTTTTAACTCATTTAGAAACAGTTATTACGTATTTTAAAATTCGCGTAATAAACTCATGTACTTAACTATACTTGAAAGTAGATATCTTTCCTTCCCTTCTGCTATATATTTAACGGATACCTCATAAAAACATATGTAGAAGACAGGTGGGTTTTGATTTGGTCAATACTTTCAACATGTTTTGTTTTTTTGGGGGGTCCAAATTCTAATGTGTGAGTTATGATTTATAATTTGTAAATAAAAGTAAAACAATGAGAAAAACTCAACAAGGACCAAGCGAAAAAAAAAAACTCCAATATTAGACTACACGATTTCTCCTTCATTTTCCCCATCCTTCCACACATGTACATGAGGTCCCCATTAAATATTCAATAGAAGGTGGATTTGCTTTCGAGTATGCTGAAGCACATGGTGGCTATTTATAAACAGATCATGGCACACTGTCATCGTCCATCAATTGCTATATCAATTTTGTTGGTGCTAAAAATATGACAGAAGAAGAATAAGGAAACTAAACCTAATTAAAATGCATTGTATTATTTAGTTAGAACGAAATATAAGTAGTTTTCTCTTAGTTTTGAGGAGAATAAATAATTATTTGTAGTTACTAATGTGTTGTATTTGAATAAGGTAAAGTGACCACTTTTTAAATATTGAGAATAAATTAATCTTTACGCGTGTTTGGATTTTTGTTTGCACCTCTTCAAACCACGTTTTAGAGGAAGCAAAGATTGGGAGCTTCTGCACAAATGTGATTTTATAACAGGAATCCAAATATACACTCTCTAATTTTATGTTTTTATTGTTTTTATACCTAAAGATTTATACTAAACTGTTGTTTGGCCTTCTAAGATTTTATGAAGTCAATTTCCTAATTATATAGTCCATGACAATGAATATTGAATCATTATGAACCTATAAAATATTAGGTATTAGGTTTGTAAGGCTCCTTAACATACTCATAAGTTTGGATTAGGTCAAAATCTTTTTAAAAAAGACTTATATGTAATTTTTTATTTTTATTGTCAAAATCTCCAATTAAAACATAATAAGTACATGATTTTTAAATAATAATATAACAAATGTATGATTTTACAAACAACTACATGAGCCCCAATTAAACCATTCACCTATATAGTATTATTGAAAAATTATATACTCATTATATTTTAATTAAGAAATCTGATAATAAATATATAAGAAACTGCATATAAATTTAATTTCATTTAATAGACTTCTTTTGTAAGTGCTAGTTATAAGTTTAGGATTATATATTAATTTAAACTCATTATTAAAGGCTAAGTAGTAGTCTAAATCTATGGACAAGGTTTGCACATGGCCCTTATCCTTTATCTTTTTTTAATTCAAATTTGAAGCAAAAAATTATTGTGAATTTAACAAGTCTCATAAATAAATAATAATTTTCATTCAAAAATGCTTAAAAAAATAAATTCATAATCACTTAGAAGAATAAAATGAGAAATAAATATGAGACATTATAAAAGGTTTCAGTGGCATTAATTTTTGAAAGTTCATTATTATCACTTAGTCTTGACTCTAATTCATTTGAACTAAATTGATGATAGTTCACCCATAATGCTAATAATACATTTTTTTCTTGGATTACACGTTATTCTTCTGATATCTTAAATGCTAAGTAAAGTTATTTGTCACCACAACTGCTTGGAGGTGAAAAGTAAAATGATTAGTAGAAAATACTTTACCATCTTTGAACATCTTAAATGCTAGTTAAAGCTATATTTTTAACCGAAATGGTGTTTCCGAATAAAAAATGATTGGTGGAAAATACATGACTCTCTTTTAATATCTTAAATCAATATATATATAACTAGAATAATTGAGCACCGTTTATTATTGTTCCTTTCACTCTTCATAACCTATTTATACGTTTCTTTTGATTTGCTTCTTTTTCCTTTTCTAAAAAAAAATTCTCAACACTCCATAGATCGTGCACAGAGTACCAATCTAGTTCTAAATAAATTTTGTAAGTGAAACTGTTTGAAAACTTAAACTACAATCATGGTGCTTCTTTATTCAAAGTGATTAGTGAGAAATACATTACCCTCTTTCAATATCTTAAAAGGCTAGGTAAAGCTATTTATAATTGAAGTTCATTGGGTACTCAGCACCTTTTCTAACAAGTAGATAAATGGGCAAAATATTCAAATATTACGAGTATGAGAATTTTTATGAATTTTTAAAAAGTTTGGGTAATGTAGAATCCACGTTATCTCCCTAATCCATATTATCTATATACATATATATATATATATATATATTGAAAAAAAACATGTAATCTAAATAGCATCCTATTAATTTTGAGTTATATTAATACTTATTTGAAATATTTTATTATTTAATATGATTTGATATAAACGATTCTCAATTTTAAAAAAAGCTTTTTAATTTTAAAATTTGTCTAAATTAATAGGTTCAAATTCAATAATTTAAATACTCTACCCTACTCGTATTAAAATTTACCTGCTAGATATAAGTTAAGACATATGAATTATAATAATCAACTCATACCTATTCATGAATATCCATAAGTTCTGTCGAACACTCAAAAACTGTATCATAATACGTGGCATTTCACGTGTTCATTGCATAACTGATATATTGACCATATGAGGGCAACAACTCGAGGCTTTCGTGATCCTTAGATGAAAAGCCTCAATTTTTTCAATACCACCCTCTCTCCTACTCTCTTTTTGGGAGTTGGATAAAATATTAACCCCACGTTTAATATATATAAATGAAAAAATAATTATCTATAAAATGAAAAAATAATTTTAAAGATTAAAATAATTTATTTAAAAATAATGAGATATTGGTTAGTGATAATTATAAGAATATAATAAATATTATATAAAATTAATAAATAATTACTTTTTTTTTTAACAAGCCAACCAAATAAGCTATGAAAAGTAACGTAAACCTCAGTTTGCTACTGGGATGGCAAATCTCACAAACCCATAAGTTGAACCATATTAATGCATGACCCAATGTATCAAGTAATTAGAACAAAGTTTTAATCCCAAACAATCATGTAATTGTCTGTCAGTTGCTATTTCTATTTTGGGCTGGGCTAGGTGAGAATCGGGTCAAAATCTCATAGGCTATTTCAATTGTTGGGTATAAGTTTAGGTTTATATCTACATTAATTTAAAGCTCATTATTAAAGGTTAAGTAGTAATCCAAATATCTATGGACAAAACTTGCACTTGGTCCATGATTTTTTTACACAAATAAAATTTTGTTCAAATTTACAAAACTAATTATATGAATTTAACAACTTTTATGAATAAATAATATTTTTCACCTAAAAAGGCTAACAAAATAATTTGTACTCAATTTAGTGTCACTTTTATAGCTGAAGATTTTTGTTCAGTTATACCTATATCATGCTTGAAATATTAAAAAAAGACAAATTAATATAGTGAAAAATCAAAATGAGACATGATAATAGATAATAATGAGAATATGTTATTAATATAATGCAAAATTTTAAGACAGAAATAAATGAATAGATTTTATTGCTAGGCTAATTTAACGCAAACCAAACTTAACCTTAAAGTTTATAAATCTAATAATATGAATTTGAATAATCAATAATGCAAAAATTAGGCTAAGCACTACCCTATTGTACCAATATACGAGTAGGTTGACTTAGCCAACCAACAATTCTTGTGGCATTGGTGCCGCTTATTCTTACTTGTGGCTCCATCGTGAGCATTGTGCGATTATTAGATGAAAAACCCAAGTATTCATTTTGCATTGAAACACGATTAACTTATTAAGCTTTCAATTTTTGCTTAAATTTCATTAATAATAATTATTTTTTATGAGTATCAACTTTGCCAACTAGCCCAATAAGCCTAATAGTGGCATATGTACAATCAAGTAGACTTATTGGGTGATTGTATTAAGCCCAATTTATAGCCCTCAATGGCTTACCATGCACTTGCCCCTACCTAAATATGGCTTCCCTTAAGGAACCATGTATAAATCATAAACCTCAATGGTCTTTATATCACCTTCCCAACTCTAACTAAGGATTGATAAGTATCCTAACACCTATCATTGTTTAACCCTTGGAAATTACCCTTATATTTCTTCAAATCTCACTTATATAATGCCAAGAGTCCTTAGGTAGGTTTTATGTTCTTTGTACTTTTTCCTTATTAGTTAAGACTCTTGTTAACCTAAGGACTATCAACCTTTTTCTTAAAAATTGAGTCAAAAATCACTTAAGCAACTATCAAAGCTCTAGCTTTGTCATAGGGACTGCTCTAGAGGCTCACCATAACTTTGTCGATTGTTTGTGATAAGCCACACTAGGAGTAAATGGATGGCAAACTTATCACAGAAGATATACGAAAAGTTTTTATTTAAGTGACATATTTTTAAAACATAAGTTAGGGGGTTTTGATGTCCTAAGTTTTTGGTCCCTATCTCACCCTTTGTTTTTTCCATCCCTACTAACCTCAAGTCCTTTATTTATTAAAAAAGAAAAAAGAAAGAGATAATGAGAGAAAAAATGGTTAATGAATTATTTATAACTTTCAATTTCAATACTCTTTCAAGTGAAATATCACACGACATAGTGAAGTTTTGATTTGTTTTGAGTATGAAAATGGGATAAAAATAAAGAGGGTGGCTAAATAGAACTCTTTTGTCTCTTAAGACGTAAAGCTCATGTCCTAACCCAAATATTGAGAGTAATTTCATTGTAGATAGGGCAAAGAATTATCAAACATGTAAAATCACAATCACAATCAAAATCTTCAACCTCGAGTTGAATTTTCCTTCAGTTGGATCAGAAGAACTCAATTCTTTTTAGACATTTTGTTGACTTAAAACTTGTAGTAGTTGTTGAATTATGTGAAGGATGCTCTATCATAATTATGATGCTTTTCGTTTTTGTCCTTCTGTTTTCCTTTTTCTTTGTATGTTGTGTGCTTTTGCAAATTATGCATTTAATAATAGTCCCCCTTTTTTATTTTCGAATGATAATCTTGTTTGTGGTTACCATCTAGTCGATGGCATATGATGGTTTCCTTCAATTTATTGAAATGAAACATTCTCATCTCACAATATGTAGTAGCACCTCCATCCACTCCAACTTTTGTAATGCATCGCTAGTCTGATAAAGCAGTTGATTCTCTATTGCATATGATTGTGTCTTGTGATTTTCACAAAGGATGGGTGTTGCCTATGATGCTTTTGATGGGGTCAACTTAGACATCACGTGATTGTAAGATAAAACAGGTTTTCCCAAGAAGGATCATGTTGAAACCCATATGAATATATTAGGACAAGATCTCAAGTTTGTGTGTTGGTTTTGGTGTGTTGATGAGAATGTATGAAGTATGGTTATCCATGCGGCATTATTTATATCTATCCTAATCAAATCAGTCCAAAGCAAAAACACAAGGATGGTGTTTTTAAATTAAAGGTGATTGGTGGAAAATGCATTAACTCTTTAACTTAAAAGCTAAGTAAAAGCTATTGTAACGGAAACTATTCGAGAGGTGAAAAAATGAGGATGGTGCTTCTGAACTCAGAAGTTATTTTTCTTAAAAAGCTATTTGTAATAAAAGAACAAGGAAAATGTTGTTTGAATGTAAAGTGATTGGTGACAAATACATTATGTTTTTTAAACACCTTATTTGCAAATTAAACTTAAAAGAACGAGAATGGTGCTTTTAAATTCGAAGTGATTGGTGAGAAATACATTATTCTTTTCTAGTATCTTAAACACTAATTAGTGAAACATATTTGTAACGAACACTACTTAGGAGATAAAAAAGCAAGAACAATGCATTTGAATATTGATGCCAAATACATTACCATTCTTTTTGTATTTTGAGCACTAAGTAACATTATTCTTATTCGAAAGTGGGTGTTTAACTAGTTTTCTAGAAATTATCTAGCTATGTTAAAATTCACGTGAACATTGCACGATGTCATATAGCATAACATTTTCGCATGTTCATTGCTCATCTGAGAGAGAGAGAGAGAGAGAGAGAGAGAGAGAGATATATATATATATATATATATATATGTTTGGGCATAGATTAACTAGGGAATAGCTTCTCTTCCGTTTGCGCAGCAACTGGATCGTCTAGTTGTGAAAGATGTTACTTTATTTTATTATTTATTCACTTTTTTTTTAAATTGTGCCAGTTGTGAGAGATGCTGCTTTATTTTATTATTTATTATTTTTTTTTTTTAAGTTATGATTTTTTTCTTTCACAACTGGATGATTCAGTTGTCGCACAAACGAGAGAAAATCTACTCCTGATTGACCATATATGAATGCAAAATCACGAGCTTTTCTGTGAATGTCGGATAAGAAACCTCAAAATGCGGAATTCCATCCCCTGTTTTACTCACAAATGAGTAAGCTAAACCATATTAATGCATAATCTATATTCCATTATAACAAGTAAAACAAAGTGGTGGATCTCTCAAAATTGACATGTCGCTATCTCGTAATTGTCAATCGCTGCAATATTTATTCTTGAGACAAGCCGTGTTATCATTGGGTCATAATCTCATAGGCCTTTTAGGCTTGAATCCATGTTAATTTATGTTTATTATTAAAATTCAAGTAATAACCCAAACTTAAGGATGAAGCTTGCGCTTGACCCAAATAGTTTGAACATAGATAGAATATTATTTTTTAACTAGAAGTTAATTTAGTGAATTTAACAGATTTTATAAATCAATAATATTCATTCATTTAAAAAAATCTCTAAAATTAATTTAGTATCACTTTTATAACAAAATATGTTTTTCTTCAAATAATCATATTTTTTTTAATCATGTTTAAAAATTTTAAAAAATCAAATTAAAATAAGAAATTAATATAAACTTGCACCATACTCCATTTGATCTTAAAAGGTGTAAGCTTAAAAAATGTAATTAAATTTAAGTTTAGTGGCTCAAATTTGGCCCTAATCATAAAGTTACGATGTTGGACTAATGAATGTACGTATAAGTTGGCCTAGCCTATCTACGGTCCTCGCTGTAGCGTAAGTGCCACCTACTCTCAGTCTTCCTTAGGGGGTGGGGCACCACTTGAGCATTCTGTGATCATTGGATAAAAAGCCTCAGTATTTGTTTTGCATTAACAGGATAAGCGTAGCGTAGGCCTTCTATTTCCGCCTTAAATTTATTTTCATTTATGATTTATTATTATTATTATTATTATTATTTCCATGAAGAAAGATTTGTGATGATTAAGATGTTTGTCTTGGAGAGTATATATTCCCAGTGGCATACGGCCAGACAACAGGGCCATTGTGCATGGGGCGGCCCATAATTATAGGCCCACTCGATTTCAAATAGTGGCATTATCGTCATTGCAGTTAAAAAGAACGAAGACACCTTATCTTCGTTGCGCGCTCTTTTCGCCTTCAGGACCAGAAATGGCAGCCGTAGTCAACCACACTCATCTACCCCCCAACCTCACTCGCTTCAAGTGCACCAGAACGAGGACCGCGACAAGGATAGAAGCGCGTGTGCTCTGCGCAAGCTCGGTTCGGTGCTCTTATGGAGTTATGAGTGAGAATCGCGAAGTCACATTGAGTTATAAGAACGATTCCCTAGAAATCTGCCGAGTTCTGAACGGCATGTGGCAGACCAGCGGTGGCTGGGGCCGAATCGACCGAGACGCCGCCGTCGAAGCCATGATTCGATATGCAGACGCCGGCCTGTCCACATTCGACATGGCCGATCACTGTACGTATAGTTAAATTCTCTCATATGCTCTCCACGTGTCCCATCAACGTTTTGCGCCATGTCAGAGAACTTCTTTGTTTAAACTTTTACATATTTAATGGGTCCCTGCATCTGTAGTTAATTACTGAAAAACCAAATATAAAAAGCTACTAACAATATTTTTGTATAATTTTTTTTTTTTAAAAGGGAGAAAATGAAAGGTGGCGAGCGAAAAGAGGTCGATTAGGATACAGCAGTGCCACTGTATGTCCATAGATCTCTGTTTTTACTTGGTTACTAGAACCGAAGAAACTGATGAAGTTATATAGGCTGTAGCAGGCACTCGTCTGTTTGGAAATGGCAGTGTTATTGCGTCATTCGTTGTGCAAATTCACTTTCAATCCCAATGAAACACAAACTAGGAGGGGTATTACAGCACGAAAATATAAGCATCTGAGACCATTTCAGTGTGTGCTAACAAAGAATAACCGGCACATTGTCGTCAGGAATGGGAACGATTCATTGGAAATATGCCGGGTTGTGAATGGGATGTGGCAAACGAGTGGCGGGTGGGGCAGAATTGATAGAGATAATGCTGTTGATGCTATGCTTGAATATGCTTATGCTGGGCTCACCACTTTTGATATGGCTGATATATGTATGGAACTCGCATGATAAACCTTCTTTAACTAGCCTCTTTGTTTGCATCCATATGAATCCCCAAAAGGAAAAGATTGAGCTTACACATCTTTACGGCAATTTAAATTTTCTATAGATGCCTCTTAAGTAATTAACAAGTTGGGCTGTCTATGTGATTGTCGGGTGTTGTTGATATGTCTTCTTAACATAAGCTGCTTTTTGTAGGTTTGCCAAAGGATATGAGAATTGTGTTTTTTTTTTTAAGTTGCGTTTTTTGAATTTCGCAGATGGACCTGCCGAAGATCTATATGGCATTTTCATTAATCGAGTTCGTCGTGAGCGCCCACCTGAATTATTGGAAAAGGTCAGAGGGTGAGTCGATTATGTGACTGAATTTTTTTTTATTTTTTACTGATCGAAGTAAATTTAAGTAGTTTACAAGCTTATCTACCTAATATATTTTCCTAGAAACTTTCAAATTATCAAGTACGTAAGGGAAGTTATTCTCTTTACCTGTTGTGTCTCGTGATGCAGTCTCACCAAGTGGGTGCCACCGCCTGTTAAGATGACCAGTAGCTTTGTAAGAGACAGCATTGATGTTTCACGAAAGAGAATGGATGTGGCTTCCCTGGACATGCTTCAGTTTCATTGGTAATTTTAATCTTCATTTCACTTTTGTGGTTGTTTGATGTTCTTCCGGCTGTTACGGGGTGAAATAGCGCTAATTCCTGTCAACATGTTAACTTTTTAATTGGTTTTTCATTCAAAGATTAACGATCAATATTTTAAATAATATGAAAAACTCATCCATCTTGCTCGCTACTGTCTAGCAAACTGTTTATTCAGTCCCAGTGTATTACTGAAATGAGTGTTCGACCTAATTCATCTGGCTGAACTGCTTTGGAAGTTAATTTTGATTCTTCTGGAGTTTTAAGATTCTTTTGTTTAAAATAAAAAAATTACTGTTATTGATTTAGGTGGGATTATTCGAATCCTGGCTACCTTGATGCCCTAAAACACCTCACAGATTTGAAAGAAGAAGGTTAGTATTGTTTCTGAACAATTATTTAGAATTCACATGTAAGTCCACGCTTCTTGATTTGATCGAACAACTTAGTAATATGCAGGTAAAATCAAGACTGTTGCCTTGACGAATTTTGATACCGAGAGACTACAAATAATTCTTGAAAACGAGATTCCTGTTGTAAGCAATCAGGTAAATCCATGTGCTCTAGTTTTGCTTGTCAAATATTTGTGACTAGCGTTACTGATGTTTTCCACCCAGTAACTGAGTTGCATTTGAACTTCTTAATCGTCAGGTGCAACATTCAATTGTTGACTTGCGTCCCCAACAGAAAATGGCAGAGCTTTGTCAACTTACAGGAGTCAAACTTATAACGTCTCTCTCTCTCTCTCTCTCTCTCTCTCACTCGCACACTCAAACTTGCACCCCTTTTTTTTAAATGGTCAATAGTCAATATTCAGCAGTATGAAGGGAATGCGGCTGGGAGGTTCTAATTTCCGACAAGCTTATACCCAAAATCTATTTGAACTTTACTTCTCTTGGCTGAAATAACTATCTATTATTGGCTTATTGTCCTTGTCCAGAGGGTGCTACGAATATTGTAAAACGTAACCACTGCCATCGCTAGTAAGTTAACAATAGCCAAGATTTCTTCCTGAATAGATCATTTTCTGTTGCAGGTATGGGACTGTATTGGGTGGTCTATTGTCTGAGAAGTTCCTTGACACCAACATAACTATTCCTTTTGCTGGTCCTCCAATAAACACTCCCTCCCTCCAAAAGTACAAAAGGGTATGAATTCCTGATCACGGTTAACTATCGGGAGGTAGTTTAAGAAACTTAATCTATAGTAAGTTTCTTCCACCTCTGATTTCGTTGTACTGAAAAACTTTGTTAAATGGACAAGCAAAAAGATAAAAGTTTGGCCGAGGGCAAGTTATTAAGGCTAAATGGCTCTGTTTATCAACAAGTAGACGAGAGAACAATAATATAAATTGGTTTTCCCTCTGTATGAGACCATGAGGAGAGTGGGCTTTAAATTTTTGTCCTTTTAACTTTATTATATTCATGTGTCTCACTATTTTGCATCATATGTTACAGATGGTAGATGCTTGGGGAGGATGGAGTCTTTTCCAAGGCCTACTTCGGACACTTAAACAAGTAGCTTCAAAGCATGGGGTTTCGATCCCAACTGTCGCTGTCAAGTACATACTAGATCAGGTAAAGTTTATTTTATCTTATTTTCAGTAAATTGCATGTCATTTTGAAATCTCACATGACAGACAGCTCATGTAAATATCCCTTTCATTTTGGTTTTGTTCAAACTTGCAGCCCGCTGTAGCAGGATCAATGATTGGTGTCAGACTTGGCTTGTCAGAACATATTCAAGACACGGATGCCATCTTTTCACTTGTTCTTGATGAGGATGACGTCAACAGCATAAAAGAAGCCTCAGGGAAAGGAAAAGATCTGCTTAAAGTGATTGGTGACTGTGGAGATGAATACAGGCGTGCATGATCATCTGGCATGTCAACCATGTTTTCGTTTACATGGAAGAGGAAGGTGAAAGGAAAGACAAAGTATTAACGCTCAATTTTGTGTCAACAGAAGAATTGGTACCTGATGCTTTCATAAACGAGACTTCTCTGTACTTGCAACAAAAAAGAAAAAAAGAGAATAGAGAACAGATTTCTTATAGGATCGTTTCTGATCAAGAACAAAGTTTGCGCAGAAAGCAGAAAAAAGTAATACTTAGGTAGATGGTTTAGCCTCTCACAACATTTTGCTTTCTTGCCTTCTCTCGCGTTTACCTTTTAATGTTATATGGTGGAGCTTGGGAAGTCTTGTTTAAATCCTCCGGGTGCCAATCAGTTAAAAAAAGCTGTAGGGGTTTGAGGCTATGTAATGGGAAAGAAAATGCACAGTTGAATAGTTTTACCTCCGTTGTGTATGATTTGACATTAAAAGAAAAAGGAATGCATTGATATTTATCAGTTTGGTTGAAAAGAAAATAACATGTGAAGAATGAAAAAAGAATGGAAAGAAAATGCATAGTTGAATGGTTTTAGCTCAGCGTCTTCTTCATGTTTAATTGTCCACCTCTAAACTTTTAGATCTCTTAACTTGACCCAATAAGTGATTGAGAGCGGGGAGCTCAGACTGGTGGAGCTGACTTGATTTCAATGAGTGATGATGAAGGCTCTGTGCTGCCTGGGCTCTTTAGCACCGAAGTCCATAGTGGCTATGGCGATTCACCCAAGAAACGGAAGCCTCGTGTTCTCTTGTTGTGTGGCTGAATGAATGTTCTGAAAGTCGAGAAGTTCCATACTCCAGGGGCAAAATGATATCTGCGAATTTTTGGTTCCAAAACCTATCTCCATTCCCGCACTACAGTGCGCACAGCAAATTGCAGCGCCCTCATATCCACGCAGAACCGCCCAGCCAAACACGAAATTGCTATGTAATTTGTCCCGTTCTCCCTTTTAAACGTCAAACCAGGCCATAAAATGTAATATAATGTATTCATTTCATGGTAATGTTTATAAGTGTTTCTCATTTTTTTAGTTGAAATACTAGAACAAAAGAAATTATGTGTGTGTGTGTGTGTGTGTGTATATATATATATATATGACCTCCATATTTCTAAAGAAAAGTCGAGGACTTAAGTCTCCAAAATAAATAATAAATGGTTTAAGTTAAACAGTAAAATGATTGAGGATTAAATGATATAATTAATTGAATTTTAGGTTATACATATAGTAAATTTTTCATGCAAACTTTAAAATGTTTTTTTTAAGGAATTTAAACTTATATTTTAGCCAAAAGTCTTTGACTTGTTTTGCATAGAATGGAAAAGGATTACTTTTAAAAATGAGAATGAAAAAAAAAATTTTGAAGATGAAAAAGACCACTGTACTTTTCAATAGAGATCCCATTATTAAAATTTATTTTAGGTGTAGGAAAATATTAAAATAATTTGTTATAATTATCTTGTTTTAAATTTATTATTAAATTTATTTTATCTTATTTTAGGCTTATCATTATCTTGTTTAGCCTTATTATTAGGTTTGTTTTATTTTGGTTTAAACATTAGTTACTTATTTAGATTCTCTTAAGATTAGGATTTAGGATTAAGTTGTTATTAGTAATATCTTATAGGCTATATATATTAGCTCATGAGAATTAGCATTATATACCTTGTCATTGATTGAATAATAAAGTATCTTTAAATTTCTCCCTCTATTTTTCACTCTCTCTTCTTTATTTCCCTTAATTATTACTGGTCCTATATCAATTGGTATCAGAGCCTACCTTAATAATCCATCCATTTCGTCTGCTGCCTTTTCCACCATTATCATTGCCACCCATCTACATTGTTTGCACCCTTCTTCCTCCCTTTCGTCACTATTCTCCCACCTCTAGCCACCATTTCTATCACGTTGCACCATCACCTGATGTAGACCACAAAACTCAGGCTAGCCCTGAAGACGCACCACAGGAGACTGTCACACACACCACCACTCACCAACCAACATCTCTGTGCGCATGCTCTAGATGCCTTAACCTTGTTGTTCCACCCTTTTTGTTTTTGTTCTTTGTCATACTCATCATCCGAAAAGTAAGTGGGGTATTTTCTTCTACTTTAGACTCTATATATTGTGAAGGTAAGGTTTTATTCTCTCTTTGAAACCTGAGACTAAGGGCATTGGGAATTATTTTAAAAGCTTTGGCCCATTCCTCTGTCTTTTGTCTTTACTTCTTCCTTCTTAATTGTCTAGTCTATTAATATTTAAAAAAAACAAAAAAGGGGGAAAAAGAAAAAGAAGAAAAAAAAAACCTATATTTACCTATCACCTTTTATTCTGTCAAATGTTCAATAGCATTGATTTATATTATTTATTACTTTTGTTACTTAAGTTAGCATTGTATTTAAATTTTCACAAAAGAAGAACTCACCTCTCTAAAATTTATCATGGATCAACATACCATTGATATTCAAACTATCCTGAATAAAATTAAGGGAGGACATAAGGTTGATAGAGTTTATGTAGGCAAACATCTTGAGGAACTTATGTATGCACTTCAAACCTTAGGGCAACTTATTAATGGTAAATGTGTGGAAGGTGCTCTTACAAACAATAATGACTAGGATGATAAAGAAGATAGCCCTTAAAATGCAAACATATCAATACACCATAATCTTAAGACCCCACAGGTAGGTTCTAATGTATATCAACATTCCTTTGTAGGACCTAGCACTAGGATTTCTCTAAGCCCTTATCATGGAACTCTACATATCATCCTGTGTTTGATGATGACTAGGGTGATGATCATAACTCTACAGGCCATAACCTTAGGACAAATAAGGTAACCCTTAGGCATATCAAAGAACGTTTTAGGCATAATGACTCCCATGACATTACCAAAAAAAGTTAAAGTTGAGGCCCTTAAGTTTAATGGTAGGTTGGACCCTATTGCATTTTTAGATTGGTTAGCTAGCATTGAGGATGATTTTAATTAGTATGATATGACTAATATCTAGTGTGTCCATTTTGCTAAATTGAAGTTAGTAGGATCAGCCAAAAGGTATTGGAAGAATGTCCAACAAAACTTAAAACGTTTAGGTCAGCCCTTAATAAAGGTTTAGGATGAGATGAAATTGAAATTAAAAGGAAAAATATTTGCCTACTCACGACAGGAGTCAATTATTAAATCAATTGCTCAACTTTAGACATATTTTTAGTGTTTCCGCTTACAAAGCCTATTTTGATGAACTATTGCTTAGATGTGACATACAAGAAGAACAATGGATGATAGTCACTAGGTTTGTTAATGGACTTCAAGGAGATATTCAAAAGGAGTTTAAGTTAAACTTCCCTGAATCTCTTGAAGAGGCCTATCATAAAGCTTTTGAGGTAGAATCATTATCCCAAATTTCTTATTTGTTCAACACTATAACCTCAAAGCTTAGAGTCACGACAGACTCATACTGGTATGTCACAACCTAGGGCTAACTCTATGCAAGTTTTTGGTCCCACAATTAGTACCACTAATGGTAATGAGTCTATCAATTCTAGCTTGCATCCTAGTGGTTCCACCATTGAGTATTTTTTCTAAAGGTCATATTACATCTAAGTGCCCTAATTGCACCTTGACTCTCGAGCATCAAATTGATGACTTAGGTGAGATAGGCGATGCAGATATAGTAGTTAACCCTTTGAGTGCCCCTTTGATATTGACGATGACATCATAGTTGAAGGCCCTAACCAAACATTGGGACACATTAATGTGATGAGATGCATTATGCCTGTTCCTTTACCTACAGACTCTTGGAAGAGGATTAGTATCTTCCACACATTTATTTATGGGAATAAGTTATGTAAACTAGTTATTGATTTGGGTAGTACAAGAAATGTAGTTTTTAATGTGGGAGTCGCTAGACTTGGACTTAAACCTGAACCTCATCTTATACCTTTTCACGTAGTATGGATAAATAAGACTTCATTACGTGTTACTCAATAATGTCATGTTTCCCTTTAGTTAGGAGAATGCTGAGAGGATATTCTTTGTGATGTCCTTCTAATAGATGTTGCTCATATTTTACTAAGTAGACCTTGGTTTTATAATTATGATGTCATTAGTTATGGTAAGGAAAACAATTAAGTAGTCAAATATAATGGAAAATTAATTTTGTTGCATCCTGCTAAACCTAATTCTGAGAATAAAAATCCTTCTAAATTAAAAGATCGAAGGGCTAAGAATCAAAACCTTCATCTTCTAACACATAAATAGTTTGAGTCAGAAAGTAAAGAGGTTGATGTTAAGTTTTCTTTAAGGTTACTTTTGTCTTAAGTATTGATGAACCTAATTAGATGTATCAACATTTAGAAGAATTTAAGAATATTGCTTCAAATGAGCTTCCTTTATAACTTCCACCTATGAGAGATATCCAACATGCTATTGATTTAATTCCAAGTTCTCAACTCCCTAATCTTCCTCATTATTAGATGCACCCTATGGATAGGGAAGATTTTAATAAACAAGTTAATGGTTTACATAAAAAGGGTTACATCTAGTATAGTCTTAGTCTTTGTGTAGTTCTCGCCCTCTTAACTTCTAAAAAGTATGGAACTTGGAGAATGTGTGTAGATAGTCAAGCCATTAATAAGATCACCACTAAGTATAAGTTCCCTATCCTGTGACTTGAAGATATGCTTGATTTGATTGTTGGCTTTAGTTGATTTTTTAAAATTGATTTTTATAATAACCCAAAAAAAAAGTAAATTTATTAATCAAATTAACCAATTTTATTTTAGGATAAATATAAGATTTAGGTAATTTTAGGATAATTATAGAGTTTAAAATTATCTTAAAGAGCTATTTTGACATCTACCTTGTATTTGTTAGTATATTTTTATGTCTCAAAATTTTAAAATAAGTTGACATGAAAACTTTAGATAATTGTAGGGTTCTTATTTTCACTTTTAGGCATGTAAGAATAATTTGTTTATGAGTCTTACATAAATTCCATTAGAAAACTCTGGGCACCTTTTATAATTTTTGCTTTTTCCTTTATAATATGATTCCCTTCCTTTCCTCCTTACTTTTTGACCGTTGCAGCATGTCCCCCATTCTTTTCTTCTCTTTCTTCAAAAGTTTCTTCTTCTCTTTCTGTAACTCCCAAGAGCGCAACCCTTCCTTCCTTTTGTTCTTCCATTTTTCTTCGTTCTGTTGCTTGCCAATTACTCCCCACCACAAAACACTGTTGTTGTAGTTCTAAAGGTGACCAAAAGCAGAATAACGACGTCTTTGGCTGGCTGATGCATGGGAGGAAAATCATGGATTATTAGCTTCCATTTTCGTCTTTCCTTTTTCTCTTGTGTTTGGATTATTTTTTCCTTGATTTTAACTTTCATTCTTGCTCAATTTTTATGCCAATAATGATCCAAAACCTTAGTTACTAATTGCTTCTTCATTTTGGCTATGGGTGAAACTTTAAAATTGGTATAAATTAACTAAGGTATAAATTAACACTTCCAACATGTTCATTTAAACTCCTTAAGATATATTCTAGACTCAAATTAAATTTTAGAAACTTAAATTAAATTATGATAGTTAATTTGTAAAGTACAAGCTTAGAATTAGTAGTAAAATTAAAAAATTTAAATTATAATTATGGGTTTAGATGTTAGAGGATGAAATAAATTATATTGAATATACTATAAGCCCTTTGGGGAATTAAAGTGATTTTTTTTATATTTAATGTAATTATAAGTGATATTAAGGCTATTCATTCAATCAAGAAATCTTGTAAAAATTTTAAAAATTTAGGACCTCTACGATCAGCTCCCACAAGTGAGTGTGTAGATAATAAGGTAGCAATATCTTTTACTCCATGTTTATGTATTATTAGCCCAAACTTCACATTTTGTAATTTACCTTATCCACGTTATCGAGGAAACAAATCTTGTATTTTAAATTTTATATGAGTCATAAAATATGTGTGGAAGTGTATACACACACACACACACACACATATATATATGGTTCTGATGTTGAATAAAGGATGAATGAATTTTATTTATAATTATATAATCTTCCTGATTCATTGTTTTTCTTATTTAATCTAAATTATTTCTTTTACTTTATTTAAATTGTTATTTGCTAATATTTAATTTAATTAAATGATTTCATTTTCAAAATTGTGAATGAAAATCTAGTTAGAATCTCGTAGTCATTAGTAGGGGCAACGGCTTAGGTGCACCTAGTTAGAATAATAAATAATAATTGTGTGGTGGCACTAAGTGATAACTATACTAGATACATTGTGAAATGCACACCGTGTGGCGGCACTCAGTGATGGTGGTGATATTGTGATACTATACAATAGCATTAATGGTAGTATTGAATCCTGTGTAGCGGCACTCAAGATTGATTATAGTTCTTTCTCGTCATACCCATTCCATCTTATTCTCTGTAATTTTAAATTATGCTTTTGTTGATAGCTTGCAATATAATTGAATTATTGTCAATATATATATATATATATATATTAGTTAATTATTTGTCTAAGTAATTTATTGCGAAAAACTTTAAACCTATTTGTTTTTTCTTTTGCTCGTTTTGTTGTCTATACATTTATTAAGTTAGTGGTAGGCTTACCTCTTTTCCTTGTATATTTTTATATCAACATAAAGTAGATTGAGATATTCTGGAATTTGCATGTTTCCTAGACACAGATGATATGATATTTTGGTCAGTTGATTTGTGTAGGGACTCCAAGACACATTGGCTACTAGATGTTGCATTATTTTGAGTCATGTAGATGTCATACTTCTTTTGTAGACCATATAATAACTTTTGTAATGACATTTGATTATATTTTAAAAAATTTATGTATATGTTATATTGTGGTAAGAATTCAAAGGTATAAGATATTAGTGAAATTTCTGAAAATAAATGTATTAGGCTATACTGATATTGTAGGGTTGGGATGTCCAATTATTAAGGAAAGTGTTATCAAATTTTTGGCAACCTCTAATCATTTGTATGTATGTTTATATAAAACTATGAGTATTGAATGAGTTTTTAGACTTACTAAGCTAGACTAATCTTGCTTGACTTGGTCTAGGCGTTGGTTATGACCCAGAGTTTAGGTCGTGACAATTTTTATATTGGTTACCACCAAATTAGAATTAAACCTAGGAATGAGTAAAAAACTACCTTTAAGATTTAAGATCAATTGTACGAATGATTAGTAATGTCTTTTGGTCTCTCTAATGTTCATAGTACCTTTATAAGAGTTATGACCTTTATTTTTAAATCTTACCTCAAAAAAATTTTGGTTGTATACTTTGACGATATATTGATCTATAGTAGATTTAGGGATGATCATTTAGGCCACCTTTACTAGATTTTTCTCACCTTTTGTTATGAGAAATTTTATATTAATCTCTCTAAGTGTTATTTCTTTCAAAATCAAGTTGTATTTCTTAGGTTTATAATCTTTGCACAAGGTTTAGCCATTGATCCTAAGAAGATCAAAGCCATTCATGAATGGCCTAAGCCAAGGACCCTTTCTGAAGTGCATAGCTTTCATGACCTAACTTCTTTTTATAGGCGCTTTATTAAGACTTTAGCACTATCATGGCTCCTATTACAAATTATTTGAAACATGACAAGTTCCAATGGAATCCTATAACTTCTATAGCTTTTGAAACCATTAACAAAAAACTTTTTACATCTTCTGTCTTAGCTTTACCCAACTTTTCCATGCCTTTTGAAGTTGTGTGTGATGCCTTTAGGGTAAGCATTGGAGGCGTCCTTAGTCAAGAAGGTCACTCCATCACCTTTTTCAATGAAAAGCTCAATAAGGCGAAGCATAAATACTCAATTTATGACAAAGAATTCTATGCCATTGTAAGTTTATTTTAGTATGGGAAATTTTATCTTCTTCCTTAAGAGTTCATTTTGTATCCTGACCATCAAACCTTTAAATTTCTTTACTTTTAAAAGCACTTAAATACTCGACATAAGGCATGGATAGAATTTATTTAACAGTTTACTTTTGTCATTAAGCATCGATTTTGAGTGGAAAGGTAGCCAATACCTTGAGTCGTAAGCTTATCATGTTACAAACTATGAATATTAGCATTGTGGGTTTTGACACCACTTGTTCTAACTTTGGAATCATTTTCAAGGATATCAGTGAAGGTCCTCGCCATGCCCATGTTAACTTTATCCTTTAAAATGGTTATCTTTTTTGGGGAGATTGATTGTGCATACCTCGAACATCAATGAGAGAATTCATTATTTAGGAATTACATGCAAGAGGTTTAGCTGACCATTTTGGTAGGGACAAAACCATAGCCTTAGTTGAAGATAGACTTTATTGGCTTTCTTTGAAACGTGATGTTGCTAAGATACTTTCCCAGTACCACACATGACAAACTTCTAAGGCTAAGAAGCAAAATATAGATTTATACACTGCTTTGCCTATTCTACATACCCTTTGGAAAAATCTTAGTATGGACTTTGTTTTAAGGTTACCACGAACAACTCAAGGGCACAATTCTATTTTTGTAGTTGTGGATTAATTTTTTAAGATCATTCACTTCATCCCTTATAGTAAGATTATTGATGCTTTTAACCTAGTTAAGTTGTTCTTTTGAGAGGTTGTGCATTTCCATAAGTAACCTGTTTCTATTGTTTCTAATAGAGATGTTAAGTTTGTTAGTTATTTTTGGAAAATCCTTTGAAAACTTTTTGGTGCTCAATTAAAATTTTCCTCTGCAAACTAATGGCCAAATAGAAGTCACAAATTGCAATTTGGATAATTTGCTTAGAAGTCTAGTAGGGGATAAACCTGGTAATTGGGATTTGATTTTACCAATAGCTGAGTTTGCATATAACAATTCAGTTAATCAATCTATTGATAAAAGTCCTTTTGAGATTGTTTAGGGTTATAACCCCAGCCAGCCTATTGACCTTCTACCCATTCCCTTGATGACCAATACCTTTCAGTCTGCAGAAATATTTGCCCAGCACTTTCATGATTTGCATGTTGAAATTAGGCATAAGCTTGCATTAAGCAATGAACAATATCAATTAGCTGCTAATGTTTACCGACATTTTCAAAATTTTAATGAAGGTGATTTTATGATGGTTCATATTTGCCTTGAGCATTATCCCAAACATTCTTTCAAAAAGTTGCACACTTAAGGCTCTGGTCCTTTTCTCATTTCTAAGAAATTTAGGCCAAATGCATATGAACTAGAATTACCTTTTGATATGACTATTAGTCTAGTTTTCAATGTTGACGATTTATTCCCTTATTGAGGCACATTTGAGCCTCCTTTTTTGCTTTTTGATGGTTCTATAGGTGTCCAGCATCATCAAGCTCCTATACCTGCTTTTCCATCTTTTCTGCCACGTGTAAAAGCCATTGATGCGATCATGGAAGACTAAGTTGTTCTTTCTCCAGAGGATCCCCTCTGCCGCTACCTTATTCATTAAAAAGATTCCTCAGATTTTGATGCTACATAGGTTTTGTGGAGGAGTTCTTCGTTGTCAATCTCACTTTGCTACAAGCTTATCAGCAACCTTCCTCTCCAAATGAGAGTTTTCGTCAACCGGGGAGAAATAACGGAGATCTAGTTATTAAAACTTATTTTAGATGTAGAAAAATGTTAAAATAATTTGTTATGATTATCTTGTTTTAGGCTTATCATTAGGTTTGTTTTATCAGCTTATCATTAGGTTTATTTTATTTTGGTTTAAACATTAGTTATTTATTTAGTTACCCTTAGGATTAGGATTTAGCATTATGATTTGTTATTTGTAGTTATCTCATAGACTTTATATATAACCCATGAGAATTAGGATTATGCATCTTGCCATTGATTGAATAATAAAGTATCTTCAGATTTCTCCCTCTATTCTTCACTCTCCCTCCTTTATTCCCTTCAATTACTACTAGTCCTACATCACTTTTACTTTAAAAAAGTCATAAAAAAAGTTATGAGATATTGTTAAATAATGATTATAAAAGTATAACAGATATTGTATAAAATTAATAAAAAAAATAACCTTTTTTTTTTGCTTTGCTACTTTATTTTGTTAAATTATAGGCACTTTATAAGTTTAATATCTTTATAGACTCAAAATAATCTAATTTACATTGTTAAGACTTACATTATTAGGATAATTATGAGCAATCGCAAAGAGGCTTACAATAACTAGCATGAATCCTAAAGTGTAGAAGGAAAACAAGGTTTAATTCAGATAAAAACTTTGTTAGCATTGATCACCATGTAATTTATTGCCTTGCTAAAAAATAGTTTTGTAAATTGGCCGTTACAAACTACTTCTATCTTTCTTTTCTCTTAACCTACATTAGAAAAAATTTGTACCCCACATTATAAGCAATTAATTCTCTTCTTACTATACAAAGCTTTCTTATTTTTATTTTGTCATATCCTGAATGCTGACAAATCACTTCACTATTTTTTGTAATATCTAGTCAAAATGAATTTTTGTTTAAAAAGAAAAAAAGCCTAAATATACTTTTAATCTCTCTAATTTTATAAAAATTTCAATTTGATCCAATGTTGCCCTCCTATTTTACTTTTTTTTAAAGATGTTTCAATTTTGTCTTTTAGACTTATATCTATCCAAAATTTAATTTTAAATTTAATAATATGTTGATTTAGACATCAAATTTGAGTGTGAATTA
This sequence comes from Erythrophleum ivorense, assembly GCA_026724425.1. Classification (NCBI taxonomy): domain Eukaryota; kingdom Viridiplantae; phylum Streptophyta; class Magnoliopsida; order Fabales; family Fabaceae; genus Erythrophleum; species Erythrophleum ivorense. Next base: position 228,316 of record JAIUCV010000724.1, on the reverse strand, counting down.
ATGGTATTAAATAAATAAACAATATCTAAATCAATAACTTATTAAATTTTGGTGTTAAATTTTTTATAAGAAAAATTTGGCTCATTTGAAAAAAAAAAAGATAATATTATCTATTTTAAAATTAAGAGAATTAAATTAGAACTCTCATAAAATAAAAAGGATTAAAAATATAATAAGAGCGGGCTAAACCTACGTAAGTGTTAGAGCTTGTGATCTATTGAGTTGGAATTCTTTTTCCTGCTCTCTACTGCTAATTTTCTTTCCCCTTAATTTGCTAAACAACTTAGGACAACGAGACGGAGGAAGAAAAACACTGAAACGCAGACAGACTCAGGAAACAGAGAGGGAGGAGGGAGGGCATTACGACTTCAAAGTGGGCGCTGAAATTGAAGAGCTCCAGGGAAGGAGAAAGAATAGACACAGTCTGATGCCGCACAGTCATTGGCGAATACTCTTAAGTTGCAGTGCTGCACGAGGTATCTTCTTCATTTGACACCTTCTGGCTTCTGCTTCACGCCTTTTCTTTCCAATTTCTCTCTCTCCTTCATTTTCAGATGCCTAACCTACTTCCATTGGATTGTCTCCGTTAAAACTCGCCGGTTTCTTATATTTCTATGGAAGTTTTGTTGCTTGATCGTTTTCTTTAGTTGAATTTCATATGTTTGATAAAATGCTGTACTCAGGATTTGCATATATCTCTCGTCTTCCATTGCATTCTTTAAGTTCATTCTCCATTTTCGTTGCAGGTTATAGGTACCTTTTTGAGTTTCTGCGCTGAAGACTTACCAGAAAGCAACCATGGATGGTACGTCAATTCAGTTACTCAGTTTTGAATTGTATTTTCCTGTTCTTAGTGACTAGTGCTCCAATCTTATGGTATCTAGGTTCTGCATCTTGTTTGTCACTGATTTTGTATTTGATTTAAGGATTCTTCACCTTCACGAGTAGACGGATACTTCCGGTTATTCTATCAAAAATGTTGTTCTTTTTAAGGATGGGTTCTGTAATGTAGGATAGGAATAGCATATAACTATGTAAAGTTTAAAAGGTCTTAGCTGCACCATGGGACGTTGTCATATATACATATATTTATTAAAAAAAACAAATAATATCATACTTCAACTTCATGAGCAATTCTTATATATACTTGATATGTTACGTCATTTGTACACTCAACGATTAAGATTTACTCTGCATGTAAACTCCACCTGTACTGCACATAAATCCCACTTGTACAAATCTATTTCTAGCCCTTAATTTTCTTAGGTGCACCATGCTCCAAGTGCACCTAAGAAAATTTCTAGCTTCATTACCTTCATAGATGTGTTTGGCTTTAACAATCTTTTATAATTGTTATGTCATGAATTTTGTAGCATCAACTGATAATTCAGAACTTGATTGCTTTTTTCCCACTTTGTGAAATTATCTTGATTCTTGGGTGAAAAGTCGGTACCACATTCATCAATTGAATTTAAGGCTCATGTCTTAGCTATGTCCTCATTAATACTTTCACTTGGTTTTTAATTATTTTATTTTTGCATTGACTTTGAAGGCATTTAGAACTTAAATGAATTTAACTAAGAGCAGAAAACAAAACATGTAGAGACGTGAGATATAGTGGCTGGAGGTATTTTTTTTAGTAGATACTAATAAGCTTAAATACAAAGGCTTGCAACAGAAAAATAGGAATAAAAACAACAAATATTCCTAAACTTCAGCAACTAATGATAACGGAAAATAATTAGCAAAAATTCCAAAAAACAATCTCCTAAAAACTTGGTCAATAATTGATATGCAAATTTTAAATAATTTAGCATATGCTAACGCACAGTTCAACACTCTTCCTTGCATCAGAAGGTGCAAATTCCAAGTTTTTCTCTTAGAAATTCAAATCTACTTCTTAGAAGAGTCTTTGTAAAAATATCTGCCAGTTGATTTTCAGTTTTGCAATATTTCAAACATATTCTACCATCTTTCTAAACATCTTTGATAAAGAACAATTTCACACTGAAATGTTTAGTTTTTTTTAATGAAAAATTGGATTATTGGAAATACCTATAGCTGCCTAGTTGTCTATCACTTCTGTACATTCTTGCTTTATGTGTAAATCAGTTAGAACTTTTCTTAGCCACAAAGCATGATTAATAGTTGCTATTGCTACTATAAATTCTGTTTCAATTGTAGATTATGCAACAATTTCTTACTTCTTTGAACACCAGGTAAATACCCCTAATCTAAAGCTGAAACAATAGCCTAAGGTGCTCTTCATGTCATCTAAAGACCCACCCCAATCACTGTCTAAAATACCTTGCAACTTAAAACTTAGTGATGAATAGAACTTGATGCCATAACTTAAAGGTCCCCTTCACATATCGTAGAACTCTTTTTGCTGCTTTAAAATAAGATTCACTTACACAATTCAAGAATCTTGATAGTACACTTATAGCATACAAGATATCTGGCCTTGTTGCTGTAAGATACATTAAGTAGCTAATTAAACTTCTACACAGTGTTTCATCTAACTTTTCCGCTCCATCATCCTTATGTAGCTTCTCCTTTTGACACATAGGAGTGTTCATACTTTTACAGCTCTCCATATTGAATGTCTTTAGGATCTCTATTACATACTTCCTTTGACATATAAAAATCCCATCAACTTTCTATTAATTTTCATTCCAAGAAAATAAGACATTTCTCCCAAGTTTGTCATCTCAAAGACTTGCATCATGTCTTGCTTGAATTGTTGAATAAATTCATTGTTACTGCCTGTAATCAAAAGATCATCAACATATAAGGTAATCACAACAAAATCAGCTTGATCACCTTTGATATATAAAGTACTCATCAATTCTGTTATACCAAGCCCTTAAAGTTTGTTTTAAGCCATATAAAGTCTTCTTTAGTAGATAGACTTTGTCCTCATGCCCTTTTATAGCAAAGCCTTCAGGTTGCTTAACTTAAATCTCCTCTTTTAAAAATTTTTAAGAATGTTGATTTGACATAAAGTTGGTAGATTTTCCATCGCTTATGTGCTACAATAGTTAGTAACATTCTAATAGTATCTATCCTTGCAACAGGAGCAAATGTATCAAAAAAATCTACTCCAAAAATTTAAGCATACCTTTTTACAACTAACCTTGCTTAATTTATTGATTGAGCCATCTGCATTTAGCTTTCTTCTAAAAACCTACTTAATTCCAATCACTTTTCTATCATTAGGCCTTTCAACTAGTTCCAAAGTTTGATTTTTTTTAATCATGGAGAGCTCCTCCTGCACTGCAACCTTCCAATTGGGATCTTTTTCAACTTCCTAATATCCTACTGGTTAAAGAATAGCCACATTACAATTTTGATAAATATCATACAACAATCTAGTGCCTCTTGTAAGAGGATCATTAACTAACTCATCTTGATTTTGTAGAGGTACAACAAATTGTTTCTTTTCAGCACTATTCCAACTCCATTTCTCATTCTCCATGAAGTGCACATCCCTACTTATAAGAATTTTCCTTGTGGGAGGTTGGAAAACTCTATAAGCCTTAGAGATTGAGCTATATCCCACAAAAATACCAAGTTCATCTTTTTTATCTAGCTTGTTTCTTTTAATGTGCAGCACATAAGTAAAACACAAGCATCCAAACACTTTCACATTTTTTAATAAGGGCTTATAACCATACCAGGCTTCAAAAGGAGTCTTCTCATCTACTGCTTTAGTAGAAAGTCTGTTTAGTAAAAATATTGCAATGTGTGCAGCCTCAGCCTAATATTCCTTAAGTTGCTCTTTCTTATGAAGCATACACTTAACCATTTCCATTATTGTCCTATTTTTTCTTTCACTAACTCCATTTTGTTAAGGAGTACATGGAGCTGTAAGTTGATGCTCAATGCTTGCCTCCTCACAAAATAAATTGAATTGTTCTAAAGTATACTCCTTGCCATTACCTGACCTTAAAACTTGAATCTTACAGCCATTTTAATTCTCAATCCATTGCTGGAATCTCTAAAACATACCTGCAACCTCTGACTTGAGCCTAAGAAAATAAATCTAGCACATTCTGGTAAAATCATCAATAAAAACAATGTAATATTTACTCCCTTTGAGTGAAGGAGTACTTTGAGGTCTATCTAGATCTGTGTGAATTAGTTATAGCCTCTCAGTTGCTCTCCAAGATGCTTGTTTGAAAGGTAGCCTTGCTTGCTTGCCATATTGACATGCTTTACAACTTGGTAATTCAGTCTTCAAGTGTGGTAAGCCTTGAACTAGGTCCTTTCTCTGCATATTCAAAACTACTGCATGATGAAAATGGCCTAGCCTCTTGTCACACCTACACTTTACATACATTATAACTTACCATATGAAAGGATCTTGTACTACTAACAGAAGACCTTGTTGACAAAGTCTTACGTTTTACAAGGCGAAATCCAATATCCTGTTGACAAGGTCTTTAATTTCCTTAGTGTGGAGTCCAAAATCCTGCCAACAAGATCCTAGACCTAAAAAGATAATTGTCATACTTAGACGACCTTCATCATTTTCACAAGAAAACCATAAGTTGATGATGCTAATATGCTAGAACTACTTCCATGGTTATCATAATCAATTTCATGTAATGCAAATATAGGAGTTTACTTGTACCGGGAGTTTGGTAGCCCTAATAAACATTACAGTTAACTTACGGTGGATATCTCATGTATAATATTTATACAAATCAAAAGAGAGATTAATACTACAATATTACATCCTCACTGGAGTCAAACTTTACATTCAACCCTTGTTCAAAGGATTCATAAGACCAATTACAGTCAATATGTAATCTATTGGTCAGTTTGTTCATTCTCTATTTGTCTGGCTCCATTTGTAGCATAGTTATTACCTGTAAAATAATCAATTTATAGTGAGATAAAATCTCAATAGCTAACAATGTACTCAAGAAACATATATATAAATATAGCACGGATTACTATCCAGGATACATTCGATGCATACTTTGGTGTCAGAGCATATAATATCTAAGTAGTAACATGTTCTCATTCGTTAGGCTAGGCAGCAGCACATTCTCATTCGTTAGGCTACCATAGCAGCGTATTCTCATTCGTTAGGCTACGTAGCAGCATATTTTCATTCGTTAGGTTACGTAGCAGCATATTTTCATTCGTTAGGCTACGTAGCAGCATATTTTCATTCGTTAGGCTACCGTACTTCGGTTATTGATCAATAACAACAATATAGTACTCATAAAGAGTCATCTTAGTAGATATACATGCAACTAAACATAGCATAGGGACTTAGGGATTTCATCCAGTGCATTAACATAAATAACAAAGTGAATACAGTGTTAATTACCTGTTTCGTCACTGTCGTTTTGTCACGTTATTCCTTAGCCCTGGTTGTCTCAATGGCCTTCCTAAATTTCAATCATGCATTATACTAATTAAGAATGAGTCATGGTTAATATTTACATTGCAATTAAATTACTAATCCCTCCATACGAAATTCCTAAATCCCTTTCGCTAATTAATTATTGGAATTCCTAATTGTAAACAATTACATCTTCGTTTTCTTTTCCTTCTCATAATTAGTTATTATCTAAGTTATTCGTGTGTGATCCAGTGCTATAAAGCTAAGTCCTTAGCCCTTATTTCCAAGCTGGATTCTCAAATTTCCCATGCAAAGTCACACTACAACAACAAAAGAATGAAAACTACCACAGTCTCAATTTAACTACATTTTCGGACCTGTTTTTGTGAAATTTCTTTCCTCCACTAAATGACCTCCAAAAATCGTAAAAATTGGCAGAGTGACCCCTCATTATGTTAATTATAAGCCACAGAAATAGTTTTCAAGAATTCCCAGGGATAGCCCCTGAACTCCTACTGTTTTGGTCACTACCTCAGTTGAGCTAGCTGTACACTGCCCTTGCTATTTCTGGCTTTGTTATCCTACCAAATGAGCCCAGAAAATTCTAAGACTTTGTAAACCTAACGTGATCCATCTTAGCTACCTCCCCACCAATTTTCATGCACTAATTCCTTCTTTTACCCATTTAAAAAAATTCTTTATGAAATCAGCCCCAAGCTGTCCCGTACAAAAGCTAAATTGAATTAGTGGGTTTTTTCTTTAATTTACCTTGTTCCAAAAATTCTATAATTTTTCAGATTTCAAGTATAAGGGATAGACAGCATGTTATAGAAATTTTGGTTCAAAATCCTTTTCTAACTAATTCTATAAGGCTAAAGCATCCCAGTCCAGAACAAGGAAGCAACTTGGAGCTTACCTTTTTTTTTTGGAGTCCTTGTACTTTGGTTTTTCTTCTCTTCTCTCCTCTTCTATGGCTGTCCGAAATTTCTTCCTTCTTTCCACTACTTCCCTCCGCCTAAGATGAGTTAAAGTGAATGGTAATTAATGCAATGGACAGCTCCTGCTTTTTCATCGCTATTAGGTGGCATGAAGGCAAATTACAATTCCTTGAATTGGTGCATGTGCTAGGTGGCAACAGATATGTGTCTTACTCTCATCTAAACTATATATTAAAAGCAATATTTAACTCTTGCTATCACACCAAATACGGCACCAGCAATTCACAATTTAATTAGGTGGCATGAAGACAAATCATCATTCCATGAATCGGTGCATGTGCTAGGTGGCAACAGATGTGTCTTACTCTCATTTAATCTATATATATTAAAGCAATATTTAGCTCCCACTATCACACCAAATACGGCACCAGCAATTCACAATGTAATTAGGTGGCATGAAGGCAAATCATCATTCCATGAATTCGTGCAAATGGCTAGGTGGCAGCAGATATGTGTCATATAAAATATATTAATCACAATTTAATATATATATATATATATATATATATGAAGGTGGGTGGTGCAAGCATGAGCTGTCCTCATCCTAGATTATTTAAGCCATTCATTTACATGCAACCTTCATTCCTAGCTCCTCCATGGCTGAATGTATTCCCTAATGTAATCAAATATCATCTATCATATAAACTCACACGCCTTACACATGGAAGCACGAGGTGGCATTGGTAGTAATTTCCCACATCTAAAGAAGAAGCAAGCCGTGGTCAATTAATATATATATATCACTTCCATCTAATAGACAAATTGTGTATGATCCCTAATCCTCACGGCAATGCAGATTATGCCAATCCCCATAACTAGACATAATTCTACGTACCCAAGTGAATGCTTATGCTCTTGTGTGGTAATGGTGTCAAATGGGTGTAACTATTGGACTGAGTGAATTAATATGAGTTGTGTTAACAGTTACAGGAAGTTCGGAATGTGACAATTCCTTCCCCTTTAAAAATTTTTGTCCTAAAAAATTTACATACCTTATGCAAATAATGTCGGATAGTGCTTTCTCATGTCTCTTTTGGTTTCCCAAGTAGCTTCGTCCGAGGATAGCCCTTTCCAGACCACTTTGACTAGTGAGATACTTTTATTCCTTAATTGTTTGATCCTCCTGTCTATTATTTCCTTTGGTTCTATAACATAGGACAAATTGTGTTGCAAATGCATTGATTCATGCTCTATGATATGCGAAGGATCTGGTTGATATTTCTTTAATTGGGAGACATGGAAAACATTATGAATCTGGGAAAGATTTGGAGGAAGGGCAAGTCTGTAAGCCACTGGTCATATCCGATCCAAAATTTGGAAAGGACCCATGTAACGAGGGCTGAGTTTCTTGGATTTCAAGGATCGACCTACTGCTGTGATTGGAGTTACTCTAAGAAATACGTGGTCACTGGTTTCAAATTCTAGGGGTCATCTCCTTTGGTCTACATAGCTCTTTTGCCTACTTTGAGCAACTAGCAGCCTTTTCCTGATGATTTTTATGTGTCTGGATGTCTGGTCCACTATCTCTGGCCCTAAAAGTCTCCTTTCTCCCAGTTCAACCCAACATAAGGGGGATCTACAATTTCTCCCATAAAGGCTTCAAATGGTGCCATTTGGATACTGGAATGGTAATTATTATTGTATGCAAATTCTGCTAAGGGTAAGTATACATCCCAGTTCCCTTTAAACTCCAAGACACATGACCTAAGCATATCCTCCAAAGTTTGAATGGTTCTCTCTATTTGGCCATCTGTTTGAGGATGATAGGTCGTACTAAATTTCAATTGGGTACCTAAAGCTTGATGAAGAGACGTCCAAAATTTAAAAACAAACTTAGGGTCTCTGTCTAAAATAATACTAATAGGCACTCCATGAAGTCTCACAATCTCACTCACATAAAGTTGAGCTAGTTTGTCGGTAGTGTAGGTAGATTTAAATGGTAAAAAGTGGGCAGATTTGGTTAATCTATCCACTATTACCCAAATGGAGTCATATCCTGAGGATGTCCTAGGTAAGCCAATAACAAAATCCATAGAGATATTGTCCCATTTCCACTTAGGGATTTCTAGAGGCTGTAACATTCCTGCAGGTCTTTGGTGTTCTACCTTCACTCTCTGACAGACAAAACACTTAGACACATGTTGGGCAATTTCTAATTTCATGCTAGGCCACCAAAAATTCTTTTTAAGATCCTGATACATCTTCGTGGTGCCCGGGTGTAAAGTGTATTTGCTTCTGTGGGCTTCTGCTAAGATAGTGTCCCTCAATTCTCTTTTCTTAGGCACACACAATCTATCCTTGTACCAAATTAGTCCATCCTCAGATTCCCAAAATTCTTTGGACTTCCCCTGGCTTATATGTTTCTTAATCTTTTCTAAGAACTCATTGGAAACTTGAGCATCTTTAATCTGGTCTCGTAGGTCACTATGAATCCTCAACTCACTCATTGAAAGGCTACCAAGATGTAGGGAGATGGAAAGGTTTAGGTCTCTAAAATCCTCTATCAGTTTTTGTTCCCTAAGCATCATAAGTGACACATGTATGGACTTTCTACTTAAGGCATCTGCAACTATGTTCGCTTTGCCCGGGTGATACTTAAGGGTGAAATTATCATCTTTAAGAAATTCCATCCACCTTCTCTGTCTCATGTTCAATTCCTTCTGGTCAAAAAGGTATTTTAAACTTTTATGATCACTATAAACCTCAAATGATGCCCCATATAAGTAATGTCTCTAAATCTTTATGGCAAATACAATGGCTGCTAATTCCAAGTCATGGGTGGGGTAGTTCTCCTCATGAGGTCTTAACTGTCTAGAAGCATAGGCGACTACTCTACCCTCTTGCATTAAGACACATCCCAGCCCTTTCTTGGAAGTATCGCTGTATACTACAAAAGGTTTCTGGGGGTCTGGTATCATTAAGATGGGTGTGGAAGTCAATCTGGTTTTTAACTCCTGAAATCTCTCTTCACATTTATCATCCCAAATAAACGGTTGGTCCTTCCGGGTTAATCTAGTCAAAGGCGTAACTAACTGAGAAAATCCTTTGATGAACCTCCTGTAGTACCCGGCTAATCCCAGAAAACTCCTAACCTCTATGACAGTTTTGGGTCTTTCCCAATTCACTACTGCTTCTATTTTGTTAGGGTCCACTGCTACCCCTCTTTCAGAGATTATATGCCCTAAGAATTGTACTTCCCTCAACCAAAACTCGTACTTACTAAGTTTAGCAAATAGTTATTTCTCTTTCAAAATTTGAAGGACCCTCTTAAGGTGCTTCTCATGTTCCTCTACACTTCTGGAATAAATAAGAATATCATCTATGAAAATAACCACAAATTGGTCCAGGTAGGGCCTAAAAATCCGATTCATATAATCCATAAAAATAGCTGGGGCATTGGTCAAACCAAAAGGCATAACAAGAAATTCATAGTGTCCATACCTAGTTCTAAAGGCAGTTTTTAGAATGTCCTCCGCCTTGATTCTCAATTGGTGGTATCCTAACCTTAAGTCTATCTTAGAGAAAATGGAGGCTCTGCTAGTTGATCTAAGAGATCATCTATCCTAAGCAGTGGATACTTATTCTTTATAGTCACCTTATTTAGCTGCATATAGTCTATGCACAATCTCATGCTCCCATCTTTCTTCTTCACAAACAAAACTGGCGCACCCCACGGAGACACACTAGGTCTAATGAAACATTTTTCTAATAATTCCTCTAGTTGCTTTTTCAGTTCAGCTAACTCAGCTGGGGTCATTCTATAGGGCGCTCTAGATATAGGACTAGTTTCAGGCACTAAGTCAATGGAAAATTCTAATTCTCTATCAGGAGGAAGACCACTAACTTCAGTAGGAAACACTTCGGGAAAATCTCTAACCACTGGTATGGTTTTTATTCCCTCTTCCACCTCAACTTGCAAAGAAAAGAAGACTAAAAACCCCTGACAACCTTTCCTAAGGTAACTCTAAGCCTGGGCAGTGGATAACATAGGAAACTCATTGAAAGACTTAGAATTTGAAACACAAACAGGCAATGAGACCAATTTACGAGAACAATCAAGGATAGCATTATTTGCAGATAACCAATCCATGCCAATAATAAGATCAATTCCAGTCATGGGAATGCATACTAGGTCAAGAGTAGTGGATCGTTTATCAAATTGAATTGCACAATTTAAACATGCATCAGAAGTAACAACAGATCCAACAGTGGGGGTAGTTATAGACAACGAAAATGGTAGCATGTTGACTCTCAGATCTAGACTCTTAGCACAATCATATGAAATGAATGAGTGGGTTGCCCTGGAGTCAAACAGTGCATTTACAATACAATTATTAATTAAAACCATACCTTGGATCAAACTAGGCGACTGAGCTGCCTCTTGGTAGTTAGAGCAAAAACTCCTCAATGGATGTTATGACTGTCTTTTTTTTTGGAAATATTATATTTTCTTGTTTTAATCTTTTTAATATTGTTGTTCTTCTTTTAACAAACTTATTTTCAAAATATTTTAATTTATAAACTAAACTTATTTTTTAACTAAATTTTTAATTTTATGTAATTTCAGAAAATAAATTTTTTATTTAAATTTTTTAAATATAATTATAAAAATATCCTCTTTTCTAATACTCATATTTCTTGCTTTTAAACTAATTTCTTAAATATAATATAATATTTAAATATCCTATTTTATTAAATAATTACATTTATATTTTCCTTTTTTAAAATTTTTAAATATTATTATCCTTCTTTTAGCAAATTTATTTTTAAAATATCCTAATTTCTATACTAGTCTTATTTTTTTACTACATTTCTAATTTTTGATTTTATGAAATTTTAGAAAATAAATAAGTTATTTATATTTTTTTAAATACAATTATAGAAATATCCTATTTTTTAGTATTCATATTTCTTACTCTTTTGCTAACTTCTTAATATAATTTTAAATATCCTATTTTATTAAATAATGATTTTTATATTTTCCTATTTTAATTCTTTAAATATTATTTTCTTCTTTTGACAAATTTATTTCTAAAATAACCTAATTTCTAAACTAGTCTTTTTTTACTATATTTATAATTTTATTGAATTTCCAAATTAAAATTTTTTATTTATAATTTTTTAAATATATTTATAAAATATACTATTTTCTAATATTCATATTTCTTACTTTTATGCTAATTTATTAAACATAATATAATTTTTAAATATTCTTTTTACTAAATGATTATTTTTATATTTTCGTATTTTAATTTTTTAATATTATTGTTCTTCTTTTAACAAATTTATTTTTACAATATCCTAATTTCTAAACTAATCTTATTTTTTACTATTTTTATAATTTCTAACTTTATGTAATTTCTGAAAATAAGTTTCTTATTTATATCTTTCAAATATAACTATAAAAATTTCAATTTTCTAATATCCATATTTCTTACTTTTATGCTAATTTCTTAAACACAATATGATTTTTAAATATCCTATTTTATTAAATAATTATTTTTATATTTTCCTTTTTTTAATAATAATTATTATTTTTATTCTTTTAACAAAATTATTTTTAAAATATCTTAATTTCTAAACTAGCCTTATTTTTCACTATATTTATTATTTTTAATTTTATGCAATTTTCAAAAATAATTTTTTCTATATTTTTGAAATGTAATTTTAAAAATATCTTATTTTTGAATATTCATTATTTGTTACTTCTATGCTAGTATCTTAGACATAATATACTTTTTAACTGAGGTATTTTTTATTGCTTATTTTTTTTAACTTTTAATTTATTTCTACCTACAACATATTTCTTCCTCATACTATAGCCAAAATGGAAACTAAAAAAAAAAAACCATTACAGTAACGTATAACAGGACTAAAACAATTAACATGCAGTAAAATACTTACATACAACATTTATAAAAAAAAAAAAAAATTGTATGGAAATGTAACTCAAAAATACACATTTATAATATTTAACAGATAAATTCAATAGTAGCAAATAATATCAAAAATGTAAAAATACATCCTACATTATTGAGAAAAAAATCATACTTACCTTAAATGTTCATAAATATTGCAAAAATTGAAGATGCACCCCCCACTGGTCTCAAAATTTATCCCACAAAAACACCGACAACAATTTCAGCAGCCGGAGGATGAGAGAAATTGACTGGAGAGAACGAAGGGAGAAAGGAGAAGAAGCTGACTTATAGCAAAAATCACGAGGGGCATTATGGTAAAAATAATTGTTCACATTATCTTCCAATTTTTCGCATTTTCCAACTGGGCTAATCGCGCCATGCCATTTGTCACAAAATCTTCACTGGCCAATCAAATTACAACATGTGATCTTTGACCCACCCATGGACCAATAGATCTCTAATTTGACTGGTTAGCCTATGACTAGTCAAATCAGAGAGCCAGCTTTGCAGATTAGTTTGCCAAAACTTGAAACCAACCACATTCACGCGGCACTGAACTTAGAATCGTTGGTTCTAAGTTGAAGGTGCCAGCGGCCTCAGAGATTATATCTTTTGAATTCATTCTTGATTTGCTTAAACTTGAGAGCTAATTAATCTGAGTTCAAACAAAATATTACTTTTCAGTGCAATACTTTTACATTTATTGCTTCTTGATATATTTTTTTTCCGTTACTTTAGAATCATATAACGCAATCCAATGCCTTTTATCACATACTATACGTCGGAAAAGCAGGAATTCTTCACGCCAAGTTGGAGGCTTTGCAATCCAATGCCTTTTATCACACCATCCCGTGAGATATAGTAAGAATAAAGTAAAAAATTTTATTGGATTAATACACTTTCTTGCGTTACGTCATGGTTACAAATTCATTTCATTGTCACATGGTTCGTATGAGCTCATACTATGTATCCTTATATTTAATTGCACTATTACAATTCATTTGCCTCATAAAATCATGCTTTCAACCTATAGAAACCAAAAAGAGATATGGGACATGAATTTTCATTTTCGACCAAACTTGGCTTCATTTTTGGATAAACTTTAAAAAATCATAAGATAGTTACCTGCCTAATTCCAAGAGATATCGTTACTGTTGGCTCTGTTTGTAGGCGATCATATGAGCTAAAAACAAATGAAAGCCTTAGAAGAATGGTGTGCCAAAATGAATGGGGCAGTGAAACTACGTGTTTTAGAGACTGTGCCTAGTGCAAGGAGACTTGGATGAGTTTGACTGGAAAGGGAGCTGACCACGTTGGAAACGTTGGAATAAGTGTGTCAAAAGCTCAAATCTCACGTTACATGTAATAAAGAGAGTCTTAATGTATATATACTAAGATGTGATATTAGACAAGTGAATAAACAAAAAAAAAGAGTAAACTTGTGTCTATAACAATAAACCAACGCAGGAGTAACGCAGTTGAAAATCTTTAATTTCTCCCATGTACACGAGTTAGATGTAATATTTGACATTTTTTAAAAATAATCTATACTTTTAATCTCAACGTTCAAAACAAATTTTATTAAATTGTGATTAAACTGTCATTAATCATTTTTAATATTGTTCAATGTTTTTGTTCGCATCCTTAGCCTATAAAAAGCAATGCATGGTGCTGTTCAATGTACACCGAGCCCTCGGATATTTTCAGGGTTTTCTCCTCTCTTTACTTTTGTTCTTTGAGTTCTTTGATTCTTGCTTTCTTATTATATATAGAAAGGACCTGTTCAATCTTGAGGAATTACCAACTTATGACAGAATAACTCTCAAAAGATAGTGTTCCTGTGCAAGACTCGAATCAATTTATATTGATTATTTTATTTGTTTCAGCCAACAGGAGATGCTATTGAACCCTCGTGTGTAATTTTAAAGCTTATGCAGTTGGTAATAGAGTTGTCTTATGTGACACCTTTGTGCTGGATCTAAACTTAAAAAATCCTGAGTGACTACACATCCCAAGGCTTGCTCAAAGATGTGTTTACGGTGGACCTGGATGCAAAGCCTCCAACTTGGCGTGAAGTATCTGGGTTGGGACCTCCTTTTCCAAGATCATGGCACAGCTCCTGTGTTCTTGATGGTACTAAGTTGATAGTTTCCGGTGGCTGTGCAGATTCTGGAGTACTTTTTGAGTGACACATTCCTCCTTGATCTGTCAATGGAGAAACCTGTCTGGAGGGAGATACCAGTGGCAAGGACACCACCTTTGTGTGTGGCACACGCTGTCTGTTTATGGTAGTAGGAAAATTCTGACATTTGGACAGTTACTTGTTAGATTTCCATTATCTTGTAATGTCTCTGTTCTAGTGCTTCGGTTTGGAGATGAAAGGAAGCCGCGTGAAGGCATCCTACTGGGTATAATGATGGATACACAAATAATGGTGGAGACACAATTTATACCCATTCTTCATCCATTTAGAGAGGAACTTCTGCTTGCTAAGTACATAGAATGCCTCTGTGCTTCTCAATCTTGGCAGCAAGTTTTTAAGGATAAATACCATGACCTACATTTAATGTATGTTGAGGTAAATCCTACCACACTCACTCTTTCTATGGAGCTTCACCAGTCTAACCGGTCTTTACATGGACCTACTGTCTTTTAAGTCTGTAATTTCAATTGCTGTTGATGGGAAAATCAAGGCCTGGTTGTATGACAACCTTGGCTCCAAGGTCGAGTATGATACCCCTAGGCAGTGGCGTACCACAACGCTTGTTAGTGCTGATGGAGATAGATTATTTTATTGTGGGACAAGAAAGGATGGAGATCCCTTCCTAGTTGAGGGGAATGAAGGTGAAGGGGCAATAAAGAGAACATATTCTGGTTATAAAGAGGCATTTTCTGGCATTGTACAATATGATACAACAAAGAATCACTTTATGGCTGCTGGTGAAGATAACCAGATAAAGCTTTGGGATATAGATAATATCAAAGTTCTTGACAGTATAGATGCTGATTCTGCAGCTAGAATGACAGAGAAGCAAAGAAGTTTGGATGTTGTGTCCGATAGGTTCAAACTTTGGAAACAGATTGAGGTTGTTGATACTGCTGCTGAGTGCCAAACGGTTACCAATGCCACTAATAAGGTTGGTCATCTTCTTTACCCAAATTCTGGTCTTGTTCTTATGGTTCTTTGGTTCAAAAGGGATTCAGAAGCGGTGGAAATGAAGTCGCAGTGAGCAGAATCTTAGTGGAAAGGCCACAGCAAGTGTTATTCCACAACACTGGCAAACAAGTAGTGGTCTTCTGATGACTAATGATATCCCAGGCCATTTTAAATAAGCAGTCCCCTGTAAAGCACTATCACAGAATGATTCTTATGCTATGTTTGCATATGGGGGAAAGATTTCACTGTTCTACATGGTGTAATTCCCCGATTTCCACCTTGAGGACAAGGTGAAACTTGATGGGGAAGGAACCCAAAATTATTGAACCTATAGTGTTGAGGATGAATGAGAATGAGAGAAGGATGGGAAAAGAGACTCAAGCTATGATAATTCTTGAGAAGCTGGAAAGAGGGGTAAAAGGGGAAATAACAGTGTTAACTACCGCAGCTGGGTTGTGAGGTGTAAGAGAGAGGATAGGGCTGTTCGTACGGGTCAGTGGGGGGTTAAGGAAGATTTGCCTTTTGGTGAAGAGTCTCTAGTCTCTCGAAAATCAGAGGAATATCTTTTATTTTTCTTGTTTCTCTTTGTTCTTTGTATTTTGCTACTGTACTCTGCCTATTCTACCGTATGTTCTTATTTGGGTGGAATTGGTTCACTGAATCCTAAGCAATACAGAGCAGTTCCCATCATATTACAAGATTTACTTAAATTTTGTAGGCTTGCAAATCAATGATATTGAACCATTCTGTCAAGATGAGATCGCTCTGTATCGCCAATGCGCGGAAAGAAGGGTGAGATAATTGTTACAGATACACTTTGCTCTCTCCCTTGCTTGGTCTTCCATTTACTGTTTCAAGTCATTTGTGTTATCTTTTATTTAACTCTCAACATACGTGCAGTATTTTTTCGCTATTAGTATACGAAGTTGGAAATGTAGGAAGTGCAATTCAGGTTGTTAGACATACTGTCTTACTATAATTTTTTAAAATGAAAATTGTAGATTTGTAGGATAAATAGATAAGGAGATGTCTTCAAGATAGTAAACTTGCCTTTTCTCTTTCTCTTCCTTCCTCCTCGCATTTACTGTTTCAATTCATTTATTTCACCTTTTATATAACTTTTAACATGTTTGCAGTATTTTTCCCTACTGGCATTGGAAATGGAGGTGTGAAGTGAAATTCAGTTTATCAGATATGCTGTTCCCAATTTTTTTTTTATTTGGTAGAAAAAAAAAATTTGCAGGATAAGGAAACGTCTTCAAGATAGTGAACGCAAATTGGGTTCATCCATGCCTTTAGATGACGCAAAGGAGAGGGCTGCTCAGCTCAGAAGTTACATCATTGGAAAGGTATATTCAAATGGTATTTACTTAAGAGATACAAAATAAGCTTATACTTATGGATACCTTAAGAAAGCTTTTGTTATTATTTCAAATGACAAATTTCTGGAGAATGGCTTCTATGAACATGATGATGATTATTATTATTGTTTGTTTGCTGATTGACATGTTTTTACTGTAAATGCGCCACAGCCACTTTTTGCTTTTCCATTAGTGTGTATTAAATCTGCAATTGGACTGTAGATTAATAAATTTAATTCAGAATTCAGGAGTCTTTTTTTTTTTTTTAAACGCCAGTAACCAATCTAGGGCTTTACTTTTCTGAGGTTTGTCATGAGTTTGCATAAAGCAGATGCTTTTGATGTATGTATCTCTAGAAACTACAATCAAAAGCGCCCTTGAATTGCCCTATGGTCTTCATTCTTTCTAGTGGGCACTGGCTGAAGTCATCTCTCTCAGTTTGTCAGTGTGACATCAAGGTTTTTGTTATTCAATGCATGGCTGTACGATGCAGAAAAATATCAGTCATTGGATGCTGTTATTTATCTTTTTTTACAATTTATAGGCGCGTGATTCTTGCTCGTGGAGTGGAGGGTGTGGAAGGATTACGCCAACGATGGAGTTTGCATGGTCGCCTTACTGATACCAAGTAATGCTTATCCTCCATTTTGTTTCTGTGAAGCATATCGTGGATGGCATGATTTCTACAATTTTTATTCTCTCTCATGGTTATTCACGACAAGTGTCCATATTTTTTTATAGCTATAGCACATTAGTTGCCAAACAGTGTCATTGGCTATCTATAGTCATTGGATGATTTACTTGTTGCCTTAAATTATTGCTACCAACCATATTAGATTTATTGGAATATGAAATGGTCTGGAGCTGCCTCTAGCGATTAGCGTAGCCATACATGTGAAGGTAAAGGTAATTGATGAGTTAACACTTGCATCGGAGCATCGTCACTTGCTAATAATGCTTAGCTTCAGTAATAAAGTACTGATTGTTTTATTTTCAAGTGTTTGACCACTGCAAATATTCTTCTATGTTTCAAAATACTTGTCTACTGGTAAGCTTTAACCTATGAATCTCATATAGAAAGGTTGGAGTCTTTAAAGGAGGGCATAGACCGCAGAAAAAGGGATGAGCCTCCGGGGGCTCAACCTCCAAATGATGGTTCTTCAGGTGAAGCTGCTGGTTTATTGCTTACTTAATTAGCTATTGGACGATTAAAATATTGGAAATATAATCAAATTTATTACATTTTCCCGCTGGCTACTTGGTTATGCATTGAGATTCCCCTACCATTTATTTCTTTCACCATTTAAAGGGGTTATAATATAATTCTGCAATAAATGTGTTTGGACAAAAGATCGTCTATATTATTTCTAAGATGTTGGAAATGTTTTTTAAATTGTTTTTCTTTCAACTTTCTTGGAGCTAAGTATAGGTTTTTCCAGTCCTATAACCCATTGATTAAACTCAGTCTTGGTTTTCTTTACGGGGAAGGCAAAAAATTGTATATTAGAGATATGGTTAATAGATATTCATTGATTAAAGTAAATATTTGATATATATACATATTTTACATCGCTCTATGACCAACAGAATAAAAGAATAACATACAACAGGCTGCCAATTCGAGAGATGGTATTGAGCAAGCCAACCAAACACACGATCGAATATTCCCCCATATTTGTTTTCAGCATAGGTAGGCTTTGACGCTTTAATATGCCCGGGAATTTCTTTTCCGAATACTTGCATTGACCCTAACTGCCTACTTAAATGTGTTAAGAGCTATCTCAGTTCTAGAATCCAGGAGGTGCATTCTTGAAGAAGTAGGAATTTTTGGCGAACAGCTATGCTGAAGAAAACCTGCATCTTCTTGTGAAATTCAGTTATATCTTCCTTGCACCTATATGATCCCGCACAAGCACATTGCTCAGCTAAATGAGCAGCTTTCACCTGGTAACACCTGACACACACCAGATCTTGCAGGTGGTACAGTCGTTCTCTCTGTCGTACAATTTGAAGAAGTGCATTTTCCATCACCGCACGGTCATATGGCTGCCCACACTGCGGCACGCCACAATGCCAGTCCTGACTCAGTAAAGCTGAGTCACGGCACAAATCCAAGTCTCTGCAATCATTACAGTAGCTGTCCAAAAAGATTGGAAAGTCATCTTTGTTAACATTGGAAAAACAAGGTAGATTCCATCTTTAAAAGATTTTGCCACCCGTTCCCACGGCCAAAGGTCCAAGGCTGAAACACATTGGACATACAAATTTGACTCTTTTACTCCTTTTTCTCTTATTTATTCTCTTCCAATGAATTTTAAAACAGAAATAAGTGGTAACATTTATGCAATAGGAATTTGATGCACATATCTCAGGGAAAATTCAATTTGATATAATTGGCAAACAAATGGCCGATGATAAACATAAACAAAGACAAACAGCTGTTTTACCTGACCCTCAACTAAATCACAATGCTTTTAAGCACTAAGGCAATGCATTCGACACCTATGAAGTGATTAATTTTTAGAAGAAACTGCAAGTATTTAGAGAACTTTCAACAAAAATGTTGTTTACTAATCAATTAACAATACTAAATTATAACCTTGTTACCTGCAGATGACATTGGGTAGCGTGAAGGAATGACTCAGATCACGAAATTCAGCTTCTGGAGCAAACTCCCTGACATGAACAAATCTCAACAAATTCTTTCTCATGACCTATCAAGTAAAGGACACAAACAGAATTACCACTTTGCCAACCAAGGAGAACTGTAGGAACCAGAGGATTTGCTGCCTAATAAGGTTACTCCACTTCAAATTATTCAGGCAACAAATCAACATTCATGATTATAAAACTACTGTTTAACTTCTTTTTTGTTTTGATTGGGGAGGAGTAAATAATACCACTCAACTCCTAAATTATGCTTTACTCTATAATATCTTAATCAACAGAGATTATCAAAATTCCTAGCGTCATCTTCCAATTGCTGGCCTATTATTCAATAATTGATTATGCAAATCAGGCACTGCAAGACCAAAATCACAATGCAGTAGTTAATTTGTTACTATTTTTATGATGAGGAATGGTTCATTAGATTATCCAGATAATATGTTAAAATTGTCAGTTTCAAGTACCTTAGCCCCCCAAAAAAATGCCATGGGAATGCATAGGCAGCCTGTGACAAAGTATTCTAATAATCTAATTATTTCATAAAACAGGGCTAAGAAACCTTGTCAAATCCCTAAGCAAGAAACATGTTACAATCAAGTGTTCAACGCTAATTTTTAATAGGATAAATCTGAAATGAAGACTGTAAATACTACACGCACTACAAATTCGTCATTCATCTCCTAGGCATGTATTTCAAGTTGTGCTTTGTACAATAAGGCAGAAGTACTTTAAGTATACCATATTAATTGTAATGCCTGCACAATTTGGGAAAACAAGTATTACCAGAACATCATGCTGCACGCTCTGGTCCAGGGCCAGGACAGCACAGACATGCTTGATAAATTCCAAGGCTGCATCCCCTCTGTGGAAATCACTTGCAAGTTGGGGATCGCCAGATGATACATCATTTTCTGATCTCATCTCCTTCATATGAAGCACAATATCACGAACAATTCCCAGAAGTTTGTCTGTGAAGTAAGAGCTGATCTGCAGAATAAGATGAGAACCAAGTAATATGTGGAATCAAGATGTCATACAACTTAAAGAACTTTTCCTGTCATTGTTATACCTGCCCTTTAGTATATTCTGTCATATGTGATTCAAAATTCTCTGCAGCCCCAATAGTAATTGAAGGGGTGCAGGAGTCGCCATTTTGCAATGAAGCCCGTATTGCAGCTTGTCTTTGTGCATAGTTCCAGGGAATGTATATGAATTGAGATACAATGAAAACAAAGTGGTCCTGGAGAAAGCAAGAATTCCAGACAACACAGGAATGGAAAATGCAATTAACTTCCATGTTAAAAGGATAACCAACTAATAAACTAATCTCCTGATGGTAAAGGTTCCTTTCCTGTATCACTTCTATATCCCAGCTATAATTCATGCTAAGTATTTTACCTGGATTTTCTTTGGTAAGTATTCGGCAATATTCCAACTTGATATAATGTCAACTTGAGATTCATCATTTATAGCTTCATCAAATTTTGCTGGTATTCCACCATAGTTATACTACAAATGGAAATGCAGAACGACTTAAGTGAAATATAATTATATGCTATTTTGAAGTAAATAAAGGAAAAGTGAAATGATGACAAGACTGCAAAACTATGCCTACTTCAAAGTACATAAAGAAAATATAATTAACTTCAACAAAAGTATTGTATAGTACTACCTCCGGTCTCATATATAAGAGACTTTTTTGGAGTTGGATTTGGTTTAAAATATAAGAAACAAGCCACTAATATCTGGTATATTAATTATAGTATCCCAATTATACCGTCCATTAAATGAGTCATTCAAATTATGAGTAATAGTTATCATTAATTTCAAGGAGAAAGTACACACATTAAATAGGGATATTACTGAAAAATAATTTTTATTTTGGATAAAATTAGGAAGATTAATTGTTTTTACTCAATTTTCTTAATCCTTGTGAATTAGTTATTTGTTTCTTATATATAGAACCGAAAGTAGTATTAATTTTCAGAAGTACCTAGATGCATTCACCATATGGGCAGCATTAGCAATTGACATCATCACGTCAAAATTGCATATCCTAGCTCAGTAAATGTGATGCGCAATATGAAATGTTTGACTGATAGTAGTAGAAGCATCTGTAAACCATTACCAAATCTTATACTGGCTTCATCAATCAAGAAAAAGAAAATTTTCTTTTTAGAAGACCACTCGAGAATTTTTAGCACCATTTTGGCATCTGATTTAAAACCTTGCCCACAAGGCAGAAATAGATTAGAGTACAAGAAAAGTGTCATTAAATATAGAATTACTGAATTTCTTTCTTATATCAGAAGAAAATGACCTTTTTCCCTCGTACTCCTAAACTTTTGTAATTCAGTTACACTACAAATTTTCTACCTCAGCATTAGCTCCTGTCTATAAATATTGTTCAGGGCTCGGGGGAGTTTCAAACATTGGGAAGATCTATTGGCCTTCCTCAATGGACTTTAAAAGGAACTATATAAGTGAGCTTGACATTACCACTTGACCTAAAATCTTAAGGTATTAAATTTATAGATCATTTCTACTTACATTCCCTGCTTTAGTCCAATTTTATCTAATGTGGGATTTCTTTACACTCCTACTCACATTTAACCCTAACAATCTCTCCCTCAAGTGTGCATCCATCACATATTCACATGGATATGCTCCCTTTTTTTTTTTCTTTTCAACAGCGACCCACATACAAAAGCCTATCAGACCCCCACCTTACCACTAAGACTTTTGCTCTAAGAGTGCACCTCCTAATCTCCACTCAAAGGTAAATAACTAAAGCTCTAATACCAATACCAATGTTGAGGGCTCGAGAGAACCTTAGACACCGACGAAATCCATTGGGCCTTGTTGAACTTTGAGAGGAACTATATAAGTGGGTTTGACACCACCATTTGACCCAAAACGTTAGAGAATTAGATCTATAGATCCTTTCTACTTATATACATTCCTTTAGTCCAATTTTATCTAATGTAAAAAAATTTCTCACTTCCACTCACATTTGACACTAACAAATATATATTAATCAACCAAAAACTTCACTCCAACATAATGTTGAACATTGAGATTTTCTAGAAAACAAGTAAAACTGATAATCCCAAGACAACAAAGGGCATTAACGTAGAATTCCCATGAGATCTAAATACAAAGTTATGAAAAAAAAAAAAAAAAGTGCCTGGCAGGCCTGTACTAACTCACAAAGTAGATCTGTTCAACTAGCAAACAAGCCCCTTGGGTATGCATAATTGCTTCATCAATAATTTGTAGAAAGAAGGAACCTAGAAATTCTTGCTACCCTCAACATATATACAGTGCAGGCTAAACAACAAACAGTGAAAAAGGGGTGACCAAACCTGATCCATGAATAGCAGTGAGTTCCAGAACTCAAGTGGTTCAAGCTCAATCCATTCAAATAAATCTCTACATAATAAGCAATACAAAGAGTTAGAAAGGGCATGAAACATAAGTGATACCAATTACTGGTGGATAAAAAAACGAAGTTCATCAGTAAAAAATTGTAAATTTTTCACTCTTAAAATGAGGTTGTGGACAGAACTGTCCCACTTTTGTTGCCTTTACTGTGGATTTTGATTATCTTAGATAACAAGCATTTTATAATATCAAAGAAAACTGTTATATTTTCTATGGCATTGGGAAGACATACCTAGATTGTAAAGTTCGTAACAAACTATCACAGTAAGCTTTGGCTGCAGACAGATCATATTTTCCTGTGTCCACAATAATTTTCGAGAAGTTTGCAAAAACAATTGTTGCGCCCAATTTACGGAGCTCTGCCAACAACAATGCAAAGACCTTCTGCATGACCTATAAATATCAACGTAATTAACAGAAACAATTAAAAGAGATTTTATCTCATATATATAAATCACAAATGACATTATTTAAGAAGCCTAAATAAAAAAATATACAAAAAAAAAACTTAACAATAAGGAAAAAGATTTACCATCTTAGAAAAATCCAATTGATTCAAGTCATTTCATTTGTCTTTTTGAATTTACTATCACATTTTGGCAGATAAAGTGAATGAATTTAAGATAAAGAAAAGGAAAAAAATAAATAAATAAAATTCATCATGTGCTAGTGTTGAATGCATCATACAGCATCTTTTAGTGTACAATTGCTTACCTTGTGGAGTAGCTGGTGAAGAGCTGGATCATGAAGTTTTGATTGAGGGCTGAAATTTGAGAAGGAAAGCAGTTATTATATGAGCCAGAAAGATGAGAATAGGAAATAAATAAATAAATATAATTTGAACCTGCATAGCCATCGATATAGATGTTGCAATATCACATCAGCATATACATTTCCAGATGTAACTGCATCTGCAAGGCACCGCTGGATCAACTGCTTTAGGACTCGAAAAGCATGTGCACATGAGGTGGCCTCATCAAGGCCATTCTGATCATTTATGGCAGATAGTTCAGAGTTTAAGTCATGATCAAATCCTAACAAAGCACCTCCTTCCAATTCATTAACTTGGTTGCTTTTTAGAAGAGCATCCACAGCCAGGTGGTGAATCTGTGGAAAATTATATCTTCGTTAGCTTTTAAGAACTTGGTTCAATTGGTGAAAGCAACTGAAGATAGACGTCCAAACCTTTAGCTCTACTGTAACTTTTCTATAAGCTCCAGGGTAGGTAAGAACAGGTTGGTGGACCTATTTCCAGATAGCAAAGCACTCAGTTTCAAAAGACCAAAATACATGCATGTTGAGAAATCTATTATTATTATTATTAAATAATGATAATAATGATAATAGTACGATAATGATAATGGTTAGTAATAGTATATGCTTTAGAAATGCAGAACAAATTTCACTTGCTCCACTGCCATGTTTTGAGGAAAAAGTCAAGAGGTAAACATTAAAGCTCTGCAGAAATTGGGCCATAATAAAGTTAAATATGAGACAGACCTCATCAGCAAAACATGTCCCTTCTTCATTTATTCCACCTAAATCTGGAAGGCCATCATCAGATATCCACAGTACCTGTAAGAATGAACCCATGAGCTACAAAAGGGGTTGCAATGAACTATTAAATGTGAGACATTGTTCTGTAAGAAGCACATATACACTATATTTTCCTTAACTTTAAACATGACTAAGCAAAATCATCTATTTCAGGATAGAGGAAAGCACTATAATAGAAGACAAGACAAAGTAAGTTTCAGTTTGTGCATAAAAATTTAGAACAAAGAACTTAGAAGCAAATAATAACCTGTTGATTATCCCTCAATGCTCTAGAAAAGAAGATATCCGCTGTAAATATAAGCCAGTCAAGTTCGAAATTCCCCAGTGGCACCTGTAACAATAAGTTAAGAAATACATCGACTATAAACACAACAGAAAGATATGTGCTACTAAAGATTTGAAATGCTTACATGGGCATATCTTGAGAGAGAAATTCTCTCGTTTAGCCACTGGACTGATGCAGCACAGCGTTGCATTCCAGTTTTTGCAGCCACTTGTTGCCATCCAAGAATCTAAAAGGAGCCAAAATTAAGCAACAGAATTTATATGCTCTAGGATTATGCCATGCAACTTCAGTACTCTGATGTTAACTTAAAAGAGCAAAAACTCCAAGTTAAGCCAACCCTCATGTGCAGCCCCAACAATGATGAAGTAATAATGGTAATAAGCAAAATAATATACAAAGACACATAAAAAGAGTTATTATAAACTAATATGCATGAGAAGGACCAGTTGCATGGAACATTTTTACCTGATACTGACTATCGCGAGCATTAGAAGGAATGTTTAGGCACGGGAAGTCATCTAGAGCTCGAATAGCCAATTTCATAAGTTGGGGATTTGGACATTCAATGACAGCAACCATAGGTCCATGATGTTCATTCCTATAACCAAAAATATCAGAGAAGAGCAAAATAGTCTAGTCTAGAGGAAGTGCCACAGCTAAATAAGATTTGATATCTGAAAGCCTTCTCAACTTATATAAAAATTTGGAAAAGAATAGGGTTGGAAAATCTAAAAATCTGCTATAAAGAGTGAACCGAGGAGGTTTAAGCAAATCTGAAATTTCAAGCGATTACAATTCTTAATCTTCTTTCACTCATTCATGGGTTAACATGCATGGAAAGCCATAGGATGATCCTCCCTCATACCTGACAGTGTCAGGTATGGGACTCAACCCATCAGGTTCTGACCATATTCATAAATGAACTTGATGGGTTTACTCAACCCATCACTGCTGCCAAAATATATAGCAGGAGACAAAATGGATTGACATAGCAAAGGAAAAGTGTGACTGTTGGTCCAGCAGAAGATACAAGTGTATATACCTGAAAAGGAAGCAGATGTGCAGAAGGGAGATTTCATGAAGAAAAAATAGGGAAAGTAGTTGGAGAGCAGTTGGAACAAGTATTTGAAGGGGGAGACTAACTTGGGGAAAGCAGAGAACGTTTGGAAGGGAAGTTGGGAGAGAGCTAGCCTCTCAAA
Source organism: Erythrophleum ivorense (assembly GCA_026724425.1). Taxonomy (NCBI): domain Eukaryota; kingdom Viridiplantae; phylum Streptophyta; class Magnoliopsida; order Fabales; family Fabaceae; genus Erythrophleum; species Erythrophleum ivorense. The sequence continues at coordinate 202,367 of JAIUCV010000724.1, read as the reverse complement.
AGCTAGGACTTGTCTTTTACTCTTTGTTTTGTGTTGTGTCTAGTTCGGTGGTGTTGTGCTGTACTGTTGTGATTCATAGGAAGCTTAGTAGTTGTGATCCTTTGTGATGTTGTGTGAGTTGAGAGAGATGTACTCTTTTGTCTAAAGCTGTGATCTTCATTTTTTGTATCAATACCAATGTCATTATGTAGTACATGTGTTATTAGCATATTTTAGCAGGGGAATCACATCAGAACTGAATTAAACTTTAAGATCAGGGTGTCTGCAGATTCAGAATCTTGCTTGCCTCTTGCTTCTGCATGTGTTTCATTTGAATAAAATTAAAGACCTAACTAGGCTATTCTGGGTATATGGTTCCACCGCAAGAGATTTTAGTTGTAAATCATATAGGTTTTCTTGAACTATTCATGTAGGTAACAACTGCCTATAATTATTAATAATGAAGATAATGTTTAGCAGGAAACTGACAATAAGTTGTTTCAGTTTTAATTGTAATTCAAACTCATTGTATAAACCAGAGGGAAGAATAATTGGGAGTGGAATTTGGCTGCTGTTTTTACATGATATTGAGGTAACAAGATTCTTACAAGCCAAAACAGAGAAGGAGCCCCTGATATATTTTACTGATAGGAGTGGTGTACGGAAGGAGCAATGATGAGATGGTCAGCCACCTCAGGTAGATGGAACAGGGATGGGATCTTCGGGCACCGAGATCACAATCCTATGGTGATATTTTCTCTTATATACAGATATATAATATTATATCCCAGAAGGTAATAACTAGAGGTGACTACTCTTAACTTTGTTGCATTAAGGAGCTAGAGGATTCTGTGCACAATAAAGAATAACTGTCCCATGTATTTGAAAGAAAACCTATTTTGTTATAGTTTCTTGAATGTCTTGAACACATTGAAAGCTTATGTGGAAGGTTGTGACGTTCAAAAAGAAACAAAGAATGTCTTCTCTTCCTTCAGAAAGAATTATTGTAAACTAAGATCAATGTGAAATGAAACCTGTAATCATTTAATACTCTTTGCATCATTGTTTCAGCATCCTTGACATGCAAAACATAGTCCACCTGAAAGTATCACATAATTATACGGATAAACATAAAGTTAAATAAGTAGATAGATACATGGAGAAATAAACTCAATAAAACACCTAAAGGTAAGATCTACTTCAAGGACACAAACTAAATATCAAAGACATCTTCCAGCTTACCTTAAATTTAATACCATTTTTGTGAGGTGTCTCAATAGACAAAGCTTCACAAGCATCACGGAATTGTCTTTCAAGAAATATCAGAGATACGTCTTTGTTTTGATACGGATTAACTACCACAACAGATATTGCTTTCGATGCAGGAAAATATCCAACATATATAGCCCGCCCCTCGGAGATGCTAACATCAACAAAAGAATATAAAATATAAGAATAACTGCCTTCAAAGATAAAGTGCAAAGCACAAGAAGGGCATGAAAACAATTTCCAAAGCACAGTATTATGCAATACAAATATGAAGAATCATCTTTTCTAGATAATGGAGGGAAAAGAAAATAAGAAAGCTTCCAGAGAATAAGAGCTCCTGCTATGATATGACCAACATACTACTTAAATGAGCAACATATGGGCATAACTGGAGGACAATTCAAAACTTTGTAACACAAAGGATGCAACAACGTTGTTTCTCAAGAACTAATGGGCCCTACTTACTGTCCAATTTTTATATTATTTCAATCACAATTGCTACAATATTGTCTAGGAAGTCCATCTCACCAGCCTAATTTCGCTACCCATTATGTTCACTGTAAAAAATTATCATTATTAATGCGACATAATAAGACTAGACGTATATTGTGCATATTTATGCTTCTGTAAAATAAGAGATAAATTGAAAAAAAAAAATGTTTTCTAATTTAGACTCAAAAAAATACGCTTCATGCACATCAATACAATCATTATTGCCTAATGATGAGTGGTAAAGGTATTAGAACAATATCTCTGTCGATAGCACCACTTACCTATGATACAAGTAAAAGAAGGATAGGGATTGTTCGAGATAAGCACATTCTGTAGTGGTCTTCATGTGCAATTCACTCAGACTCCAAGGTTCCTGTAGACTACGTTTTTTAGCAGTTTTGTCCACCTTACATACACAACCAAGCTGGACTATGGCATTAAACTCCAGTGGCACTTTCGTTTCATATATTCCCTGACCAAAGAATTGTTTCCTTCAAGCTTAATTCAATATAATTGGACCAATCATAATTAATTGGCATAATACAATTTAAACAGGTCAAATACGCTCTACACTATAGCATAATTGAGAGCAGACACTATAAATTAAGCTGGACTATGGCATTAAACTCCAGTGGCACTTTTGTTTCATATATTCTCTGACCAAAGAATTGTATCCTTCAAGTTTAATTCAACATAATTGTACCAATCATAAATAATTGGCACAATACAATTTAAACAGGTCAAATAAGCTCTAGACTATAGCATAATTGAGAGCAGACACTATAAATTAGCCAAGGATGTACACCAATTCCTTTCACACTTTACAGAGTTTAGTAACTAATGCAAGAAGCATAAATTATCGGAAGATATGACTCAGTTAGGGGTCTTGGTATTAGAATTTAAAGAACTACCATTTGATCCAACAACAAAGTTCACAAATTAGACCACAAAGAACCTTCACACATTGTCACAATGCTTAGGAACTCATTTTTACTACTCCTATAGTACTGAAAAGCAAGTACTATTGCCAACTATACTTTGCTATTGCTATGTAATCTATTCTTAAATTATGATAAAGTCAGAGCTAAAAGTTTGGAATCAATTTCTAGGAAAAAAATATTTAAAGAAGTACACAATTATTCAATACTACAGTAGTACTAGAAATATTTTCCAGCATAAGCTTAACCTGAGTCCAAATGAAGGACACTGTAAACCAAGAAAAAGTGAACAAAGAGAGCATATTCCCTACCTTAACATATTCAAATGGAGAAACAACCTGGTGCAAGTTGTGCAACTGTCTCTATTTATTGTAGGAAGGGAGGTGAAAGTTAAAAAATGCAACAAATTCTACCCTAAATAACAGATGACATGCAACACAGAAAAATTTGACAAATTTTCTTTTGTTCATGTCTAACAACCAATTATAATGAAAATTGAAAACACAGCATATTACCAATGAAATGACTGGTGAAATAGCAATAATTTCCATACATAACAAACAAAAAAGGAAATATGCTTTTCAATGATAATGAATATAAGAGACCTCAACATCAGGATCAGCTAGAAGAGCTGCAAGCTTTTTGCTTGTTTCTTTGAATTGAACTTCATTAATTGTAACCTGTGAAATTCCCAAACCAATATCATCCCCTTCCAATGAGCAAAATATAAATAAATAAATATACAAGAAAATCCATAAAAGCAATTAACACCACCAGTACCTCATACAGGTTATAACTATGCCTTCCATGTGGAAGAGTCTTGTTGACACGCTTGCCCAGGAACTGTTCAGTAATAGGTGATCTAGAATTGAGGTAAAAGACTCTAGGAACAGAAACTGGGATCTTAAGCATAACCCCATCAACAACAACCCAAGCAAAAAATTGACCAATCTGTGAGCTGTGAATTAGTTGTATTATCTGAACCACAGGAAGATTAGGAAAAGTAAATTAAAAAATCATTCAACTCATATTTCAGAATTGACTACATAATTGTAAAGTTTAACTCCATTACCTGCCAATGGGACCGTGTCAGTACTACCTCATGCCTTCTGAAATATGAATCAACATTACTTCTTCCCTGAGCTTTATGATCTATCTTATTACTCAGTCTTTCAAGAGTGCCACCAGCATGGTCTGTTTTCTTTGAATTCTCCAATCTGAGAAAATCAATGTTTTTCCTTACTACCATCCAAGTAATACTATTTGGGGGCTCAGATGAGTTCAAACCAAAACAATGAACACTAAAGTATCTATAGTGATTGTAGGATTTTTGTCCAGGTCCAAACTTGAAACTGAAGTAAGCTAAACAATGGCAGGTCACCAGCAAAGTCAGTCATATAAGCATTCACGAATGCCCATTTACTGGTCCCACAAATTCCACTAAAGTCAAACATTGAGCTTTTAAAATCAGCCTATTTACATTTATCCTAAGTTTTATATACCTAAATAACTAAATTGTAAATACATACATAAGGCTTTCATCACATATATAGTTATTTCCTTGGGTATGGAAACATATAAACTTTTAAGAGTCTCGCAATTCTTGATGATTACTGTTGGAAATTACATCAATTTTAATTAAGTTGTTTTTAGTTATTTTATTTGTTTTTTAATTAAGGTTTATTTATTTTTATAGTTATTTTTTAATAACATTTCTATGTATTTAGGATTAGCTTAAGTATTCTATTTTGATTAAGATAAAATCAATTTAAATGTTCTGTTTTAATTAGAATAGGATTAAATTACATCTTTTAGTTGGAGTAGGAGTCTACTCTCCTTTTATCTTCTATATATATATACAGTTGCTATTAACAACAAAATGAGTTCAAAAGATTATTAAACCCTAAATTTCTACATGATATTAAAGCTTCATCAACTTGAACTAAACAATGCTTAAATACAAGTACCAAACCTTTTTGAATAATGAAACCCCAAGATCATCCACTGATACTCAAAATTGTCCAACCACCCCAACACCACACCAATTCTAATTACAAATCATAGACCTAATGGGAACAACTACCTTCAATAGAGTCAATCCATCCTCATGTTTAGCAGTGAAGGGGAAGGAGGATCACCTATATGGCCAAGCCTACCAACCTAAGATAAGTGATGCCAAATACAAGATTTGGCATGTTGAGAATCATATGGTGATGACTTGGCTTGTTAATTCAATGACACTTGAGAAGGGAAAAAATTTTCTCCTACATGAGACGGTTCATAAGATTTGGGAAGCTGTTCAAGAGTCATACTTAACCTAAAAGAACACCACACAAGAGTTTAAGCTAGAAAGCTAGATGTGTGAGCTAAAACAAAAGGAGATGCCCATAAACCAATACTTCAACACACTTGCACATTATTAGCAACAACTGGATGTGTTGGAGACTCACATATGAGAATGCACTACTAATGCAACAAACTACAAAAAGACTGTTGAGAAGAGGCAAATTTATAAATTTCTTATTGTCATTAGTCATGTGTGATTTGAAGATAATTCTCATTATTTGTTTCTGTTTTTAGGAGATTAGGCGATGTAACACATGTAGGAAAGAGAGGGAAGGAAAATAGGAAGAGAGTAGCAAGAGATATAAGGTAGGGAGAAATTCAGAGAGCTGAGGGAGGAAGATTGGAAATTCTTAATATTATTAATCATCAAAAGACAGTGCATAACAATAGAACTAGGAACTATTTGCAGAGTCCATAGCTAACCCTAAAATAAACTCAAGGAAATAAAATTAAATAGGAATCCTAAACTTAAGGGAAAAGAAATAACCTTAATAGGAAATAAAATCAAATAGTTAATGACCCCAATTAAAACAAGATATGCAAAATCCTAAAATATTTAAGATAAAATCACAAAATCTAAGATTTGTTTCTCCTAGAGTAAATCTTCCCAAATCTTCCATTATCCCCCCCGGGCCCGAGCTTGAAAAGACTTTCCTCCAGAGAAGAAAACTGATACAAGTTAAGCAAGGTGGGATCAATGTGGCGAAACTCATCCTCGATGATCCAAGTAACATCCAAATCAGAACAACCTTGCCAACGAATGCAGTAGTGACAGATGGGACTTTCAGATGAAAAGACAACCTGATCGTTCATGATGACATCAATGACTTTAATAGTTGGAGTAGTAGGCGACAATGGTGGAATAGGAGCACGATGAGGTTGGATACCTGCAGAATCATCAAAGAATAATAGAGGAAGCTCAAAAGTGCCTTGGTAAAGAACAAGATCCTCAACATTAAAGACTGGACTAATAGTCAATTCTAGAGGTAATTTAGGCAAATAAGCATTAAGGCCAAATTTTTTAACAATGGGGAAAGGGCCAATAGCACAGACATGCAGTATTTTAAAGGAATTTTTTGAATAATGCTCTGGGCGAATCCTAGCCATAACACAATCATCTTCTTGAAAATTTCGAAAGCAATGGTGAGCATTAGCAGATAACTTATATTGATTATTGCTTACCATTAATTGACGCCTAATCTCAGCATGTAATTCATGAAAGTGGTAGGCAAATGCTTCTGCTAACTTAGAGGAACTGAAGGTCAATGGTAGTGGTATGAGGTCAATAGGCTACCTGAGGTTATAACCTTGAACAATTTGAAAAGGACTTTTGCCAATGAACCGATTGATTAAGTTATTATACACAAATTCAGTTACAGACAACACCAAATCCCAATTTCCAAGTTTATCCTCAACTAAACTCTGAATTAGATCCCTTGGACTATGATTGATAACTTCAGTTTGTTTATCAGTTTGGGGATGAAAAGCAAAAGAAAACTTCAATTGGATACCAAACAACTTCCACAAGATCTTCCAAAAGTAACTCACAAACTTTACATCACAATCAGACACTATGCTAACTAATAACTCATGCAATCGCACAATCTCTCTAAAGAACAACTTGGCAAGGTGGGAAGCATCAGTAGTCTTATTGCAAAGAATGAAGTGAGCCATCTTGGAAAACCTATCTACAACCATTACAATAAAATCATGACCTTGGGCTGTGCGTGGCAAACCCAAAACAAAATTCATACTAAGATCCTTCCATGGAGCCTCAAGAACAGGTAAAGGAGTCTGCAAGCTAGTATTTTGCTTCCAGGCCTTTGATGTCTGGCAAATACAACATTGGACCAAAATCATAACCACGTCATGTTTGAGGAATGGCCAATAAAACCTATCCTCCACCAAAACAATGGTCTTATTAACACTAAAATGTCTTGCTAATCTCCTACATGCAATTCCCAAATGAAAAAATCCCCCAGAGATGCTCGTGAAATATATAACTTGGTACCATGAAAGAAATAACCATCGCTAATGAAGAAGTCGGCATATTCAAGACAGTTCTCATTGCTAACCTCCTAAAAAATGATCCCAAAATTAATGCATAAAGCATACTTATCCTTTAATCTTTCAGATTTCACAGTGCTAACACTCATAATGTGCAACAGAATAATTTTGCGACTCAAAACATCTACCATTTTATTCTCTACCCCTGAGCGGTGCTTGACAACAAATGTAAATTGTAGAATGAATTTCACTCACTAAGCGTGTCTTGAGTTCGACTGCTGTTGAGAGTTAAAAAACTTAAGAGCCTAATGGTTCGAATATAACACAAATTGCTAATAAAAAAGATAATACTTCCTATGCTCAAGAAATCTAATAATGGCATAGAACTCTTTGTCATATATAGAGTATTTCTAGTTAACATCATTGAGCTTATCACTAAAAAATGCTACTAGATGACCTTTTTGACTAAGAACACCTCCAATCCCAATTCCAGAAGCATCATAAGCAACCTCAAAACACTAAGCAAAACCTAACAGTGATAAGACAGGAGCCTCAGTGAGCTTCTTTTTGATGGCTTGAAGAGCTTGGGAAGCTGCAGAAGTCTAAATTAACTTATCTTTTTTTAGACAATATATGATAAGAGATATGATGGAGTTGAAATCATAGACAAAGTGTGTATAAAAAGATGTTAGTCTATGAAAACTATGTACTTCCTTATGTGTCTTAGGTTCAAGCCATTCTCAAATGGTGCGAAGTTTCTCAAAATCGACAATTAAACCTTACTCAGAGACTATAAATTCAAGGAAAACTTGCTTTTGAAGGAAGAAATACTTGGAGAGATTGATATAAAATTTTTCCTACCTCAAGGTAAAGAAAACTTTTCGCAAGTGGTCTAAATGCTCTTTAGTAAACTTACTGAGACCAAAATGTCATCAAAGTATACCACCAAAAACTTATCGAAGTCAGGTCAAAGTATATGAGTCATGATCCTCATAAAAGTACTTGGAGCATTTGACAAACCAATGGACATGACTAACTACTCGTACAACCCATCATGTGTCTTGAACACAATTTTTCATTGATCTTCAGGTCTAATCCTTATTTGGTGGTAACCACTACGAAGGTCAAACTTTGAAAACAACGAGTCCCGAAAACCAGATCAAACATATCCTCAAGCCAAGAGATTGAAAACCTATACTTGATGGTGATTTTATTAATGACTCTACTATCTACATACATCCTCCAAGACTCGTCTTTCTTTAGAGTTAACAATGCTAACACTGCACAAAGACTAAGGTTGTGTTGAATGTAACATTTCTCCAATAAACCATTAACCTGCCTATTGAGCCCCTCTCTATCCTTTGGGTTTATCTTATAATGCGATAAATTGGAAAATTGTGAACTTGGGACGAAATCAATTGCATAATGAATACCTCTCATCGGCGGTAGCTCAAATGGAAGCTCATTCAAAGTGATATCCAGAAACTCCTCCAAAAGTTTGGACACTTTTTTTGGCACCTCAGACGCTATATCTAAAATAGAAACAATCTACTATACGATCTTGGCTACCACAACGAGTACAACTGTAGCCTTCTTACTTTTCCGTACAAATTGTTTTTCCGTCAAAAGATGTAAACTTTGACTTTTTGATCTTACATCTTTTGATTTATTTGCACTCTTATTCTCAATCTCAAACTTGGCAGAGCACAACAAGATCATCTTACCCTCATGTTTGAACACAAACGCATTCTCCCAACCATGATCAATAACATCGTGGTCATATAGCCACAGACATCCTAATAAGATGTGGACAGCGTCCATAGAGAAAATATTATAGAAGACTTCTTTTTTGTAATCTCCCAATTGAAGAGGAAATCGATATTGTTGAATAACAGACAGTGAAGTCTTATCGGCCCATGCAACTCGAAAAGACTCAAGATGGGGCTCTAGTTTGAGGCCAAGTCTAGCTACTTTATGACTAGATATAACATTCTTTAAACTGTCTCTATCAATGATTAGCTTATATGATTTGTCTCCACATTTCACAAAAATACGAAAGATATCAATCCTCGTCTATGAGTCCTTCGACGAAAGGACAGATAAGATACACTTCATCACGTCAAGGCGACCGAAATCTTGTCCATAGTCATCTACAATAAAATCTTCTTCCACATTCAAAGAACACTGAACAAGATCTACCATAATATTAGCATCATCTACTTCATCCACATCATCTGATTGGTGGTCAAAGATTAAAGCGTGATACATGCACTTTGATGCAATATGTCCTTTAGAGTGACACCGAAAACATTCGATAGCGAAGCCACTAGGCTAGGAACTAGAACCTGTAGACTCAGTATGCTTAGAAATACTACCTTTAAAACTAAAAGTCTAATTGAGAGCCTAAGTGCTTGTCTTTAAGGATGCTCCTACAGAGCACTCAAGAGGGAGAAAGCTACGAGCCTGTCGAAACTTCGTGCTTTGAGCAGCAACATGTCTATGAGGTAGATACCATAATAAAATTTTTGCCTCTAAAACTTTATGGTGAATTTCCTCTAGGGAGTTAGGGACATTCAACTTAAACTTTTCCTATATGTCCAACCATAAACTATTAATGAACCTCGTAACTGTTATCCACGATTCTTCCTGTACGCCACACCTAATCAAAAGGTTATCAAATTGGCCCATATAATTATATACAGTGGAAGTATGTTTCAAGTTGAGTAATTGATTAAATATTTAGCGCTTGTAGTGTGCTAGGACATATTTTTCTTTCAACTTCAACTTCATTTCAACCTAAGTCTATATCAAAGGTTGACTTAGATGTTCTAGATTCACTTGAACATTCTGCCAATACTTTCTAGTAAACTCTACAAGTTTCATCTTTGTAAATCGAACACCTTAAATATCACTTATATTGTACCATTCAAAGTAATCTTTTATGTTAACTAGCCAATCCAAAAATGTAGCTGGGTTTAAACTTTCATCAAACTCAAGGGCCATAACCTTAATTTTTTTTGTGATGTCATCATAATATTCTCTCCTGAAACCTTCCCAAACTTACCCATAGGATGACTCATTGTCTACGATAGTGTCCAACCATGTTTTGATCATTTCAATAGTCATCAACATACTCGAGATGGGAATTAGACATTTCGCGAAGGTGTGATCTACTATTCCTCACACTCTAGTTACCATTAAATGGAATCCTGTATTCATCTTTTATATATATTACGGTCGAGTATTGAATATATGTATTCATGTTATATATATTCAATACTCGAATTGCATCCATAACCTCTTCAAACTTGTGGTTATTTTTCTCAAAATTACGGTCTATCTAGTCCATAAGTTTCTTTTGAGTCATGTCTAACTGTTCAAGGCAAGCCTTAAGATTGTTATGGCTCTCAATCATGATGGTTTATAGGTTAGTAAGTTCATGGTCAAAATAGTCTTGCCTATCGTGCAAGTCAAGGATGGTCATGCAAATTAATAAAGGGTAAAGTAAAAACAAGCGCAAGTTATTACTGAGTGGGCAACAAGTTAAAAGCAATAATCAATATAAATTAGGAGAACACCAAGCTTTCAAATTTTTAATTTTTTTAATTTTTTTAATTTTTTTAAATAACTAAACAAGCGTTATCACGAAATTAAGAAACAAAAGGGATTTTAAAGAAAAAGATGGCAAAGACAATAATCAAGGCACAAGAAATAAATCAAGATTAAGTAAAGTCAAATGTAAGGCCAAACAAAGGATTAAATCAAGGCTTTGCACAAGGAAGCGAAGAGAAAAAAGTAGAATAATCTCTATTAAAGAACCACAGTCACAGATAATAAAGAAAGGGTCAAAAGGTCTTACCATCGCAACTTAAAAGGCCAAAAATAATATTTTACCCAAAATTATACTCTTCAGTGATGCTTCTCGAGTGTAGGAAAGGTTGAAATGGAAGATATTGTGCGAAACAGGGCCGTAAATACAAAATAGACAATTGGAGAATATCTGGTGTATGCAGGAGTGTGACGTCCAAGCACAGAGGCTGTCTCCCGTGCGTGGAACAATGGCCGACAACAAGTTTTGGTGGACGAGCCACATTTAGCACAGCAGACTTGGTGGTCGCACGGCGATATGACGTTAGAAAGGGTGATTTCTTATACAAGCAATGTCTATTTTGTTTTTCCGATGAACGTCTGGATGTTTTCTAATGACGGGAGGAATTCTAGACACTCATTAAACTGGCTTTGATATCAAATTGATGTAATACATGTAGAGAAGAGAAGGAAGGAGAAAGGGAAGATAGGGAGAAATTCAGAGAACTGAGGGAGGGAGACTGAAAACTCTCAATATTATTAATCATCAAAAGGCAATGCATAACAATAGAACTAAAAGCTATTTGTAGAGCCCATAGCTAACCCTAAAATAAAGTTAAGGAAATAAAATTAAATAGGAAACCTAAACTTAAGATAAAAGAAATAACCCTAATAGGAAATAAAAGCAAATAGTTAATAACTCTAATTAGAACAAAATATGCAAAATCCTAAAATACTTAAGATAAAATCACAAAATCTAATATTTGTTTCTCCTAGAGTAAATCTTCTCGAATCTTCCATCATTAGGTTTATCGCTTAGTCAATATTATTTGTTTGTCTCTTTTTTTCCCTTTTTATTTTTAGCTAGAAGGATTAGGTAACTTTTAATTTATTGTTTCTTATTTTTTCAGGATTAGATTGGCCGACTTATTGTGGCTAACACCTTTTATATTGTACTAGATTTTAGCCATTTGATAGAAGCAAGAAAGAAAAATGTCTTCTACTCTAGTTTTCTTCACTTATGGACCTGAGTAACACATTTGATGCTATAGCACCTCTAACTTCAATTAGAGTTGTGTTTTCATAAGATGCACAAAAAGTTAAAGTAAGTGAAAAGTTCCAACACGTTTCCAAATCAAGATGATGAAGCCATTGCACTAGTAGCATGTGGCCCAGTAGCTTACAACAATGATAACAAGTTGAAAAGACAGGGAAAATTATGGTCTGATCATTGCAAAAAAATTGGTCAAACTAAGATTTGTTAGAAAATTTATGGCAAGCCACCAAATTAGAAGCGAAAAACAAAAGATGAGAACCATGAGTTATTGGTGAACAATGAAGAAACAACTCTGAGTGAAACTAATCCTTTTAACAAAGAACAATAGGAGTTATTACAAAATCCACTTGGAAGTAAGGAGCAAAACACTACAAAAAAAGCTATGGGTTCTAATACTCTTGCTAAAGCATCAACTGGTCTTGGAGAAGACAATTGACAATACTAAAAGAAAAGCTCCAAACTGGAAATATCCAACTTGAGTAGGAGTGTTGAAAATTATTCCTATTTTAATTAAGTTATTTTTAGTTATTATATTTGCTTTGTTTTTGTGGAATTCCATATTTTTCTCCAAGAATCATGGGCATTTGAATATTTTTATTACCTTTTTTAGAGTCAACTTTGTTATTATTATGCTCTTTATTATCTTTAATTCTGTACAAAGTGTAAATGTTTTTATTCAAATTCTTTCTCTCTTTACACTGAGAAATTAAGGAGCATTTACTCCTAATTATTAATTATTTCGGTTCTCCTATTTATTGTATGCCCACTTCATGAAAGTGATTCAAAGAAATAATACACTATTTTGATGGTATCAGAGCTCAAACTTTGATCCAAAAACTTTTTTTTCATCCTCTTCCCTTTGTCACTATTCCTTGTTTTGTGACCTGCGAAAATGACTTCTAAGATTAGTCAAAACTCAAGCAAGCCCACTGGGTTTGAGTCCTGCAACTAGGTCACTGCAGAAGGCACCATTCAACTCATCACAGGTCACAAGCTGAATGGCCAAAATTATCTCCAATGAACTAGGTCTATGATGATGTTCATCTTAGGCGAAGGGAAAAAAGATTACTGGACTGGAGCAGCTATTCCTCCCGAAAAGAAAGATTCAAAGTACTCAATTTAGAGAGAAGAAAAACAACATGGTCATGGCCTGGTTAATCAACACCATGGACACTGACATAGGATGGAGTTATCTGTTCTTCAACTCAGCTTTTAAGATCGGGGAGGCAGTGAGAGAAGCTTACTCAAATCGAGAAAATATTGTTGAACTTTTTGAGATCAAAAGCAAACTCCATGATCTCAAACAAGGTGAGCTTTCGGTTCAACAATAGTATAGTACTCTAACATATTTTTGGCAACAGTTAGATGTTTATGAAAACCCAGATTAGGACTGTTCTAGAGATGTAAAGTATAGAGAACTCATCGAAAATGAGAGAGTTTTTACAATCCTCCTAGGCCTTAACAAATCTTTGGATGAAGTAAGGGGAAGGAGCATCGGCACTAAGCCTTTACCATCCATTAGAGAAGCTTTCTCGGAGGTTCAGAGGGAAGAAAGTCGGAAGAAGCTCGTGATGGGTGCTGCCACCATTGTTACCACCCCTGAAGGTTCTGCCCTCTTGACCAAGAATGCACACCTGAACAATAAAGGCAAGCAAAGGAAGAGAAGATCCTAGTGTGATCATTGTAGGCACTTGGGTCACACTTGTCAGACATGTTGGAAAATACATGGTAAGCCAGCTGATTGGAAACCCAATAAAGAGAGAGAGAACCGAGGTTATGTGGCTACTAAAGAAGAATCTGAAAAAATGCCCAATGAGCAAGGTATCTTCAGCAAAGAGTAGATCAATTGGCTGCACAAATTTCTCAATCCAGGTCCATCAACTATGCCTAGTATTGGTTCTGGTTCTACTGCACAAAAAAATACCTTCTTGAATGCTCTTCATACTAATGTGGAAGATGCAACAGCTTGGATAATTGACTCAAGAGCCTTAGACCATATGACAAGGGATGCTTCATTATTGCATGAATGTAAACCTTGTAATAATAACTATAAAGTAAGGATTGCAAATGGGACTTTGTCCAAGGTGACTAGAATTGGGAAAGTGATTATTTCAGAAGATTTAACTCTAGAATCTGTCCTTCTTGTCCCAAACTTATCATGCAACTTGCTGTCCATTAGCAAGCTTACACATGACTTAAATTGCATTGCTAAATTTTTCCCATCTGGTAGTTTGTTACAGGATTTGGATTCGAGGAGGATGATTAGCACTGCTAAAGCAAAAGAAGACTTGTACCAAATCAAATCTAGCAATATTTCTAGGGCCATTCATGCAAACAGTAAAAGGACTTTGGATGAGGAAAATAATATTATGTTATGGCACCAACTCCTTGGCCATATTAATTTCCTGTACTTAGCCAAGTTATTTCCTTCCTTATTTATTAATAAAAATCCAAAGTCTTTCCAATGTGAAATTTGTCATCTTGCTAAGCATTGCCAAAACTCATATCCCATTGATGATTACAAACCATCACATCCTTTTTCAGTTATCCATAGTGATATTTGGAGTCCCTCTTGCATTCCTAGTATAACAGGTGCTCAGTGGTTCTTATATTTAATTGATGACCACACCCGTATCACATGGGCATTTCTTATGAAAGACAAATTCGACACTGTCTCCCTTGTTAAAAATTTTGTTTCTATGAGTCAAACTCAATTTCAAGCAAAAATACAAATTTTTCGCACAGATAATACTAGAGATTATTTTAATTATGTCCTTGGGAGTTTTTTCCTTGAAAATGGCATAATTCATCAAAGCTCATGTGCCTATACTCCTCAACAAAATGGGGTATCAAAAAGAAAAAACCATCATCTCTTAGAAATAGCTAGATCACTTATATTGACCACCAATGTACCTAAAGGTTACTGCAGGGATGCTATTTTAACAACTACATACCTCACCAATAGGCTGCCTTCTATAACACTAAAATTTGACACCTTGTGTCAGTTTTTCTCTAAAGCTTTTCCTCAAAACAGAATCATGATTGACCTTCCACTAAAGGTGTTTGGGTGTTCAGCCTATGTCTATATTCCACCTCAACAAAGGAGCAAACTTGATCCTAAATCCATTAAGTGTTTGTTCCTTTAGTACTTTCCATATCAAAAGGGCTATAAATGTTACTCACCTTCCACCAAGAAATTTTATACCTTCATGGATGTAACATTGAGGAGAAAAATAAGTTTTGGACCTTTTACCCTTCTAAACCTGAGGCTCTTTCCCAACCAATTCAGAACTCATCTAAACCCAAGGTTGAATCAGCTACTGAACCAGAAGTTACAAATCAAAAACAGGGGGAAGATAAGGAGCCACAAGTCTATACAAGGCGCCCTAAGACCGTAGAGCATTGCCAAGTTGACCCGAATCCTCATCCCTGTGAAAGTACTCAAGACTCTCAAGGTATTTCTGATTTTGAGTCTTCCAATGATAATGAGAGTTTATCTATTGATCTACATCTTCCGATTGCTTTTAGAAAGGGAACAAGATCATGTACACAACACCCTATCTCTCACTTTGTCTCCTATGACAAACTCTTTAAAAGTTACAGGGCATTCATAGCAAATGTGGACAGCATTAAAATCCCTTGCTGTATTGAAGAAGCTCTCCAGCATCCAAAATGGAAAGAAGCTGTGAATGAAGAATTAAAGGCGCTACAAAAGAATGGCACTTGGGAACTCACTCAAAAACCTCAAGGGAAACAACCGGTGGGATGCAAATGGGTGTTTAATGTAAAGTATAAAGCAAATGGCAGCATTGAACGATACAAAGCAAGACTTGTCGCTTTCACCCAGACATATGGAGTACATTTTCAAGAACCTTTTGCTCCAATTGCCAAGCTCAATACCATTCGAGTCTTCTTATCCATAGCAGCCAACCTAGATTGGAAACTTCATCAACTTGATGTCAAGAATGCATTCTTGAATAGTAATCTTGAAGGGAAAGTCTACATGGACATACCCCCTGGTTTGAAGCAACCTAATATTGAAAATATAGTGTGCAAACTTCGAAAATCACTGTATGGCCTCAAACAATCCCCACGAGCCTGGTTTGAGAGATTTACCAAGGCAATGAAGCAGTTAGAGTATACACAAGGGCAAACAAATCACACTTTTTTTATTAAAAAGGTAGCTACTGATAAACTGACTATTCTTATAGTTTATGTAGATGACATCATTGTATCAGGTAATGATGAGAAAGAAGTAGCACATCTCAAAAGAGTCTTGAATAAAGAGTTTGAAGTAAAAGATCTCAAAGATCTAAAGTACTTCCTAGGGATGGATGTTGCACGATCTAGCAAAGAGATTGTTGTATCCTAAAGAAAGTACACACTAGATTTGCTCAAGGAGACTGGGATGCTAGGGCGTAAACCAACAGAAACATCAATGGACTCAACTAACAAGGTTGGATCAAGAGAAAATTCAGCACCCATTGATAAAAGGATGTATCAGAGACTGGTAGGCAAACTAATATATCTATCACATACCAGACCAAACATTAGTTTTGTCGTCAGTGTAGCAAGTCAATTCATGAATAGTCCTACTGAAGAACATCTTGAAGTTGTGAGCCGAGTCCTAAGATACTTAAAGATGACACCAGGAAAGGGACTCTTATTCAAGAAAGGAATAAGTAGAGATCTAGGGCCTCGTTTGATTGGTGGGAAAGTTGAGTGATGGAGAGGGAAAGGGAGTGGGATTGAGAGAAAGACATGTTTGGTATGCAAGAGACTTCTTTTCCTGAGTGAGTTGTCTCCCACTAACATGGGAGAGTCAATTCCATTGTTTTGTGGTGGGAGAGAATTTTACTTAGTAAGAGAATAAAAATTGAGACTATTTTATTCTTATTCACATAATTTTTTTTCTATTAAAGATAAATTAAAAATAAATTTTTAAATTAAAATATTATTTTATTATTTATTATTATTTTTGGTAATTAAAAATAATTATTTTATTATTAGTAGTAATTAAAAATTAATATTTTATTATATTTTATAATTATTAAAAGTATTTTAATTTTTTAATTCTCTTCTCATTTTATTTTTATGTCATTTTTATCTAACTAAGTATAAAAAAATAAAAACATTCATATTTCTTCTTCCATTATACAAAATATAACTATGAAGTACAAGATTCCTTTCCATTCCCATTCCCTTTCCCATTCTTATTCCATCAAAAGCTAATCCTTTGTACCAAACAAGGCCTAAAAGTTTTTTCTGATGCTGACTACTTCAGGGTATTACACCTATCTTTAGGGAAACCTTGTTACTTTGATAAGTAAAAAGCAATCGGTAGTTGCCCGAAGTAGTGCAGAAGCTGAATTTAGAGCTATGGCTCATGGAATTTGCGAAGGAATATGGCTAAAAAGGCTACATATAGAGCTTCAACTATCATCACCAACATCAATGAAGTTGTTTTGTGACAATCAAGCTGTAATAAGTATTGCTAAGAACTTGGTTCATCACGATAGAACTAAGCATGTGAAGATTGATCGTCATTTCATAAAAGAAAAAATTGAACATGAGGTAATTGAATTGATCTACATATCCACCCATCAACAAACTGCTAATGTTTTGACCAAATCCATTCCACGGGCTCAATTTGATATTCACTTATCCAAGTTAGGAATGGTAAACATATACTACCCAGCTTCAAGGGGAGTGTGGAATTCCAGATTTTTCTCCAAGAATCATGGGCATTTGAATATTTTTATTACCCTTTTTTAGAGAGTCAACTTTATTATTATTAGGCTCTTTATTGTCTTTAATTCTATACATAGTGTAAATAGTTTTCATTCAAATTCTTTCCTTCTTTGCACCGAGAAATTAGGGAGCATTTACTTCTAATTATTTCAGTCCTCCTATTTGTTGTATGCCCACTCCATGAAAGTGATTCAGAGAAATAATACACTGTTTTTGCTGCAATCTTCAGTTTTAATTAAGGTTTATTTGTTTTTTTAATTATTTTTGGATAACATTTCTATGCATTTAGGATTAGCTTAAATATTCTGTTTGAATTAGGATAAGATTAATTTAAATACTTTGTTGTGATTAGGATAAGATTAGCATTATGTTACATCTTTTAGTTGGAATAAGAGTCCACTCTCCTTTTATCTTCTATATATGTGCTATTCAATAAAATAAGTTCAGAGGATTATTAAACCTTAATCTTCTATAGTTACTAATATAACTAAGAGCATAATGTAAGGAACCAATTCATTTCCAATGTAATATCCAACACAAATTACCTATCTTTTTTACTCTTTCAACCAATGTAAGAGATTATCTTTGGAGACTTTCCCTCCAAAAAGACCCTGTCCAAAGAACTTCCTAGAAATTGATATATATGAACTTTTATATATTGGTAGCAATGAGCAATTTACCTTTGCTTCTTTCTTCTTGCTATTATATCTTTCCACTTTCTCTTCTTTGTCCGAAGCCATCCTTGATAATCTACAGTTCTGTCAACATTTTCAGATGACAATCCATTTTCTTGTAATTGTGCAAGTGGCTGACGCTCGCTAATGTGATCATTATGATTTTGCTCTAAATCTTCTTTGCCATAATGCTTCACTGATTGCTGCTCATTATTAGCTTTATAATGTCGTATAATTGGTCTAGGTCCACTAATATTACTCTTGGTTTTGTTTCCAAAGTCCTCCAAGTCATTAATAGCCTCTCCATCCATAACATGGTAAACATTATCAGAATTACTATGCTTTTTAGAGAGTTCATCCCTGTTCATGCAGTTGAGGACATCAACTAATTTTCGTTGGCGAAATTTGTCCTGTTTCTCACGAACCTTTTTATGCAACCAATCAGGATGAATCACCCTAGGGACGGGATTTGCAACCTGTAAGAATTCAATTCCATTTCAGCCCAAAAAAAAAAAAGAAGAGGGAGAGGGAGAGGGAGAATTTTATAGTTACAACATGTCAAAGTAATATCATGATAAACCTTTTGCATTGCAGCAGGAATAGTGATAATTTTTTGAATTGCAGAGCTCAGCCGTTGCCTGTAATAGGACCAGTCAACTATGGATCGAATGCCAACATTAGATGAGACCTTGCACCATTTTCGGACATAGAACTTCATTACTTCTGCAAATTTTAGGCATGTACTTTCCTTATTCAGAATGTCCACAAGAGTTTATGTTACCCAAAAACACAAGCAAAATTTACCAGCATCAGTTTCAAATATTGCCACAGGGACAGCACGCTCGCTTACAGGTGTTCCCTGGTCAGACAAATATTTTTTAGACAGTAATCACTAAGCAATAAACAAGCAGATAAGAATTTGCAGATGAAAATGCAATTGTGAGGGAAGAGGCTTTAAGAATAAAATAAGAAATGATAATACACAAGCCGTAATGATACACAAAATTAGGTGAATAAATCCATGTAAACCAATTATAAACAAAGCTGGATGAACCCTAAAAACTTCTCAAGTCAAAGTAAATCAAGTAGAAATAATTCCCAAACCAAAAAAATACAATTCTCTTAAGAAAAACTGAGTAAATTATTCATAACTAATTGCTTGTTCAAGAGATTTCTCAATTCTAAATCTTTTATTCTTCCTGTTATGTTGACCACCCAACTATCATCTGATCCTCTAGTAACTTTCCACATCGTTGAGAAACTTGTCAACTATATTAAAGATAAGCCTTACAAATTAAGTGGGAATGTTAAGGAATAGGAGTTTACTATTATTAAGGAGTCTTAAAGTTTTATATTGTCAAGGAGTCTTCTAATTACCTTTTATCATTATCTTTAAGAGTTTATTTTACAGTTAAACTCTTTCAGAATATTATAAATAAAGGAAAGGTAAAGAGGGCTGTAGTGTTTCTTCAGTCCTTAAGTTCTCCAACCATAAATATGCTATAACTTTAAATGATGTCAAAGTCAAACAGATTTCTTCCAAATGATTATTATTTTTCTCATCATATTTCCATTCTTAATGAAACATATTACTGAGAAAGTTCACGGTATATGCATGAAATAAAGATGAAAATTTATTGTTTGTGAAAGGGAACATATTTGTTATCCATGCATTTTCCTTTTTAAAACATGGAGTCACACCTTAGGTTCACATGCTACTATGTACTGACAGCGGAGGCCTTTATCTTTGACCATCGTATCACCAAGAAAGTCAGCAAGCCGTCTAGCAGTGGTAACAGCACAAGACTTCTGCTCACCATAATCAGCTAAAGACTTGCTCATGGTACTTGATTCTGATATATAATCAAGCAACTCACTATCTGCTATATCCCTTCCTTGGTTCTGTGAGACAGAAAATAGACATGATAAGAATGTAGAACATCGTATCTGGTCATGACCATCAGCATCTTCAACAAACTAGCATCAAAAATTACATAAAAGGACACAAGGAGGCACTTTGAGCAAACGAAGATCGGAGTTCCTAATACATCAATTATACTAGATACTAGGACAGGGATCTTTAGCATACATCAAGAAGATCAAGCCAGCGGTTTGCCACAGAAGCGACAGTTGAATAGCATTCCTCAATGGTTGACCCATGGAGAAACTTGTCAAAAAGCTCAGCCTGCAAGAAGAAAGACATTTCAAATTAAAAATAAATGAATGAAAGAAACAAACTCAAATACGTAGATTCTGAATCTACTTGTTAAAAATTTAAAAATAGAATCATCCTATGGTACAACAGAACCATTAAAGAAACCCAAACAACCTGTTCACAAGTATGTTGTTGAATTTTATTTTCAAATTAATGACAAGGTACCAATGAAGTCCAAATGCTTCAAAATAGGATCATGTCCATGTTGGATACAACTCAACACTTCAAAAATTTTTTGGACTATCTAATTTTTGATGTGTTGCAGTGTCTGTTTGTTCACAACAGCATTTATGCTTCTTCGCAAGGTATAAATAAACAAATTCATAACAACAATTTTTTGATCTATTACACACATCACTCAAGTGACTAGGTAAGCACCAGTTTCATAACTGTTATTTCTACATTTATGGGAAGGATTGTTTCTTAACTGCTAGTTTTTAATTTAAAAGAGAAAACATTCTTAACTGCTAGTTGTTAATAAGTAAAACCTCTTTCACTCTAAAAGTTATAGTTCTAAAGATGCATATTTCCTTTTGTACCATTCTTAAAAGAAGCAATGACATTAATATCATTTACTCATGTCAGAGACATCACAACATGTGTAATGTTCATCACTATCAGATCTTCTCATCTGCCTCTGTGCTTGCAGCTAATGGTCCTTATCAGTATACCTGGAAAACTTTTATTAGCTTCAGTTCACCTCTGCGCTTGATCTCAAAACCTTTAAGCTCTGCTAGGGTTCCATCATCATTGAAAACAGCATAACGCTTCTTAATTAGAATTCCTTCTTCTTTGGAAGCAGGAAGGATCATTGCCTATATTAAAGAATACATACAAATCATCTACATACTTGGAAATGCAAATGAATGTATTTAAATCTCTTAAAATAGAGCCCTACAATACCTTGTATGGTCCATCCACTTCAAATTCAATTGAGCATTCACTATGAGTTGTATAAGTTTTCCTAACTGGATCCGTGAGTGTCTATCAAAAATTTGGAATTAGAAAGAATGTACTCCATGTACAAACCAAGTAATTACACTCTACTAAGTACTAATTACAAAATTCAGAAGCAGAAACACTTGCAATCTATTGCAATTTAAATAAGTCAGAAATAAAATTCTAAGCTGACCTGGTACTGATCGTTTGTATTATTCCTTGCCACATCAACATTAAGCATGACACAAGGGTATGAGATAGTCAATTTCCTCTTTGAATCTCTAAAATGTATAAAATACAAGTCAGCATCTTTAGCATTATAATTACAGAATTCTAAACAGAACAAAGAAAAGACAATCTAGAATATCCCACATTCATGCTGCTAAAATATATGAAATGGTCAATAAAATTTTATGACCTAATCATATTATATAAATAACCAAATAAAAGAACAGGACATACTTTGTTATAAAAGTGAAATTTTCAGGAAAAGATCCAGGAAGTGCACACCAAATACCATCCGTGTCTAATTCAAGTGGCTTTCCTATTTTCTCTACAAGCAAGCGGGCATTCTGAATGATTTTTGCACCAGTATATGTGACTACTCCAGCCATTTCCATTGAGTACCATCTTGCTCCCCTATAAGAGAAACATTGACTTAAGAAATATAGATACCAATGTCATTTGAAAAAAAGAAATCCGGATTAAATTTCAAGAATGTATGGAGATCACTACACTCACTTGCGCATGACATATCCATAAAAGGAATTAAGTATACACTTGTGCGCAAGTTGCAATGAATCATAAAGCACTACCATGTCCTGGAGCATAAAACCATCATATTAACTCCACTCCATAAACAGTGACGTATATTGTAGCAAATTGAGTATATTGTGAAATAACCAACAAGCTAAATAATATAATTCATACTTGTGCTTCCTGGATCTTTATAGAATTTCCATTGGCCTTGGCTTCTGACAACTTTCCCTTCCAAACCTTATTAAGACCTTTGTATTCATACCTTCTATCCCGAAAACTTGAACCACATTGCACAAAAACAGGGCTTAGCACAACAAGCAATGAAAAATAAAAGCAAAAAAACTTAAGACTGTCTGAAGGTTGACCTGATCTTATGTTAAATTTATCAGCTGTAAAAAAATTATGTTCCAACTTCCATGGATTAAAAACATATGTGGGCATACTTTCTGATAAACATTTTCTTAGAAAAATATATATATAACAGTAACATTTAGTATTCAAAATGGACATATAATGATGTTAACTCACCTACGAACAGTGTCAACATAAAATGGATTTTCACGCATGCAGATCCCTGCTTCACGAAGTTCAGTTACTGGTTTGTCAAGTACCCTTTTATATGCCTGTGCAAGCCACTAAGACTTAGTATGCCATATATAATTTAAACAAACAAGTTTAACAAAACAGTCATAAGTCATAACCTTCTGGCAGTATTTCTTTAGACGCTCTTTTAGCCTGGATTGTTGCTCTGACTTGGGCAGGTCAAGAAATGATTTTGATGACTGCCTATCAGCACCTTCAACAAACTCTGACTCAATCTGCTTCTTTAAATGATAATAATCACTGAAATTGTTCAAATAAAAGCCCTAGTTAATCATTAGATTTTGTAGAGATATACTCCTATAATGAGATCTGCCAGTATTCACAGCAAACATCAACCAAAAAGAAAAGCACACCTTTTCTTTGCCATGAATATTTCTCCACGCCAAACCCACTCAAGTTTCCGAAGGCAAGTCTTTCCAGGACGGTTGAAATCACATGCAGTGCAGACCTCATCTGTAACTATTGAAGGTGGCTGCAATTACACAGGAATCTTTAGTCAGCATGAGTCAGACAGCCATCCCATCCTTCAGAGTAGGGGAATAATATACATATTCATCAGGTTTATAACCCCCAACAACCGAGGACAACCAGAAAAGAAGTTTCAAACTAAAAGTATAATTCGTATTTTTGTTACAAATGCAGCCAAGTAAAGTTAGAGAATAGCATTAATACTGAAAAAGGAAGTCACATCAAAATTAATCATAGATATACATGCATAGTGTGAATGTGTAATGCAGAAATGACAGACAGGAAAAAAACTACAATTATTTTCTTTTGCAATTTTGATCCTCAAATTTTTTTCATAATTGAATCTCTTATCCTATGCATGCATATCCTGCCACAAAGCAAAAGTACAATAACAAATGCAGAAAGATTTTTTAAAAAGAAAAATGTTCTGATAAATGACTTAAAAACTGTTTATTGATCATCATACCTGAAGCCGGTTTGTCAAGATTATGTTTGGATACATAGCAGCTACATCCAAATGATAAATGAGGGGGCATTCTTGACGTATTGGCTCATCTCGCAATTTTATAAGCTGGAAGTACAGGGAGAAGTAATTCAGGATTGTTTTTAAAGTGAATGTGCATCGTAATTTTCACAATTTTACACCATATTCGGAAAACATCCATATTGTAGCTGCAATGACGTATGAAAAACTAAAAACAAAGACTTTGTAACATATAAAATCAAACAATTTATAATAAAGAACTAAACAAGAAGATAGGCAAGTATTGAAGCACAAAAAATTTGGCCAGACAAGAATCATAACCAGTACCTTTTCCATGATAGCATTCTTCACTTCATCATAATTAGAGATGGAATCCAAGTCCATCTTACCCTCTACTCTTAAAGCATATTGCAGGTCTCGATCAAGATTGTTGATCAATTGCTGGAACCCAAACCATTCCAGGGTCAGTCAAGCATTTTTCCATATAGTCAGAAATAGTGTGATGTTATATTAGTTTCTTAAAAACTATGTCAAACCACAACTGCATCATGTACCAAAGAAAGGTGGTAGAAATTTTTATGTTTACCCCCCTCTCCAACTTTTCTTTGCTGAGGAGAGGATGATGATTTAATATTCTTTGTTAAAAGGATTGCATGGTCAACAGTACTTAGGAAATGGAATAGCAGACCTCATAGGCTGAAGGTTCAAGTGTAAAACTAGTTGGAAGATCAGATCTAAATACACCACTTTCAAGGCATTCAACATGGCCACCTATGTATGTCTCACTCTCAAGAAGGTGATTGTTGTAAAATTTCTCTGGATCAGCTTGGTGCTTGTTAGGGCAGATCACATTAGCCTTGTATGCCTGTAACAGATGCAAACATAACTATGAGGGAAACTAGAGGCCTTCAAGAAAATAATTTTTGGTATAAGAATTTCAATTTCAGTAAAATATGCATAAGAACCCACCTGGACCATGAGCAACATTTCACAGAGGGTCCCACTACCTTTACGCAAAACCTCATCTGGTGACATTGGTATAATTGTTGCAAGAGAAAAAATAAAGGGATGAACATAGGTTGTATACAAGTAATAAGTTGACACAGCATCAGAAACGGAATAGGAGGCCATCATCTGTAATAACAATTCAAAATCAAAGAAAAAAGAGAGAATTAAGATATCATGTGACCACAAAGAAGCTTGACATTGCAAATGCCAATGAGAAAGTATGAAACATCCGGAGGAAAAAAAAAATTTGGGGGGGGGGTGAGGGGGTAAATGCTCACTCAAAAACTAAGTGTATCACACTTCACTAGGAAAATAAGACCATTAATTTGTTTATCCTTCACATAAAAATTAAATTGCAATTTCCAAGTCATCACCTACTTTGTTTATAATCATAAAAGTCATGCAAGCAAATAGAAAAACCATTTACTTTTGCCAATTTTCAAAGAGCAAAAAATGTTTGAATCTAATACATCTCTAGTACACCTACCATGTCAAATTAATTTAATAATTTGAATTACTCATACCTGAGGCTTTTCCTTTGCAAAGCAAACCATGTCCTCAGGGTTCACCTCTAGGGGGTCATAACCCAACTTTGCTTTCGTAACAGCCTAAACAAAAATAAAGAAAATGTCAGAGAGAAAAGATAAACTCAGTTAAATCTGAAACTTATAAACAGAAGGTATAAGATGTAAGAAAAGCATTCAGATTAATGGACAAAAAACAAGTTATTCCAAATTTAACATACATTAAATTTTGAATATCCTTTTATATAAGAGTAATTATGTTGTTAAGTAGATAACAGGTAAAACTTAAAAGGAGAATGGCTAACTTCAGCATAAGATAGAAATCTGATTCATCATCCACCATTCATGATGAAATTAAAAAATTTTGATTAAATGTTGTCATGACATGTGCAACTCCTGGTTCAATGTCAAATTTGGTGCTCTTTGGAAAGAAATTTGGCTCATTGAAGAGTAGGACCATTTGGAGGAGATTGCCTTTCTGCCATGTCATGTTTATCATAGATTGAGGGGAATAATCAAATGTATAAAAATCCAACTGATCTAATGAATTATTTTACACACTATTTGACTCATCAATACTCTGTTAATTCTATGCAGTTCTTCCATTTCCTTTTCTGAAATTTGATTCTATGAGCTTTAGAATCTAAATGCAGAGTAACATTCAGGTAGTTACTTAGGCAATCTTGATTGAAATTCACTGTTCTGAAATTATATAATATTATATATCGTATATATACAGGAACGTAAAAACAAGATGTTCAAATACTAGCAAAATCTATATTTGACTATATCATCTTTTGGTAAGCAATTCCGGCAAAAACAATTAAAAGAGAGGGTTTTCTTCCTTTCAATAGAGAACAATCATTCACTTTGAAGAAAAAACAATTTACAATTAATTTATCAAACATTGTCTTGTTGTGCATAATAAACAGAATAAAAATAAGAGAAACACAGAAGTCACCCCAAATTGATGTGAAAATGAATTAAGGGACAAAAAGTAGAAATTTGTACCTTCAGGCCTTGGCTCCCCTGAGGGAGATAACTATCACGTCTAACCCAAGCAAAACAATCCAAATGGCAGGCAAATTTGGCTCGACATTCCCCTTGATTATTGTCACATTGAAAACCCAACTCCTGCAAGTATAAATAACAAAAAAGATTAAATAAAAGGAATAAACATTATCAATTAAAAAAATGAGAAGGCAATCATTAAAACATGTAGAATATTCTTCTAATTGGGGAATAAACTTGAAACCAGAATACAAATGCCCTAAAAATTATGCAAGGAAAAAGTTTCACACAAACCACTGTTGCATGACAATGTCAACTTCAGGCACAAATCCTACATGTCAAGAGCCATTCTTTATATTCATTAACTGTTGATAAAAGAATGCTATAAATCAATGTAAAGAAACAGGAAATTGTTTATAGAGTCTTTAGACACTCTAGCAGATTATATTTGACATTTTTACTACTTAATAAAATCCAATAGTTCTACCAGAAAATAGTTACCAACATACATCACTCATTTTGAAGCCATGCTGGGCTGCCCTTCTTTCAACAAATGGCCAATCAAAGAAATCACCATTATACGTAACATATATACCAGGTTTCACCTCTTGCATATGGGAAAACCATAATCTAAGAAGCTCAACCTGCAAGTACAACCATTTTCATTAGCAAAAAGACAACAAACCTAAATAAAGCAGAAATCATCACTACAAAACAACAGAGGGGAACAGGTTTTCATCAGGCAAGTAATATATATCTCTTTGTGGATACACATTACCTCATTTTGAACATTTGTCACCTTAAAACACCCTTCAAACTCTGGTTTTGGAGTATACTCCAAATCCTCTATATCATCCCCAACACACTAAAAGTCAAAGCAACAAAAAGAAATTGATTATTTAACAGCATAAACCTAGGACTAAAGCCATAAAATAAATGCATAGAACTAACAACTTTAGAAAAATTAGAGAAGTTGATCAATGTACAAGAGTTAATTTATATCAGATTGTGAATGATCCTTTGGGCCACACTTTATGCATAATTTGGCATTAAAAATGATTGTAGATCTCTAATTTACAATCAAGGGCTCATGTTATATTCAATAGCTTAATGCAAATGAATCAACATCCTGTACACCCAAAAGAGGGTAGCAACTAAATCCATTTGGAGGTCAATAATCTAAATTCCATGGACCCCTTATGAAAAGAATGAGAAAGCAGATGAAATTTATCTTGAGCAGACTATTTATATGAGGCTTTTGATGAAAAGCATTCCCTCTAAAATAATGAGAGTGAGAGAGAGAATACACAGTAAATAGTGTCAAGTGTTAACCCTTTTTGTTACCTCTCTGTTTATGATTAAATACCCTTGTCCATCTACCATGTACGAAATCATCATAATTAAATCATAGTCAGCATCAGGAAACTTTAATGGAAGTTTTGTGGTCTCTATGTCAAATGCACAAATACAAACTTCAGCACGCTGCAGAAGATCTGTCCTCTTCTCAAGTGTAACCCCAGTATTGGACACGCTAACATCATACCATTGGCCACATCGTATGTCTGAGTCACATGTGATTCTGAGTATCATGATAAATATAGACTGGAAGATAGTACATAAGATAATTATCAAAACCAAGAAGATAATTATCAAAAGGTACCATTATCAATGGCAAAGCGAACATGATAAGGAACATCATATTCACGAAGACCAATTATGCAATCTAGAAAATCTTGAGGTTTTTGTTCCCTACCAAGCAAGAAGCAAGAAAGAATCAGATCAAGTAATTAATGTTATATTCAATTTAAATGGACACTGCTATGAAAAGTATCAGGCCACCATAAGGAAATAAAATGTAACACTTCAATATCTTGTTCCACGAAACAGAAAACAAATGTAGATGAAAGAGACCTACCTTCTTCCTGTTAATATGGATTCATAAGCTTCTGCTGCATCAGATTTTGCTTGATTTCTTTCAACAACATGCATCAAATCACTCTTCACATTCATTAATTGTTGCACAGTATCAAAGGATAGCTTCAAATAAGATTTTTGTAATCCAGACAAATGGTTTTTCTGTTGAGAACCACATGAAGAAATCAAAATGAATTCATGAGATAAAAAAGCATACACAGCCACATTGTTTTTTTTTTTTTTCGGCCAATGTCTTGGATTAATACCAAAAGCAAAAAAACACTAAAAATATATATATAAGTAGATAACAATCTTATATGTCACTTCCAGGAGGATCTTATAAAATCTGCAAACAGTTGCAAGAAATTAATGTTGAACATATCATACACTATATTGATTTGACCTTCTCAAACTATGGAAGTAATTATCTATCCATGAAAATAAATACTACAAGAGTTTCTGGAAGCAGAATGCAGTATTTGTAAAGCACTGAAAGAGGACGCTGCTCATCATGTATCAGATAAAGTGAAGCAGATATAGAGATGCATAAATTGCTTACAAGATCAAGGTCTTCCTTCTCTTTAATTTCAATATCTGCAAGCTGACTTTCATAACGCCGTCTCAGATATGATTCAACATCCATCTCCATTTTATCCTATTAAATTCATATAACCATCATTGAAATCAACATCAAGGTGGGTATTTTAAAATCAACTTTTAAACAGAATAGATCAACAAAAGCAAGAACATAGATCATTGCATAGACACACACACACATGCATAAGCCCAAATATGGTTGCCTCCATTGCTGAGTATGCATATATTTGCATGCTTACCTTTGTAGCCACATAGAAATAAGGGTGAAACCTGTACTTTGACTTGAACATAGAACCATCCTGCAACCAAACTCCAAATAATAAACTATTTACCAAAAGAGGTTGCTCTCATGGTAGAAAGCTTGTGAGAAATTAAGATTCTAGAGAAGCATTTCAGCAGAATAATATACCTGTGTAACAAAATAAAGATCTACACAACTATAGACTTTGTGTGTATCTTCATCCTCCCAAGATGACTGCAAAGAATGGAAAGCATATGTAAATCCCTTGGAATCATATAACATGAATTTATATGAGCTTTAAGAGACATTTGTTATGCAATCAAAGAAGATTTGTATTTTAAAATGGGCTTAGAGAGCAAAATGACTACTTGTGATGGTATATTTGTCTCAGGCAAATTGACTAGTTGTCAAAAGACAATCTTGAAAAATGAATTATAAGAGTGATGATAGTAAAAGTTTGATGGTACTAGTAGACTAAATCAGAGTAGCAAAAAACACAATGAGAGTTGAAGATGATATTGGTAGTTCACAAGGAAATGCAAAGAGTAACTAAGTTTGATTACTAATTACTGATCTGTTAACAGTTTGTTACGGCAGCAAATTATCATGAAGTTAATGGCAGCTTTGTAACCCGGAGCTATAATGACTGTATCATTTACATGACATTTGCGGTAATAGTGCCGTACTAAGTACAAAAACCATAGTAAATAGTAATTACTAGCACTGAGATTAACTTATCTTCTTTCATAAATACAATGCCATAACTTGTAACCACTATAAAATCTCACAGATTGAATGCAGGAAAATTCAATTCAAAGGATGAATTCATATTTATATCATGTTTCTAGAAACGCCAAAAATTTATAATGAATAAAAAAAAATTATTAATTGAGATGAGACCAGGGGAGTGGGAACTAGCTTACGGATGAAAAATTGAGCAACCATCCAAGTCGCTTTTCACCATCTGAGAAAAGATCGAACCCTAATTTAGACTCGAGTTCTTCTTCAGCGTTACGGATTAGCTTCTGCTTCTTGGATCTACGGGGGTCTCTCCGGTCCCATCTTCGGCTTTCGCCGTTCATTGTTAGCTACTAGATCAAGGATTTTCTGCCAGCACTTTCGAGAGTCTTCACAAATGGAAGTGATGCAGGTTTTTCAGAACTCCACTGATCTAACAATGAGCGGCAGGTAAAGGCAGAAGCCAGTGTATTTTCCCGCGCTTCTTTTCCCAGTAGAGATATTAAAGCATTTGGCCGCTATGACAAAATTGCCCTCCTCCGGGACTGATGAGATGGCACGGAAGCGGAGCACCTGAAGTGCCATCCGCCTGAAGTGCCTCTGAATTGACAGATCCGGGCCGTTCGTCGTACAACGGACAAGATGGATCCACGTGGCGTAAAGTGAACCATTGATCTCTTGAACGGTGGATGAAGTGCTGAACCAATGTACTCTGTGCCAAAAACGGTGGGCTTTAATCTTTTAATTTAAATTTTAAAAAATCTAAATTAAATGTTATTTTTATTATTTTTTAATTTCGATGATCTAAATTTTATTATTTTATTATTTTTTTTATATTTTTTTATATTTTAAATAAAATATAATATAAAATAAAAATAATATTTTAATTTAAATTTTAAAAAAATGATATTTAATATTAAAAAATTATAATAAGATCTAGATTATCTAAATTTAATCTAAATGATCCTATGTGTTCTTAATTTACAAAATTATATTATATATTACAAATTTTATTTACAACCCTTTTATTTGTTAGATTGATTGTTTATATATTATTTATAATAATTAATTATTATTATTTGTTTCGGCTCTTTCATCTAAGACATTAATTTATAAAATCAACTCTTGATATGCTTTCAATATGGATGGACAGATAAAATACCCAATACGCAGCATTTGATATATACCTAAAAATTATATAATATATCACAAATTTTATTTACAGTCCATTTATTTTTTAGATTAATTTTTATATATTATTTATAATAATTAATAATTATGGTAATTCAATTTTTTAAAAAGTATTTTAAATTATACTTTGTATAAATATTAAAAATATTTAAACTTTTTTTTATTAATTAGAGTATATACTTTAAACTTGGGTATCCAAAACTTGACTAAGTAACCAACATTCTCATTTCCATCCCCTTTTCTTTTTGTTTTGAAGAGGGGGGGGGTTCTAATGGGGTTCGGATTTGCTCTTGCTCTAATGGGAACATGAGGGTGTCATTTTGGTGGAACGTAGCGTTTTAGTTATAATGAAACGCCGCCTTTCCTTTCTTTTTTTTTTTTGTTTGATAAATAAATTGAAAGTTCATTTGTTCTGTTATATGATCCAAATGCAGCGTTTTGATCATCTTTCAGAACCTAGGCTGCTCCATTCCATACAAGCTTGCTCCATTTGGCGCGAAAATTTCTTCCTTCTCTGGACAGTTTTCCCTTGTGTAAGAAGCTGCCATTTTCGTTCCATTATCATCACTCTCTGATCGTTCCATTTCTACAGTTACATTATTGGTGTACTACTTCGCTTATTCTCAGTTTAATGCATCATCCATTATCATCAAGAAATCTGATCTTTCTTGCTAGACTATAGCCCACTTTGTAAACAATTGATATAACAAATCTTATTTTATATAAGGTTATCATAATTGGAAAAATATGCACCAAATTGCAAGGAGATCATCAGCACCAAATATGTACCAGATTGATTTGTCATTGATTAGTATTGTAAAAATAAATCACATACAAAGCTATATAAATCACAGACATAGCTCTCTTTTTCCTACTAAACAATGATTTATCAGTTCCTCATCCTCTCTGTCATAGATATAAATCTCATCGGATACTAAATTAGAGGAAGGGGAAAATCAAAGGGGCCTTCATTGTGTGCTTTTCAGGAGAAAATGAGTTCCCGAACTCTTCGCCAATTGGGGAAAATTATAGGAAGGGGAACGAAGAGTTGGGGAAAATCTCATCGTATGCTATTGGTACAAATGAAGGTTGGATTAAACTTCTTCAATTTTAATAGTCTTCCTCGCGCGAAAGTAGGGGATAGAGCAGTGATCTGGGAGGGGGAGATTGTTGCTCATGGGGTTCTAAATTTGGATCAAAATGCAATGCTAGGGAGGGAAAGTGTGCCACGTGGCAAGATCACAAACGTCGATAGTTTTGACAGTTAGAATTTGGGCTTCGAAACCTGTGGAAAAAATAAGTGAAATGAAATGCTGCGTTTCACTGTGTCTAAGGCAACATGGCACATCTGTAGCTGTCCGATATGTTGAACGGTCAAATTGAGCCAAAATGAGATGCTAATTTTGGCGCCTAAAATTAAGCCGATCCATTTCCGTTCTAATGCAATCCAGATCTATTATGTGCCCTCGCTTGTGTGGTAACAGATATAAACCTAACTTCAAAGTGGTCCATTGAAAAAATGGCCCAATAGAATTAAAAAAAAAAGTCAATAACTCTTTTTTGCCAATAAAAATAACCTATTAACTCATTAAATGACAAAACTTATAAGTAGTTTTTAAATTTTTATCATAATTAATTAATGGTAATAATTAATTATTAATTAATTTGAAATAATCTTTAAAAATTTGAATATAAATGTATTAAATAATTAGTTTTTTTAGAAAACTAATAACTAATTTTAACATTAATTTAAAAAAAATAGTGTTTTCAAAAAATAGGTTAAGAGAATATTATCAAAATAAAAAAAAAGATCCTTCAATTCTTCTTATGTCATTTGCTGTGTAACAATTTCCAGAATCTAATACACTGTTATTTTACATATCCATGTGAGTAAATTTTAGTAAAGATTCATTAATTCTGCAATATAGCAAATAAGTTTTTTTCACTTTTATATTTACTATATATAATTCTACATTAGTATCAGGAGCCTAGGTTTCTCAATAATTTATATTCTCCCAAATTAGGCAATGAATTTCATGCATATAGATATGCCTATTTTGTAGAATTGAATAAAATACATAATATTCATAAAATTTAGGTTTTTTAGGCTTTAATGGTAGATAATTGTAGATAAATTTTTAGACCACAAATTTTGTACCATAAGATACCCATATAGTATAGAATTAGTGATTAAATTTTGAAAAAAATCATTGTAAAATTTGAGAGAAAATTTGGCATGAATTTTTAGATTTCACATGGTTAAATAGTCAAATTTCAAATGCCAACATTTACTATGCACGACACCTATTTGAACAAAATTAATATGCAAAAATAGCTTGTAAAACAAGCTTTCAAATACCATTGGCTTCATAAAAAACAAATGAAAATCAAATGAGATATGAGGCCATGAAGTAAGTTGAAAAATCATGAAAATTCTTGTAAAAATTTTATAAAACAAAAATAGTAGTCTAAGGCTTAAGATGATGTATGATGGCAACTTTCACAAGGGAGAGTGTAATCCACCACTAATACTAACTAGCATAACAAAGGTACAAACAAAAAAAAAGGAAGAAAGAGAAAGTGGTCACTAGGGCCAAAAATACTACCTAAAGCTGCATAGGGCTTACACACGCCATCCCAAGCAAGTGAAAGGCCTTTTTTTTTATGTTTAAAGATGGCCACTTCTTACCATGTGTGGGAGCACATGTAAGGCCATTTTTGCATGAATTTTGTACCTACAATTTTCTAAATTCAAAATCTACATCTTGGTATATAATTAGTCTATTTTTGGGCAATTTTTAAATGTTTTTAGTAAATTTTTAGCCTAATTTTTGGTATTGTAAATATTTAAAAATTACATAGATTATTAAAAAAATTAATCAATTAATTTTCTTTATTTTATAACAAGGACGTAATGACCGTAAAAACATATATAAATTACAAAATGGATTCAAATAAGAGAATTCAGCAACATATTTATAAAATGAAAAACATTAAAGATAATTTGAGATTTTATCTCATAAGAAATGATATCAAAATTTAATAATTTTCATAGATTTTGGGCATGATCAACACATCTCTTAATGATTAATTTTAGACACCGATCAATGTTAAATTAGGAGAAAAAGTTAAATCAAATAAAGAAAATAATTAGGGAAACTTGAACTTTTATTGGTGCGCAGTTGAAATATAACTTGCAAAAGAATGCCACATTGTTATCAATATTAAATGTTCTATCTTACTTTCTTAATTCTCTAATATGAGAAGTGCATAGCATTTTGGGTATAATATACATGAAAAGGGAATACATCTAAAAGGGCTGACTAAACATGCAAAAAGGAATTTATTATGATGTGCAAAATACTACTTACAACTATAGGTCTAAGATTGATTATGTTGATGTAAAATTATTTGATAAGATGAAACATCTTTAAGATGTTCAAATATGTTGTATTAAATTTAACTTATGTAATTTTATGATTAATGTAAATGAGTTGTGTGTTTTATTTAATGTAATATTTTATTTAAATATTGTAATATGTATTTATTTATTATTAATTATTGAGAAATAATTTGTTAAGTGGGAGCTCTTAAATTAAAAGACATGAAGTCACTTAATAACTATAATTTTAATTATTAGTTGTATATAAATTTAACAAATAATAATAATAGCATTATTAGAACACATGTGATGGAAATAAAACAAATATAAACTTCTAATCATAAATCTAATTATATTATTATTACTCTAGTTAAAATTTATTACAAATTTGTGATATCTTGTATGTGTATTAAAATTTGTGCTATGTCTATGTACATATATGAGTTATTAAATATGGCTAATAAGAACATAATAATTAGGCTCAACAAGGGTAAGAAATTGAATGGTGACAATTAAAAAATTTGACATCATAAAGTTTCTTATATCCTTGAGAAGAGATATGCTAAAGAGCTATTTATTCTAGAAATACAGTTCAGCATAAAAGAGATCAAGAGTTTTTTCAAGCTTAGAAAGAAGAAAAGAACAATATAGCTTGTATTATGAAGCTGAGTTATATGGCTGATGATCTGATATGTGAATATGAGGCATATACAACTGTATAAGCCATGCAGATTACCCTAAAAGATAAGTTTAAGGGTACTTATACAATCAAACTTAGAAGGCTGACCATTAAATTTGACACTTATAAGTTGCGTCTCAACAATTCCATGAAGCAACACCTAAAAAAGATGTCAAACATTATTAAAGAATTAAAGTTGGCTGATCATGTTCTTACAAGTGAATAGTAAGTTCAAGCTGTGATAAAACCTCTTCCTACTAACTTAGAAAGCATGAAAGTCAACTTAACCCACAATGAGGATATCATCACTTTTAATGGTGTTACTTGTCATTTAAAACTTGAAGATGAGTGCCTTGAGGCAACTAAATCCTCTAATCATGCTTATATGACAAAGACTACTAGAACTTCAAGGCAAGAAGGGCAAGCACTTTCATAAGAAGAGAGAATATGGCTATGTTAAGAATATCAATAAAGAATTAAGAAAAAAGGAAAGTATGCTGGAAAAAAACTTGACCTAAGTAAGGTCAAATGTTATGTTTGTCAGAAGATGGGTTACTTTGCTTGTAACTGTACTAAGTAAAAAAAAGGTATCACCATGTACTTCATCTCTACATTTTGTCAATGTTTCTAGCGCTATTTTAATAACTGAATAAACTCAAAAGCCACATGTCATGTAGCCAAGGATCAAGGATCCTTTATGTAGTACCGTCAGCTACCTTTCAGAAGTAGATGCCTGGATATAGGAAATAATGCTAAAATTAAAGTCAAGGGCATTAGATAATGTAGGTTGATTTTATGTGGTGGACGAACACTTATCCTAACATGACGTTCTACATGCTCCAAAAATATGACAAAATTTAGTATTTATTGTATCTCTTATTAAACATAACTTTAGTGTTAATTTCCACAATAACTTAATAGACATTTATAATGAGACAACCTGTTATAGTTTTGGTTTTCTTTCCAATGGTTATATTGTGTTTGACACGATTTGTAATAATATTTGAAATATGAATGAATATAATTGTTATACTTTATCTTTAGCTTCCACTTCTAGTTTAGATAGGAATGTTTGGCATGTTAGGCCAAATCATATAGGTCAAGAACAAATGAATAGACAAGCAAAAAAAAAAAAGAATTGCTATGATCAATTTCAAATTTAGAAATGACTTTATTTGAACATTGTCTAGGGGATAAAGAAGTAAGAAAAATGTTCAGAAAAAGAACTAGGGCTAAAAATCTATTGTAATTAGTACATTCTAATATATGTGGTCAAATGAGTTTAAAGGCAAGACATAAAGCATAGTATTTTATCATATTTATTAATGATTATTCACATTTTGGTCTAGTCTATTTGATCTCTCATAAGTTAGAACCACTAAAGTGCTTCAAACACTATATTAATATGGTTGAAAACTAATTAGACAAGAAAATTAAAGCTTTAAGAACTGATTGTGAACATAAATATTTGTTAAAACAATTCAAATAACTCTATTAGAAAAAAAGGATTATAAGATAATTAACAATTCCTAATACTTCTCAACAAAATAGAATTGCTAAAAGGAGAAATAAGACATTATTAGAAATGATTAAGTCAATAATTGTTCAAGTCAACTTACCCATTTCATATTGAAGAGATGCTTTATTGCCTACAACTTTCATACCTAATCGAGTGCCTCTAAGTCAATTACTTCCACGCTTTAACCTTGGACAAATAGAAAACTAGATTTAAGCATCTAAAGGCCATGGAGGTCAATTACTCACATCCATGATACATCCCATAAGAATGGAAAGCTAGGTCCAAGAGGGAAGAAGTGCATCTTTATTAGATGCTCAAAATAATCAAAAGGTAACATTTTCATTAGAGAAAACAAAGATGGAAGTATTAACTAAAATTAAAAATAGAGATGCTACATTTTTAAAAAATGAATTTTCTAGTAAAGAAGAAATTGATAAAGATATATCTCTGTATAAAACATATGCTCAGGGGAACAAGGAACAAATAATTGTACCCTAACTTATAGATCCAAGTGGGAGTTCTTCACAATGAACCTCACTACGTAGGGGTAATCAAGAAAGCATACTTAGACGTTGTTTTGAGATTGAAAGGGTAGCACTTATAGTCACTCCACAAGGTGATAAAAATATAAACACAATTCAAGAGACTCTATCATGCCCTACTAAGGAAAAATGGAAAAAAGCAATTGAAGAATAAATAGATTCAATAAGGACAAATCATGCTTGTGATTTAGTTCATCCATTTGGGTGAAAAGCTATTAGAAATAAGTAGATTCTCAAGATTAAAAGAGAAGTATATGGATCTATGGAAAGATACAAAACTTATTTAATAGCTAAAGGATATATATAATAAGAAGGCATAGATTATAAAGATACTTCCTTACCTGTTGTACAATTTAATTCAATTAAATTAATCTTAGCTATATTTGCAAGTTTAGATTTGGAGCTACATGATATGGATGTAAAAACCATATTTTAAAATGGAAAACTAGATGAAGAAATCTATATGGAACAACCATTAAGTTTCATAAAAAATAGAAAAGAAAAGAAAGTTTGTAAATTTTAAAGGTCTATTTATAAGCTAAAACAATCATTTAAGCAGTAATATTTGAGATTTTACTAAGTGGTAATCTCAAATAATTTTCAAATGATTGATGAAGATCATTGTGTTTAAATTAAGCAGTTTGAAAGCAATACTATAATATTATCCCTTTATGTGGATGATATATTATTAGCTGAAAAATAGTCTAAATTCAAAAATAAATGTTAAAGAATGGCTATCTTTAACTTTTAAGATGAAAGATATGGGTGAAACAAATTATATACTTGAAGTTGAGATATGAAAAAATAACTCAAAGAAATTAATAGTTCTTTCACAAGAGAATTATATTAAGAAAAATCTTAAATGATTTAACATGAAAGATTGTAAACTCATTGATACTCCTATAGCAAAGTGCAAGAGTTTAAGTTGTCAAATGTGTCCTCAAATTGAATTCAAAAAGAACGTCACAAAGAGAGTCTCTTACTCTAGTACCATTAGCAATTTAATGTATGTAACATGTACAAGACTAGATAATTGTTATGTGGTTGGCTTTGTAAGTCGATACCAATCAAATCTAATTCAAAAGTATTGAAAGGCTATTAAATGGATACTAATATACTTAAAGGAGACTGCTAACTATGCTTTGTGCTATTAAAGAAAAATTTTGCACTTGATAGGATACTCTAATGCTAATTAGGGCAAAGATCTAAATGCACAAAAATCAATATCTAGATATACATTATTGCTTAACAATAGTGCTATATCTTTAAGTAACAAGAAGCAGACATGCATTACCTTATCAATTATGGAAGTAGAATTTATAACATGTTCTACAGTAATGCAATAAGCTATATGACTAAAGAGCTTTATAAAACACCTAAGGATTACTAGTGGAGTGTTGAATCTAATTCTAATAAAATTGTGATAGTCAAATAACCATAGCCTATACAAATGACCATAAGTATCATAATAAAATAAAACACATATATATAAGATATAATTTTGTTAAAGAGACAATAGCATAGAAAAGTCTATATAATATATCTTTACACATAAGATGGCAGCTGATCCTTTGACAAAACCTATACCTAGAGATGTATATATAGAGCATGTGAAATCTCTTGTATGCGTAGAACATAAAGTGACATACTTAATGTATAATCAGACTATTAAATAAATAAATGTATTTATTTCTTTTTAATATAGTGCCATAATTATAATCAAATATATACTTAATATAATAATATGTGATATTGGTTAATGAGATTGTTTCTTTCATACGAGCGACCACCTTTGATGCTCACGAGAAACATATAAAGATTAGATATTTTTGTGTTTATTATTAGAGGCAGCAAACTCTATCTATGATATACTTTGGTGCAAATAATTATTCATAGTTAGTCCTAAATCCCAAAAAAAAAGAGAAAAGTTGTGTTAGGTAGTCAACAATTAATGTAAAACTTTGTTAAATATTTATAACATGGATTGTCGATGTGTTAAAAGTAATGCTAGACCATTGCCTAAAAGCAACATGTTGTATAGCTCATGTACAGTGTCAAATGAGTAAGAGCTACTACATTAATGCCTAGGTGTAGTGAAAAATAAGCAAAAGTTTTCATATTTTCGTGAACTAATATGGATAAAAAAGCTAATTCATGATGGTAGAATTCATTTTGAAACTTAAAATATAGGTACACTTACAGGTAAATTAATGAAAATAGTAGATACCATAATTATGAGAAGAATTAATTTTATATGCTTACAATAAATCAAATAGGTAAGAGAAAAAATGAAGAAATTAGACACCTAAGGTTTTAAATTATAGTACATTGGCAATGTTAAATCTAAAAATAAAATAGGTAAAATTGTGGATAAGTTTTAAAGGAATGTTGTTATTGATGTAAAAATATTAGTAGATATAATTATAACATTAAAATTTATAGTGAAAAGAGAAATTTCTAATGTTATTAGTGCTTACGCACCATAAGTAGAATTAAAAAAATATCAGAAGATAAAATTTTAAGAGCACTTAAAAGGTTTAGTTCAGAAAATACCATTAGGAGAAAAGATTATTTAAGAAGGGGGTCTTAATGGTTATATGGAAAGTGAATCTATAAATTATGAGTGTGCATGGGGAATATAGTTTTATGGGAAAATAAATGTAGAATATAAAATTATTGTAAACTTTTTATTAACATTCGACCTTACATTAGCCAACACTTATTTTAAAAAGGAGAAGAGCATTTTATCACGTACAAAAGTAGAATGGCATGCTCTTAAATTGACTTCTTTTTAATAAGGAAAGCAAATAGAAAACTCTATATGGATTGCAAAGTTATATCTAGAGAGAGTTTGACTGCTTAATATAAAATCTTGGTTATGAATGCTTAAATTAAGAGAAGAGTAAATAACAAAAGCCAAGATAAGGTATCAAGGATTAAGTGGTGAAAATTGAAAGGGGATAAAGAAAAGAATGTATAGAGAAGATTTTAGAGAAAAGATTTTAGGAAGTATAAGGAAATGCTAATAATATGTGAGACAATATAGCTAAAAAAATTTAAAAGTGGCAAAAAAGATACTCAGTGAATAAAAAGGTTTTGGAACTAAGGATAAAAAATCTTGGTGATGAGATGCAAGTGTGCAAGATAAGATTAATATTAAAATAAAGTGTTATAAAACGTAGTCTTTATGTAAAAGTTATAAAAATTAAGAAAAATATCAAGTAGTTAATAAAAACACTATAAAGGTAACGAGCAAAGCAAAAGTTAAAGCATTTGATAGGTTATACAAATTCTTAGGCACCAAAGATAGAGAAAAAAACATGTACAAGTTAGTTAAAAATAGAGAAATAAAAACAAGAGACGTGGACTAAGTTAAATGCATCAAGGATGAAGAAAGAAAAATCTTAGTTACAAAATAATATATCAAGGAAAAGTGAAAGGGTTATTTTCATATACTATTTAATGAATGATACGATATTTTTATTACACTTGAATAAACTAAACATTAAAGAAGATGACTAAAATTATATTTTTTATTATAAAATTTAAGAGTCAAAGGTAAAAAAAGCATTAAAGTAGATGGAGAATGACAAAACAATTAGATTGGATAATATACCTATTAAAGTATGAAGGGTTTAAGAATGAAAGGTATAAGTTAATTTACAAAGTTATTTAACAAGATTATGAGATATAAGGGAATGCCATATGAGTTGAGGAGTACTTTAATCCCTATTTATAAGAACAAAAGGGACATATAAAATTGTGCAAATTATAGATGAATTAAACTCATGAGTCACATTATAAAGTTATGAGACAAGATAATTGAGCAAAGAATAAGGCAAGAGACTCAAGTTATAAAGAATCAATTTAGTTTTATACTAAGAATATCAACAATGAAAATGATATGTTTACTATAAAAATTGATGGAGAGATATCAAATGAATAAAAAATACTTACATATGGTGTTTATCGATTTAGAGAAAACACACAATAGAGTGCCAAGAGAGGTTTCATGAAAGGTTCTAGAAAAGAAAAGGAAATCGTATTACTTATATTCAAGTAATATAGAATATATATGGTAAGGTTACAACTAGTGTAAGAACAACAAGTGAGCCTACAAAAGATTTTCATATAAGTGTTGGTTTATATTAAGAATAAACTTTAAACCCTTATCTTTTTTACTTTAGTATTTAGTGTACCCATTGAACATATCCAATAGTCAGTGCTACAATGCATGCTTTTTACAGATGATATAGTCTTAATTGGAGAATCAATAGAGGAAATGAATGAGAAGTTATAAATATGAAGACTAATTTTGAAATCATATAGATTTCGTTTAAATATAAATAAAACAAAATATATGTAGTGTAAGTTTAGTAAAAGACGCATTAGTTCTAACTTATAAGAGAAAATTGGAGAACATATTATACTATAAGTCACATGGTTTAAGCATATTGAATTTATCATATAACGTGATAAGGAAATAGAGAAAGATATAAAACATAGGATTTAAGTAGGGTGGATGACATGGAAAAGTGATTTGGGCATTATTTATGATAAAAAGAGTACTACTCAAATTTAAAGGTAAATTTTACCATATAATTATAAGACCTACAATATTATATGAAATTGAATATTGGGTAATAAAAAATCAAATAAGAGAATAAACTTAATGTTGTAAAAATGATAATATTGCATTGAATAAGTAAACGCATTAGACAATATGGAATTAGAAATGAATAAATTAAAAAAAAGTCGTACCTATTATAAAAAAGATTATAAAATAATGCCTTAAATAGTTTAGACATATGTAGATAAGATATATACAAATTTCAGTAAGAAGAGTACATCAAATAGATAATAGTCTAATAGTCAAAAGTAAAAGGAAACTAAAAAAAAATTATAAGAGAAATCATTATGAAAGATTTACACTTAAATAGTTTATTTAAAAACATGATTTACGATAAGATTTTATGGCGTCAATTAATTTATGTAATTGACTATACTTAGTGGTTGTTATCGTCGTATTGTTAGAGACAACAGAAGTGCCTAAAGCAAAATAGAGACTAAAGTCAATGCATTCTATTTTTCTGTCATTTTAGGAAATAGAACCAAAACATATATAGAAACGTTGGCCACAGGAGTTTCAACTAATCACCCATAATCTTGTGATAAAAGGAAAACAAGTCAAATCAAATTACAAAGCTTCTAAAAGGATAATTAGAGTCACATAATAGTGCAACACAAACACAAAGAAAAAAGGAACAAATATTAATAAAAATAAGTACATGACTTTCAACATTTCCATTCAAACTGGAGAGTAAATGTTAATCATCCCTACCTTGGTACTTAGGTCTTCAAACTTGACCTGCGCCAAACCTTTAGTTAACAAATCTGCCATTTATGATCCTGAGGAGATATAATTCAAATCAATTAGCCCTGACTCAATCTTCTCTTTGATAAAGTGCCTATCAACTTCAATATGCTTTATCCTATCATAATGAATAAGATTCTTGGCTATCCTGATAACTGTCATATTATCACAAAACACCTTTAATGGTATGTTAAATCTAACATTTAATTCCTTTAAGAGTTTTAATATCCTTATTTCTTCACATATATCGAAAGTTAGTGTGCGAAATTCAGCTTTCGCATTACTTCTTACAACTGTAGGTTGCTTCTTACTTCTCTGTGTTACCAATTTGCCTTAAACAAATGTACAGTTTTTAGTAATGGATCTTCTATCAACCATAAAACCAACCAAATTTGCATCAAAATAAACTTTTATACTTCTAATAACTCCCTTCTTAAAGAAAAGGCCCTTACTAAAAGTCATTTTAAGATGTTTTAAAACTTTATAATTTGCTTTTAGATGCTTCTCATTTGGTTTGTTCATAAATTAACCTACAACATTAATTGAGAAGCTAATGTCTAGGCGAGTGTGAGTCAAGTAAATTAAATTCCCTACGAGTCTTTAATACCTCCCAGTGTCTATAGGTGGGCTCTC
This sequence comes from Erythrophleum ivorense, assembly GCA_026724425.1. Taxonomy (NCBI): domain Eukaryota; kingdom Viridiplantae; phylum Streptophyta; class Magnoliopsida; order Fabales; family Fabaceae; genus Erythrophleum; species Erythrophleum ivorense. The sequence goes on along the minus strand of JAIUCV010000724.1, from coordinate 159,226 downwards.
TTGTTTAAAGCCTAACTTGTAATTAGCTTATATAGGAGTTTTTGCAGGTTTATACCTTAACATCCTCATTCTTCAAGTAAATATAAAGTATACTTCTTTTGGGAAATGGAAATACATTTCCTTGTTCTTACCATTTTTATCACAAGAAAGTATCTAAGGTTATCCAAGCTTTTAACTTCAAACTCATAAGTAAAAAACTTTTTCAAATTTTCTATTTCTTTCATATGGTCTCCGGTAATCACTATGTTGTCTATATAAACTATTAGGATGACCATCTTCCTATTAGGGGTTGTTTTAACAAGCAAGGTATGGTCAATTTGACATTAATGGTATCCTTTTTTTTTACAGCTATAGTAAATCTTTCAAACTAGCCCCTTAGTGATTGTTTGAATCTATATAAAGATTTATAGAATCTATACACCCTTTTTAAATTGTTCTTAAGTCTTACCCTTAGAGGGATCTCCATATAGGTTTCATCCTTTAGATTTCCATTCAAAAAGTCATTTTTTATGTCTATCTAATGAAGAGGCCAATCTAAATTAATTGCAAAGGGCAACAATATTTTGATGGTGTTAAACTTAGCTACTAGAGCAAAAGTCTCTAAGTAGTTAATTCTATAGGTTTGAGTAAATCCTTTAATTATAAGTCTAGCTTTGTGGCGATTAATACTCCCATTTGGATTGTATTTTATTGTTAAAATCCACTTACATCCTACTCGGGTCTTTTTAAGTGACAAATCAACTATCTCCCAGATCTTATTCTTTTCAAAGGCATTTAACTCCTCTTAAATTACAACTCTCCACTCCTTTTTCTTTATTGCCTTATATTCATTGTTGGGAATTTTTTCAAGAACAACATTATGTACGAAGGCTTGCAACTTAGGTGACAAATTGTCATAGGCAACAAAATTATTAATGGCATGCTTTATACTATTTCTTGCCTTACAACTTATACCCCTTTTCTCAAGACAATAGATGTCTCCCACTTCTCTTGTGATTCAAGATCTAGAATAAAGGAAGTAGTTTGGCTTGGCTAAGGATATATGCTATTATCACCTTCATGGGCTTCCATTAAAGTGTGATGTTTGGTCAATTGAGTCTTCATCTTCCAAGTATAGGTCTTAATTTCTTTCTACTATGTGGCATCGGGTAAGGTTTAGGTAACAATGGTGTAAAATGGTTTAGGGTCCAGTGCAGATATGTCAATTGTTGTATAGTCTCAACTATATGATTTGGCATCAAGTTCAAGTGAATTAGCAGCTGTATGGTCATGGTTTTCTAATTTTTCTAATTTAGGTGAGGTATTATCTTGGGTGGATGAAAAATAATGGCTACCAAACAACCATTTTGTCTCAGATTTTCTTATATCTTAAGGAATCTCCTTCTAAATGATTGTTTGGGAGTAAAAGGTTATATTTCATGTAATGTGAGGTTCGTGGTGACATAAATACACTTAGTGGTGGGGTGGTAACATTTGTATCCCTTTTGGGTTGATAAGTACCTAAGGAAGATACATTTTATGACCCTAGGATCTAATTTTGCCATATGATCATTATGGATAAATGCAGTATAACCAAATATTTTGAAAGGAAAGATAGACATGATTTGTGTATTAGGATAGGTTTTGAGAAAAACTTAATGTAGTGATTTAAATTTGAAAACTTTAGAGGGCATCCTATTAATAGATATGTTACGGTAAGGACAGCTTCATTCCTGTAGGATTTAGGAACATTTAAGGCAAGAAGGAATGACTTAACCACCTTAAATAAGTGTTTTTTTTTTTCTGTTCAACAATCCTATTTTGTTAAGGGGTATTTATATAAGAGCATTAATGTATAATTTCATGGTGGCTTAGGTAAGAACTTGGGTTAGTGTTGAAGTAATCTTTTGCATTATTAGTTATCAAGACTTTAATTTGTGATTAGACTTGATTTCAAAGTAGTTTATGAAATATTTTAAATATGCCAATGACCAATTTTTTCTTTTAATAAATACACCTAAGTCAACCTTCTATAATCATTTATAAAGGTAACAAACCATTTTACTCCATTTATATTTTTCACATTTGTGGGTCCTTAAACATCAATGGATATTAAGGAAAAAGGTTTTGATAGTTAATAAGAATAAGATGAATAGGAATTTTTAACATATTTAGAGAGTTGACAAGTTTCACAAAAAAGGACATATGATGCTTTATTAATTAAATTTGAGTACAACTGTTTGATGTAAGAAAAATTAGAGTGGTCTAACTTACAATGCCACAACAATATGTCATCAATTTTATTAAAAGGATACATAATGAGTTACAACACCATTATTTATGTCCTCAGGTCTTTGTAGATAGTAAAGTTCAGCACATATCTTAGCAATGGCAATCCTTTTCCCCAACTCTAAAACCTAAAAGCAACAACCATTAAAGTCAAATAATACTATACAATTTAAGCCCAAGGCAAGTTTGCTCACAAATAATAAATTGTATGTCAATTGAAGAATAAATAATACATCCTTTAAGATTAACTCCTCAAATAACTTAACCACACTAGTCATTTTTACTTCTACAAGGGAGTCATAAGCTATTTTAACCACAAGTATGTTAGAGCTTGGTATAAAATCAATAAAAAAGAAGCATTACCAGACATGTGATTAGTAGCTTTAGAATCTGTAATCCACATGTTGGATTTTTGATTTTATGAAGGTAGCAACTTATTACCTACTTAAGCCATGGCTGTAGAACTTATGGCCTTTTCTTTCCTATGTGAATTGATTAATTTTTGAAGAATGTCTAGTTGTTCCTTATTAAACATAACAAGTTCAAGGAAACTTGATGCCTTTTACTCTCTCAACACCATGAGGCTACAATTTTCTCTTTATTGTGGCTTCCAATTTGAGGGTTTCCTATGCAACTTCCAACAAGTATCATTGGTGTGGTCAGTCTTCTTACAATGGTCACACCATGCTTTACCATTCCTTATAGGCTTACCGTCTAACATTGTTATGTGTTTAGCTACCAAGGTGGAGGATTCAGATGTGGGTGGTGTAACCATAATCCTAAGAGTAAGTTGTTTCTTACTTTCTTCACACCTTACTTCAACAAAAACTTCCCTAAGTGAGGGAAGTGGGCATATAGCTATAATTCTTCCCCTAACTTCTTTATGCATAGTATTAAAGCCTAAGAAGAAGCTATAGATTTTGTCCTTCTCTATAATTGTCTTATACATTGTTGCATCAACACTAATAATCCACTCATATGCTTTAAAAAGGTTAAGTTATTGCCAGTATTTGACTAAGGTATTTTAGTACCCTCTCATAATAGCCTTTCCCTGTTTTAGATCCTTCAAGACTCCCTTGATTTAGAACAAAGCTGCTAAGTTTTCCATTTTAAAATAAGATTCTTGAATTGCTTCCAATATTCTTTTTGCAGTCTTTACCATTACAAAGCTCTTCCTAATGTTTGGTGTCATAGAATTGACCAACCATGAAATTATCAAATTATTCTTAACCACCCATGTTCTAAACTTTGGGTATGAAGTAGCAAGTTTAGTAGCTTCTCCAGTGAGGTATTCCTTCTTTCCTCTGTCACGGATGAACATCAATTCATTCTAAGACCATACGAGATAATTGCTCTGATTGAATAGATGGACCGTGATCATTAAAGAAGACTAATTTTCAGCTGCCATGGTAGGGATAGATTCTTGTTTAGGTGGGTGTTCATTGACTAAGACAAGGAAGAGGCCTTGTTGGTTGACTCCGATACCATAATGCAAAACAGAGGCTAGAGTTGATGCACTTTGTTTTTCTATCATTCCATGAAATAGAACCAAAACATATATAGAGGTGTTGGCCACAGGAGGTTCGCCTAAGCACTTATAATCCAATGATATAGGGAAAATAAATTAAATCAAACTACAAATCTTTTAAAAGGATAATCAAAGTCACATAACAACACAACATAAGCATAAAGAATAACACAAAGAAAAAGGAAACAAATATTAATAGAAATAATCATATGACTTTTGACAATGCCAATATGATAAACGAAAGGACATAATTTATCAATATGTTGTCTCAATTATAAGATCAAAGAAAGTCAAAATCAAATCTAAAATATAGTTATAGAGATCAAATTATAGATTCCCACCATCTATAATACCTATAGCCATACATAAATTCTCTTATAAGCTTCATGAGGAAGACAAGTAGAGTAATAGAATTCAAGTTAGACACTTCATGTGTCTAAATTAAAGTCTGTACGATGTTGATAAAATAAATAAATAAACATACGCTCTTATAAGACAAGAGAATCATTATAACATGCAATTCGTATTGCATATGCTTAATAATTACAATTAGGAAGCAAGTGAATAAACAATTGTTTTATTGTTGTGTGAGCCTTATAAATGAATGAATCCTTTCACATATGCCTTATGACTTTGATAGTATCACAATGAGATGAATTAGTGTATGCCACTTTAGCATATATCCTATAGTTATGCTAATGCAACCTAAAAGAATATTGCTAGGAAACCAATTGATTCTGATTTAAGTGATATGTGGGGAAAAGGAAGATTGCCCAATATATATACAATTATGTTAGTGTCTAAGATATGTTCGTTATGAAGTTATTTAGTAACATCATAAGCATAAATCTTAATCGTATGAGAAAGGCAATCAGAGTAAGGTGGTAGCTCGAAAAGGATTGGATTTGCCATGAGTAAAAATGTATATAGGTATATTTAGGGCATCTGAGACACATATATGATATGTATACATACAAGTTGTAGCCTGTTATGCTAGTCCTATTATTGGATTTCTAATATAAAGAGCTTCCAAATTGTGTGCCAATGCAATCACAATAGAGCACTTAGTATAAAAAAACAAAAAGAATTAAAGGGATTTTGTATTGGTCATGAGTAAAAATGTATATAGGTATATTTAGGACATCTGAGACAGATATATGAATATATGATATGTATACATAAAAGTTGTAATCTCTTATGCGAGTCCTATTATAGGATTTCTAGTATAAAGAGCTTCCAAATTATGTGCCAATGCAATCACAATAGAGCACTTATTATGAAAAATAAAAAAAGAATTAAAGGGATTTTGTATTGGTCATCCCATCATGTGCGAGTAAAAGATATTAATTTTTAGATGTAAAATATGATTACTAGGCCACCCATGATGGGCTAATCCATAATCCAAGACCCAAAAAGAAATTAATTATTACCTAATTTAGAATATTTTTTTTTAAATTTGAATTTAAATTTATTTAATAATTAACTTTTTAAAGAAATATGACAACTAATTTTAATGTTAATTAAAAAATAGTATTTTTCAAAACAAGAGTTAAGTTAATGTTGAAAGAATATTATCAAGAGAAAAAAAACAAGAAAGAGATCCCTTTGATTCTTCTTATGCCATTTGCTTTTTGACAATCCCCAAAATCCAATACACTATGATTTTACACATCCATGTGGGTAGATTTTACTAACGATCCATTAATTTTGCAATATAACAAATTAATTTTTCTTAATTTTTATATTTACTATATATAATCCTACAATTATAATAAGTAACTTTTTTATAACTTAATATTATATGATTGAATTTTTAAATAAAAATTGTTAATGATTTATGTTTGTTAAAAAATTTAATAACAAATACTTAATAATTTTTATTTAAGTTTAGTCCCATATTAAATTGTCTCAACTGAATTATAGTTGGCACTAAAGTGAGCTCATTCACATTGAAACAAAGAAAAAATCCTTTGATTTGCATTTATCATCATAGTCATGACCAAAATAAAGACAATCCAATGACCACAATAAACAAAATTAAAATAATGTGTTAATATCCACATTTTCACTTGCAATCTTTTACTCAAAATTTTGATAAAAAAGGGTGAAAGGGGGTTACATTTTTTTCTAGGGTTTGCCAAAGGTTATTATATCTAGCTAGGTGTCATGTATTCATTAGATTTTTAGTTAATTAACAAATTGTTGTGTCATGTATTTGTTTTTAATCTTTATTTGTTTATATTTTTTAACAATGGAATTCACTACAAGGTGGAAATAATTTTTTTTAAGAGAAATCTTTATTATTATATTCAAATGCCATTAAACTAATAAGTAACATAGACAAAAAGTTCAGAACCGTTCTTCTTTAGTTTCAGATAAAAAGGTTATAGTTGAGGAAAAAATATATGTATTTTTTATTTTTAGTTTTAGGTTCCAAATTGTAAGTTTGAAAATAAAAATTATAATTAGTAGATAAAAAATTCTAAATGTGAAAAAAATTATTTCAAAAATTTTAACTATATAAGACAGTTAAAAATTTTAAAATTTAATTTTCCTTAACAATTATACTTTTTGTCTCCCAATATAGTTTTTATCTTCAAATTTATAATTTGAGTCTTAAAACTTAAAAAAAAAACATTTTTAGGCCATTACACCATCTCCCACGGCTGAAGCAATTGGAAAGGATCAAACTTGCATAAGTATAAGGGTGTGCCACAACCCTCCAATTCATTTCAACTCAATTGAACTTGAAAAAAAAAATAGTCGGATTAATGATTTCCACATGAGTAAAATTTTATGTTAAAAATCAAGTTAGTTTGGCTTAATCAAGTTTTAAGTTTTAAAATGTATGTAATGTCCATAAACATTAACATATTTTGCTAAATAACTCAATCTAGCTCAAATTACTTAAGCTTTTTTTTTTTTTTTTTATGAATGAAAAATTCAGTCTATTATAAATGTCAATTTTCTCACCTAGAGCAATTAGGGGTGGATTATAAATCCAATCTAACCCTACTAAACTTCTCACGCCTAAAGAAGGCCATATGAAGTGGCAAAAGTGTATTTTTTATTTTATTTTATTAACTTTGTTTTAAATTTTATTTTTGTCTTTTAATTTTGTTTAGTTTCCTTTTAGTCATTTAACTCTTAAAATATAGTAAAAACAATTTCTTTCATTTAACATTGTTAATATGTAATTTTTAATGTTATCTCACCACTATTATGATCTACTCATTAATTCTACTTTTAAAATTGTTCTAAAACCTTAAAATAAATTATACATAGTGTTCCAAATTAAACTTAGGCCAATTATGCACAAATTGAAAACTGCCACCCTATCTTGCCTTTCAATCAATGCACGATCAAGCCATTCACAGATACTTCAGTTGTGATTATTTTGCTAACTTATTATAAGTTTTGATTGTAATAAAATTATTAGTTTATCGCGATTGGAAATTCTTAGCTTTTCACTATTATTCATGTCTGATTCTAAATTGTCTTTTTTGTGTAATAGGAAGCATCTTAATTGCATAGTTAACATAATTCATCATGCCCGATTGTAAATTGTCTTTTTGTGTAATATATTGATTGCACAATTTTTTTTTTTTATAACAAGCATATAAACAACAAGTGGATAATGCAAGTAGATAATGCAACAAGTGGAGGCTGCACACTCTGTTTTTTGACATGTGCTAAAGCAACAAGAAGATAAATACAATGAAGACAAAAGCCAGAGCAAAGCAACTCTAACCCTGGCACCATTTGATAACGCTGTGGAAAGGGTGAAGGAGAAGGAAAATTTTGTGTAATGCGTATTTTACATACATAATTATTATTTAATATTATTAATTAATTATTATTTAATTATTAAAAATAAATATATTAAAATTATTTTATATTGATAAAATTATTATTTTTATTTCTATTTTTATATTGAACTTTTTGTATACTCAACAATCAACACTTGTTGGTTTTTCAACTTGGTAGCACCATCTCCCAACCCCTCTCCATGAGGTCAAACATAAAAATGGCATATTCAATTATAGGAAATACTATCTAAACATCCAATGACCTTAACGAAGAAGATGGCTCCGTCTCATGCAACAAGTGACGGCCACATGCTCATGAAAAAAATTTCCTTTTGATGACAATGAACCAAGCAAGCACTCCTTTTTAACAAATCCAAGTCCAAATCCAAGTTTTGGGCATTTTGATTGCAATATATGAAAAAAAAAATCAAAATGGTCCAATCGCAAAAACATTTTTTTCAGATGCTTATGATTTTTTTTTTAAAAGGGTCGCGGCATTGTAAATGCGGCGACCCCTATATATATAAATAAATAAATATATTTTATTTATAATTTATTATATAATTTATATTTGATATATTTTATTATTTAAATTATTTAGAATGATAATTAATTTAAATTTTATAAAAAATATATTTTTGTAATATAATTAAAAATTTTAATAATATAACAAGGGTATAATTTTTTAATAATATTATGATAACTATATATATAAATAATTATTTAATTTTGTAGTTAAATTAAATGTTTGTTATAATATTATTGAAAAATTATATATTTTTTATTTTCTTTTTGTTCATTGTCTTCTTACTCTTATGAATCTGATACAAAACTCTAACTTCTTTGTTTGTATTAGGAATTTTTTTAAATTTTTAGAGATTGGCCATGCCTTTTAATAAATTACCTTTATGTAAAAAATAATAATAAAATGTTTGGGAAAATATAATTAACTAAATGATTTTGGATTTTTTTTTCATTGAATATCTTGGTGTAAACAATTTTTAAGTATTTGGATAGGATTAAACTTAATGATCATTTTTTTGCTATTAATTTTTCTTACTTAAAATATAATAAGTATATAATTTTTCAATAATATTATAACAAACATTTAATTTAACTACAAAATTATATAATTATTTATAAATATATATATTTATCATAATATTATTAACAAATTATACATTTGTTATATTATTAAAATTTTTAATTATATTTCAAAAACATATTTTTTATAACATTTAAATTAACTATCATTCCAAATAATTTAAATAACAAAATATATCAAATATAAATTATATACAATATATATATATGGGTTGAGGCATTTATCCATTAAAATATTATAAAATAATTAAAAGGCTATGCCGCAACCCTTTTTTTAAATAATAAACATTTGAAAAAAATATTTTTGCGGCAGAATATTTATATTTATATTTTTTTACATATTGCAGTCAAAATGTCCCCAAATTTTGTAATACTACTGCAATAGAATTATGTTATAATGAATCCATAAGAAAGAATTAGGTTTCATGTTTTATAAATAAAAATGTTGGGTTTAGGTTTTTCAAGATTTAATTATTTTACATGTAAGATTAATGAATAGTGATAATAATAGTGATTTGACATAAAATTTTTAAAAGGTAATTTTAAATTAGCATTTTTCATTATTCTAATTAATGGGGTTAAGAGTAGGTAAATTTTTTATTGAAATTTGGAAGTTAAGAAATAAAAAAATTTAAGAGATAAAATTAAAATTTTATAAAAAATTGAGAAACTAAAAATATATTTTTGTCATATTAAGTTATTAATAGAAATGCTATCGGCCACCCAAAAAAAAAATACTAATGGAAATGAAAGTGAACGAACATGATTCGCTTAACCCTCGCTCCCCCAAGGTTCAGGATTTTGTCCCTGAGCACTCAAAAACCCTAGCTATATATATCGCCCTTGTCCCCAACATCTGCGCCTCCCACCGCAGAAACCCGAAGGGCAACAACGCAATCCCCTATCATTCTAGCAAGTATGCGCTCTCTATTAGCAATCTCAAGTCCATTTATTGTTTGTTTATGCGTTAAAAAATTTTTCTTTTGATGATTTGTATTACTTACACAAGTTGCGCTAATTTATATTCGAGGCAGAGATGAAGGTGATCGCTGCGTATTTGCTGGCTGTCTTGGGAGGGAACACTACCCCTTCAGCCGACGATCTGAAGGACATCCTTGGCTCAGGTGAACAATCTTTTATTTTATTCTTTTCTTCCTTCTCCACATTGCATTTGGTTTTCCCCCTTGTTCAAGTTCTGTCGAGTTTTTGCTTATTACATTTATCTGTGGTATTTTACCTGTTGAGTAATTGCTGCCTGGTGGGTGTAGTAATTTTGATTTGAACCTTAGAACTCTGATATTAGTCAATTGCGTAGGTTACCTATCCCTCATACAATACCAGATTCTGGGGGTCAAGTTTCCTGTTTTTGTAAAATTAATTGGGTGGGATTTGTGGAAGCGACAATGAGAGGAATGAAAATATGGGATGAAGGAAAAAAATCAACTTTTCAACATTGCCTGTCCAATTTTGTTCCACACCCTTAATTTTTACATACCAATTATTTTATTGGGAGTGGTGGCGCTGTCGACTAGGATACTATGCATAGGTGCAGTTTTTAATGCTTCCCCTTTGCCATTTGGTTCTTCTAAAGACAAAAAAAAAAGGTTTTTATCGTCAGCTGTCACCTATGTGCCATCTCATACCGCTGTTGGCGAAAACGTAATATATCTATAATTTGATATAGAGAGGCTTTTGTGCTGCTGAATGACGCTTTAAACTCTGCTATGAAGCAAGCAAATTATGAATTTACTGTTGTCTCAGTTTCATTACTAGAGACTTACCAATTATGGTGATAGGTTTCCTCTTGTTGGTTTATGATTTACAGTTGGTGCTGAGGTTGATGATGAAAAGATTGAGTTGCTTTTGTCTGAAGTCAAGGGCAAAGATGTCACTGAGCTAATCGCTGCTGGAAGAGAGAAGTTGGCTTCAGTTCCTTCTGGTGGTGGTGCGGTTGCTGTTGCTGCTGCACCTGCAGGTGGTGGTGGTGGTGGTGGTGCTGCACCTGCTGCCGAGGCAAAGGAGGAAAAGAAGGTGGAAGAGAAGGAAGAGTCTGATGAGGTAAGCTCTAAACTTGCGGCTGGTTGGGTTCTTAATGATTCCCTCTCAATGATTTATTCTTGTTTTCCTGAATTCTGTGTTTTTTGATGTACAGGACATGGGTTTCAGTTTATTCGACTGAAAGATCTTGACTACTTTTGTCAGAGAGGGGTTTGCAGTTCCAGTCACGAGTTTGGCACAACCATATAAGTTTATCATTGCAGTTGCATTTTGAGTTAGGTTTTGCGTTTTTCTGTTCAGTGTAATGGCATCAAACTATTTGACATGATTAGTAATATTTTACTTTTATTATCTTGAGTTATTGGTTGGTAAATTTAGGGCTTGGTATGGGGCTGACGCGATGCAAAGAAAGGGAAAAGGATAGGGAAATAGTTTTGTGCGTTTGGTACGTATTTCAGCTCTTCTGACTGACGGTTTTTGCAATTCCAGCAGATGTAGGAAACGACTTTCCTTAGCTGAAGCAATGGTAAGAGGATGGATTCGAGGGAGAGGAGTGCTAGATGACCATTTTGCCCTCAGATCTCCTCTCCTTTGCTTTGCCGCTAGGTGACCAGATCTCCTTCCCTGCTTTGTTGCTGTGTTGCCTCCTAATCTCTTTATTTGTTTCATCATCGTGTTCAGGCCATTCAAAACCCCATTGACCGTGACTCAAGAGTATGGTTCTGATTTTGGGACTCTAGTGCCACCCAATTTCAGAAACTTGAATAAATTTTGTTAGAATCTCATTGTTAGCCAGACTCATTTTTTATGAATCTAACAACAACGCAATGTCAGAAACTTGCGATTGCAAATAGGTTCGATTAAATTTCATAAATTTATTTAGTCAAAGTTTGAAGTCAGATGAAGTGAAATAATCACAATAAGAAACCTAGTGTTACTATATAAGGTTTAATAAGTGAAATAAACCCAGTTTTGTACAATGTACTAGCCTAATAAACCTAGTTTTATTTCAAATCAAAAAAGTGGAATTTTGGAAACTTGTGATTGCATGCATACTACAAAAATAAGTTTCATATATTCTTACTTTTTATACGGGTATTTTGTTCTTTTTCTATTCCTATATTATTTTTCTTATACCAAACATTTAAAGGTAAATGCAATTTCTTTCCTTTCAGGTCACACCAAACATCACATAGAAAATAAGGGTCTATTTGATTTTTTTGTTTCTAAAATAGTTTTATATTATTAAGAACAAAAAATAAAAAAAATTGTTTAATAATACGTTTTTAATGAAGTGTTTTGCAAAACAAAAAAAATAAAATTTTGTTTTCAGAAATAGAAAAATTAAATTTTTTTTTAAATATTTTCTAATTTTTATTTTGTAAAATAAAAAAAAGTAAAAAATAATTATTTTTTAAAATAATAATTTAAATGAATTTTTTTAAATTTTTTTAGTATTAAAATTTATTTTAAAAAATATTTATTTTAAAAATATTAAAACAAAAAAAAATTAAAATAAATTCTAAATTTTTATTACATTCTATTCTTATTCCTATCAAAATCTTTTCTGCCTGAACATGGCTTTAGTGCTTTCTACTTCACTAGGACAAGACTGATAGGAAAGGAAGCATATACTAGTAACCAATTACCATTTAAAGGTGTGTTCTTTTGATGAACGAGAAATTTATTCATTTAAAAATCGATAACATCAACAAAAGACTTTGTTAGTGATATGAGAGATATTTAGGAGGATTGTAAAAGGATATCTTTTTGTAATCTGAATAGAGGAATTTAATTTAGGATAATGAGGTGAGAGGGTTGTGATGTGATCGAAAATCATTTACCGTCACTGAGATAATAATGTGGGTTACCTACGTTTATGTGGCCCAACGCACCATCCATGGTCAACATTTGAAATGAGCTTGGTTTAGCTTATTTTCTCTGTTTGCATCTGTCGTAGTATTTTCATGTAAGTTGTCTGTATAAAATGGTCCCTTTTATCATCATTTAACCCATTTGCTCTTCAATAGTTAAACAACTACATCCTGGAATCTTCTTTTGTCATATAGCAGTCAACTGCTTGGTTCATTCAATTTTCCAATTTGCAACATGTCAAATTTCCTTATGATGCCTTTTTTTATTTTTCGTATCCCCCCTCGCCCCCCCTTTCTCTCTGCTTGTTCTTCTTCTATCTCATTTGTATTTCTATCAATTTCACTTATGCTTTCTCCATATCAAAACTACGAAGCAAAGGTTGATATAAAGAAAGATAAAATTAACTATGTTAAACTTCTACGGTCACCTACACCATTCACTGATAGGGATGATGGAATGGATAAATCATACAAACAAATAGTTTACAAGATTTCTGTACATTGACATCTAACATCTTGAAATGTTTGTCTGTCTTGTGTTTGCTTTTTCTATAGCCTATCAAAGCCGAAGTTCTCATATGTCAATTTTTTTAGACACAAAGCTTTTAGATGTCATTCAAGAAAGACCAAAATGATAGTAATTGATAAATACTTAAAGTCTATTTAATTAGTTGTGAAGTAGACGTAAGACATTTGTATAATTTGTGTAATATTTATTATATTTTTTTATTTATTAAATTACTATTTTAACTATCAAGTCATTTTTTTAAAAAGCAAAAACATAAAATTTTTTTATCTTACTAACATAAAAGTAATTTTTTATCTTACTAACTTATTTTTTACATTTCTTTTCTTTTTACGTTAAAAGAGAAGTTGCATTGACCAAAAGGAAAATTTTAGCAATGGTCCAATTTTAAAAAGATGTCAGCAAGTAATTCCTCAAGACAAAATGTGTTTTAAGATACTGAACTGATAAATGACTTATGCACGCATAGAAGGCAATTTACCAGTTATTAAAACTCGACCAAACACAGCCGAGGAGGAGGCGTTGTGCTGATAAAGAATTGAGAAAAATTATGTGCTTTAAGTTCCATCTTTAAGGTAAACCGATGTTAGGAAGTTCCACTTAAGTCAACACATGGATACACAAGCATACAAACAGACGCCATTGTACCCTCGAATTATGATTCATGCATGTGTGCAGAAAAGACGGTTTCAATTCAATTTTCTAGAAGATGATATTAATATCTTGCTCAGCTGAAAAAAGGTAATTAAAGAGTGCTATTTACAGAGGAAGCAGAAGTTCCTTATAGATCAAGCCCCCTCATATAAAGTGTTACTTAAATTGCTCCACCACTGGAGCACTCTGCTCTCGCCAAGCAACTATAGCGTGAACAAAATCAAAATGTTAACTCGTTTTATGCCTATGACTGATGAGTTAAGCGACAACAAGGGCTGGGATGGACAAAGCTGTTGTTGTGTGCTGTTGTCCAGGCCCAACCCGCTCTCATGACCAACCCAATTGGACAGGGTGGCCTGGACAGACATGTATAGGTCTAATTATTTTTTTTTAACCCAAAAAAAAAACCTTCCTTTTATTATTAATTATTAATTATTAATGTCTTTGTTATCTCACAATTTTAGTGCTGCGTTTTTTTTTTAATTTATTGTGAAAGTAATTTTGAAATCCCTTCTGTAGTGTGACGGTGTAGGTGTCCTGAATGAAATCTACTAATATTGGTCCAGTATACGTATGTTGGGGCAGTTGAGTTCATATTTGAGAGCAATTAAAACGAAGCACTGTTGGTTGGAACTTAATTAGAAACAAGAAAAAGGTTAGCAAGGAGAACTTAAGAAAGCAAAGGTGAGTGTTAATTTCTCACAAACTCAGAAGCTAGTGGGTACAAGAGAGTCCCACAATTATCTGGTACACACAACAAATCACGTGGTGGGATGCATGTTCTTGGCGAATAAAAACGCCATAAAGACATGGTTTGTATATCCCACCCACGCGGTGTCACCGCCTTTCAATTTCCAAGTCAGTTTCATTGTTCATACCTACGTTGTCTTATCCCGTTGTTGCCCTTGTCTTTGTTGACCTTTTGGATCACACCCTCCATTTATGTCTACAACACAACAAAACGTTAACGTAGGTAGTGTGGAAACTGCTATGCCCAACCACTTTACCTTTCTCACCCTTACTCAACATCAACGAAATCTATAAAGTCATAAAGTTTTTATACAAATAAAAAATAGTAATCATAACTTTTTTTTTTAATTGCTGATATTAAATTATAGCTTGTGAGTATTCAAATTATTATTTTTTTCAAATCGATTAAAAATAAATTTACAACACAATTCCAAATTTGTTACTTATATGGATATTAATAATTAATATTCTTCTGAAAAAATGTTTTAAAAATGTAAAAAATATTTTCAAACAAGATTTCAAGTCTTTCACATGATAGGCCACAGCCTCATTAATCGATATCGGCCTTTTCAACGGGGCACATGACGACAACACTTTGCCATTTAAATCAGCCTCTGGCTCCTGCTTATTTTAAAAGACACCAAGAAGAGGTTGGGGCCAGGCAATCTGAAACAGTGAGGAGTTTGTTTTTTCATTAAATTTTAGCGAAAATTATACTCATATACACTTAGAGACAACGTCCATAAATTAATTCACTCGTATAAATTTCATCTTAGTCATTTATTTTTAATGTGAGACTTTTATCACGCTTGCTTGAACTCTAATAAAAGACAATATAAATATAAAAGAAGAAAAAAATAATAATAAATTTTGTGGAGCTATCTTATTAATTGCTATATACTCCTTATCAATAATAATCAATGGGAGTGTCGGGACAACTTTCATCAGATACAGCTTCTTTAGTATAAGGTGGGGGCACAAAGGGTGGAGGGGTACACCTCAACAATGCCCAATTTACACCTTGAAAAAAGGGGTGCTGCTTGATCGCCGACGACCCCATCTTTGACCCTAGCCGCCTTGTTGGGTCCTTAACCAATAACTGCGAGATAAGGTCCTTCGCCGTAGCCAGCACGGCGGGTTCTTTCGGGAACTCAAGGGCTCGAGCCACAATGTTAGCCAGGGTTAACTCATTGTCCAGTCCCCTAAACGGTGTCACACCGTAAAACAGTTCAAACATAAATACCCCCAGCGTCCACCAGTCCACCGCACTACCGTGTCCCTCGCCGGACACTATCTCCGGCGCCAAGTACTCGTGGGTACCAACGAATGACATGGACCGGACGTCAATTGGCTCAGCAACAAACTCAGGCCCATTACGCTGGCTTTGCTTCTTCTTGCGCTTGCGTTTTGAGTGAAAGCACGATACGGCGGGGACTATACAGTTGGGTAGCATGCAGGAAGAGGAGGCAAAAGGAGGGGGGTCAACGTGGTAATCCTTATTCTGTGGGGCCGAGGGAAGAGGTTTTTGCTCAGAAATGATCTGAGCCGTTGATGTGGAATCATCGCCTTTTAACGAGAGGTCAAAGTCGGTGAGCATGATATGGCCGTCGGATCGAACTAAAACGTTCTCCGGCTTGAGATCACGATACACTATCCCCAACATATGAAGGTATTCCAGAGCCACCACCACCTCTGACGCATAAAACCTGCAAAAGCCGTGACAATAACAAATGAAATAGCATTAAAAAAACGAATTTTGCGATGCAGATTAACAAGTTTATTAATATAATTAGTGATGATGTCTCACATTATATGTTGACAACGACTTTAAAATGTAGTTCTAATATATTGGTAATATTCAGCCATTAATAATAATAATAACAATATATAGTTACTAACGTATTAATAATTAGCTTCTCATCTTATTAATAACTGACTAGTGTTGGTTATTAATACATTAAATAAACTATCAACATATTAACAATAGTAAGAGGAGAAGTATATCTTAGTAATCACATTGATGCATATACCATAATTGTTTAATACGCACCGGAAAATACAGTACTGAGAAAACAAGTAAATTCATAAAGAATAGTCACAAACTGGGCTCTTTGTTTTTTTTTTTTTTGTGGTAGACAAAATGTGCTCTTTTAAATAAAGAATTAAAAGAAAAGGAGGAAAATGGCATTGGCTTATACATGTAATTTCGACATCGGATAGGAAGAATCATGGCCTCCTACAATGGGGAGAAGTCAATAATGCTATTGGCTAAGACAATTATTGAGATCATCATGACACAAAAGTGTCAAGGTGTCTAAGAATATTGGTTGATAATTATGCCAACCAAATGGGTCATGGGACCAAATAGGAATGGTTTATGTATCTTACAATATAGTTTAAGGGTCACGGGAGCTGCTTTAATGATTCCTAGACCAACAGCAAGCACTTAAATGAAACCTCTTATTATTTTTGTTTAAAAATATTTGTATATATTATCGAAATTTTGTCTGAATAATAGTTGATATTAATCATTAAATAAAAACATTGAAGTTTATCTTTATTGTTAAAAAAATGTATATATTTTACGTATCAAATAGTATTCGTTATTTAAATTTGTTTCTCTTTATACCCAAAATATGTTTTTCTGTCACCAATAACAAGTTTGTCTGTTTGTAAGACAAGAAATATTTTTGGCTTTTGAATTTGCCTAGTGCTTGCGTAATATCTATGAGACATTAGCATTCTTCATGAAGGAACAGAAAAAGAAAATATCTCGACATCTTTGCCATAGGTACATCAAAAGTTATTTTTTAAAAAGCTATGTTTCACATAAGACGTGCAAATAATGACAATAAAAGGAAAGCGAGAAAATAACTCCTCGACCAAAGGTAGCAGTCTCATTTCAAAATAATTTCTCCTATAATATTCTGATGGAACATGTATCTGAAAAGCTCAGCTTTTACTTTTATGTTTGGTCATGGTTTTATCAAGAATGAAGCATGCGAAGTCAAAGAGAAAAATAAATCACAAATAATATGTCGTCCATAGAAATTTCTTTAAAAAGCTTTGAAACAAAGAGACAAGCTATGAACATAAATTTCCTTTATCTGGCCATGAATCATAAAGGACCAGGCAAAAGCAAACCACGTTACGTTAGAGAATGAGAAAAATAGAGCCCGGTTCTGGATTCTAGTGACAGATTTTGGCAGAACATATTCAAATAAGGGACCATTGCGAAATTAATATCTTCTTTTAATTTTAATAAAATAGAAGACCAGAATTTCCGCAAAAATTAATGGGATCAATAACAAACTATTTGGACAGTTTTCCCTTGAGATCTCTCTGGTCCACTGATAGAGAATAAAACAATTTATCATCTCCGTAGATAGGGAAAACCTCCCACATAACTAAAAAAATTGCTAATTCCTCTATTAATATTAGTTTATGCTGCTAAACCTGCTAATATCTTTACCAAATTGAGAAATCAATTCACAGGCCACTAGAATCATTCGACATTCAAGTGAACCAACCCTGGTGAGTAGCTGACCTGGGAAGGTGTCGTTTTGACTTTTAACCGTATCGTTTTACCTAGAATATAGGCCCCCTTAATTAACGGTATGTCAATTGGCACATGCTATAATTATTTGCAACGCACGTGGTAGCTCAGGCGCAGGTGGAATCAATCTAACAGTAAAGTTGTTAAACTCACTCACTGTCATGGCTACGCGGCAGAATGTTACTGGTTCTAAGCTTTGAAAGGCCATGTTAGATTGTACGTTGACATACCTAAGCAAGAAATTTAATGTTGGCGAGCTTATACAGGAGTGCTGTGGGTCATCACATTATTACCTTATCAATCTACTGCCTTAACAAACCTATTAGCTACTAGCTAGGCCATCACGGTGTATTTATTATCTCGGACCATTTACGGCGTCGTTCCAATATCAGGACTGCTAAACATCATTAAATTAGAATCAAACACATTAATATCCTCAATGAAGATACCCTCCCGGAGATATGTGTGCGATGGAGACACAAGCCCCCAGGTTAAAAACGGGAACGGCTTGAGTGATAGCGAGAAGTGGTGGGCCCCACACCTGACAGGACAAGGCTCCTGCCAGAGTTGGGGCCCACCAAGTACCTATCATTTTCATCGTAATATGTTAACGGTTCTAGATTTCCATGAGAGCGTAGGCGGAAGACCCGCCCATACCCGATCCACCCCACTCATTTCAGTTCCATCAAAGAAAACCCCGATAAAAGGACCAACTTCAAAAAGGTTTAAAAACAAAAAAAAAAAAGATGCAATTATTTCAGCGAAGTGATATGCTAACTTGCGCACCTGACGGCGGGTTCATGGAAGCGCTTGTTGGGCTGGCGTTGTCGGAGCACGTGCAAGTCACCGCCGGGGCAGAACTCGGTTAAGAGGCAGATCCATTTGGGCGCGTCTATAGTCTCGTAGAGAGTGGGCAGAAATGGGTGGTCCAACAATTCAAGAATTTCCCTTTCTGTCCTCGCCCTCCCTTCCTTGCTTCGACTTGCGAGCTCTTTCTTGTCCATCACTTTAGCCGCGAACAGCACACAACCCTCCTCGCCATTACTGGCGCACTTGAGCTCCGCGAGGTAGACGGAGCCTATGTCGCCGGAGCCGAGCCGGTGGTTGAACCGGAGGTCCGAGGGGACGATGTGGCGGCTTGGGGACTCTGATCGGATCCGGTGGATGGCAGCCCAGCAAGGGTCCGAGGATGGCGCGTGGGGTTTAGTGGTTGGGAGTGGGAGTGGACCCAGGTAGGCAGAGGTTGAAGCAGTTAAGGTGGTGGTCTCGGAGCCGGAGCTTGTGCTCCGTTTGATATCAGTGTTGGTGGTGGTGGAGGCGAAGCTTAGGCTCTGGAGGTCGTCGGCTAGATCCTGGAGCCATGGCTCCATTGTTTCTGTCGGGAAGAGTTACAGGAAGAGAGAAAAAAGAGAGAGGGAAAGCGAGAGAGAGAGAAAAAGAGGCTTGGTTGAAGTGAGTTGAAACTTGGGAGAGTGAGCATTTCTTATTTTTGAAGGTTGAGGAAAGTGAAAGGGTGGCATCCGTTTCTGTGGGAAAAACAAAGAGAAAAGGAATTAAAAAAAAACGTCTGGGCTGAAAAAGTGGGATTGGGCCACATTTTGGGTTGGGAGAATTTAATGATCTTCACTTTTGGAAAATTTCATGTACGAACTGAGCCTATATTCTGTCCCAAAAAAAAAAAAAAGCTATAAACTACATTTGTGGATAGAAAGAGTAAAAATATCAGTACTAAAAAACAAAAGAGAATAGTAAATATTTCATACAACTGACACAAGCAAAAGGTTACTGTAGACGTGGGAAAAAAATATCAGAGTATTGATTTTGAGTCATATGACTTAGGTGCACTCCTTTTGAATTGGCATACACACGAAATTCCCGTGAGTATGTACATATACATGAAAACTAAAAATCCTCATTTAAAGATTGAAAAAATTATGTTCAAAGATTAAAAAATAAAAAAACTTATTTTTAAGGACTTTTATTATTAGGTTCAATGATTTATTATTAAATTTAATGATAATCATTTTAAAACAAGTGATAATAAGTATTTAAAAATAATTTTTTTTTTATTTTAAAATTTTTTATTATAATTATCCTTTAAAAATTTATGGTGATACATTATTCTAATAAAGAAATGTTTCTTAAAAACAAAAAGACCACATCTTGTAATAATGAATGGTTTTACAATAGTACTAGTAATGAATTACTAAATCCCACTATCACTCTATGCTGATATCAACTAAGTGGAGTAAGTCTAGACCCCCACCCTAATTTTTGTTTTGGCTCGTTTAGCAGTTTCCCTGTTGTGGTCTTTAATTAGGAAAAGCAGACAGAGAGAAGCAGCCAGTTGTCTCATCAATGTGCATCTTTTGTTTTGTTCATTCGTCTTAAATGCCATTTCCCCCGATGATTGAGCATTAGGATTTTGTGAAATATCACTGTCCGGTATAATAGGCAAAGACTAGAAATGTAGACAGTCCACGTGTTGCTGTCACTTACACAATTAACTCCTATTATCATAATAATAATAAGCATATAAATATAATTTAAGAAATTAACATAGTGGTTACAGGAACGTGTTATTTAGTTTGACTATTCACTTATTTATCCAAGTGAACACTTAGAAATTTTATTCTCTTAAATGTACGAACTCAAAATTATCTCATGTGAATAGAAAAAAAAATTAATAATGTTGGTTAGTGTGGCAACAATTACTTTATAACACAAATTTAAGTATGGAATTGAGTAATAGTTAAAATATGATATTTAAACTAGGTGCAATTAAAAAAAAAGGAATTACAATCTGATTAACAGTTATGATTTTGACTTAATAATAAGCATCTAATCCAATAATTATAACTTTTGACCAAATAAATAAATATAAAAATATGATCATCCACTCAACATAAATACCAAAATGAGATAGGGTTTTGAGTTTTGAGGGTTATTGGCGGATGTATACTCTATTGATTGGTGATTCCCGTCTTGTCTTATAGGTATTAACGGGTTCTTTTTCTTATTAAACCAAGTAGAATTGAAGCTATTATAAACACTCTGATATGGAGAGTTGAGGGCATAATGGTAATTCTAATATGTTAGTTAGTTAGTAGCATGGACCAAACGGCGTTCGATGTGATTGTACCATGTCTTATGGGGATGAGCATATCTTTTCAATAGGTGGTCTATATTGTATTTAGTAGTAAATACATAGTATGTAGTTAGTGAGATGGAAAGAAAATGATTAGATGGAAAAGGAAAAAATTAAACTTATACATACTCATCATTTTGTGTTATTCTATTTTTCAGTATACATGTGCAATTTTGCGGAGAATCTAATAATCTCAATACGTTCAAAAATCGTGGAGTATGCTGTTATACGCAACTATGGGAGTAGCAATCACATATGGTAAGGTTTATATTGGATAGCCAAAATTATATTTATTAGTTATTCTTTGAAGCATAAGTAGCAAGTAGTTTATACACAATAAGAACAAAAAAATGGTTTAAATTTGGATTAATTTTTGTTTATGTCTATATAAAATAAATAAATTAATGTAATTATGTAGATATATCAAAAGTGGAATTCATTAAATTATTAACTTGTCACCCTAACAAATTTTATTAGTTCAAATTGTTCATTCTAATAAAATGAGCGTAATAAAGATAATCATGAATAAAAAAAAATGAATGGCCTAATTATGTATCAACAGCCAATCTTGAAGAGAAGGTTCCATTGGAACAATTATTCCAAACTTAGGATTCATTGTAATCAAAACATTTATTATGTATGCCGTTTTTCTATTCTTGTTTTTTAGAGCATCTCGAACTAGGTTTTATTATTTTTTAATTTTTTTGAATTTTTTGAATTTTAAAGAAAGTATAATGTAGAATGAAAATTATTTTTTAACTATAAATTAAAAAAAAATAATGTTTGAGAAAATAAAAAAAAAATCTAAATTATTTATATTAAATTTAATCGATCTAAATATTCCTAGGAGAACTTGAAGAGGAAAGAAGCCGCGTTTCTATGGACAAGTACGAAACCGAGGTAGGCTCGGAGAGGGTATTGCGTTAGATTAACTTCCCTGTCTTTGTTTATCTCTTTGGGTAATCGGCCCGTCGCAATATTTAGTACTGGGCATATTGGGCTCATACCATATGATGCTAAAAATGCAAACTCAACATTTTAATGGGCTTTGTTGTTTGGACAAACAACATAGGCCAGGAGGGTCGGGGGAATAGATTTTGATTGCACTTTTAAAAGGGATAATGGGTCGGATTTGGATCGGGTCCATAGAAATCTACCAAACTAGACAAAATGGCCCGAGAGATTCTAATGTTCGGAAAGGACGACCCTGGAATATTAGAAAGCTGGCCCTTCGATTTCGCTGCCATAATCGAAGACTGTAGGTGTCTCGAGAACTGCCGCCTCATTCAGAGTACGCTTCCTCCTCTCTTCTAGACAGCGCATGAGTTCAACAACGCGCTTTTACCAGATCTCATTTCTGCGTAAAAAAAAAATCGATAAATTTTACCATATTCCTCTAGGGTTAGCTGTTTCCAGTTGATTGATTTGACTGTACTTTGGAGCTTTGCTTAGCTAGAGAATCGATGGTCCTCATTCCAATGCGGTTCTAATTTTGTTCCATTTGATTTTCTTGCTCTTGGGTTTTTAATTGTACATCTTTCATTTTGACTAATTCTTCAGCTGATTCTTTTCATTGATATCTTGTTACTCCGCTTTTTCAATTTGACCATTATATGCACTCTCTAGGCGTTTCTCACTAATTCTCCTGCCAGAGCTCTGTAGCAGCCGGACTTCGTAACCTTGATTAGGGGTAGCCTAGCCCTATTCTTGTCGCAATTATAAATTTCTAATTATGTTTTAGAAGTATACTTCTTGTTTGTTCTGAATTAGTTATATTGATGGACCGACATCTACAGACTATGAAGTCAGTTGTCGTTGCAATTTGGTTCATTGGGTACAACATGACATAGGAGCCTTTAACATGAATATGGAGTTTATAATTCTGCTCGTGTTCTTTTGACATTGATCATGTGAGTGAACTTAAAGGATACATGTGAGTGAACTTAGAATGTATTTTTGAGTTTTTCTGACTGAAAGGATTGTTAATAAGTTTGCAGCAAAGTAGGTATTAATTATGAATATTAAATTTACTATTCAAGGAATACGAGTTTTATACAGCCTGGGCAAGCGATGTATCTCTTGAATGAAACATTCTGCTGGGGCAGGAAACCTTGTGGTGGTGTTTGTTCAGTTGGTAAAAGATATTTGATTATAGCGAGTAACTAGTTCGTTACGTACTGGAATAGTGGCAGACTGCTGCGCTATATGCGTGAAGATTTTGTTATATGCTTTGTTATTAATTATCTTTTTTTTTTTAGGTTTTTTTTTGGGGAGGGGGTGGGGTTGGGGTGTCAAACAATACCAAATCACCTTTATGCTGGATCAGTGTGT
This sequence comes from Erythrophleum ivorense, assembly GCA_026724425.1. Lineage (NCBI taxonomy): Eukaryota > Viridiplantae > Streptophyta > Magnoliopsida > Fabales > Fabaceae > Erythrophleum > Erythrophleum ivorense. The sequence goes on along the minus strand of JAIUCV010000724.1, from coordinate 135,680 downwards.
AAGTGTATTACTTTGGTGGCTTTTTGATAGTTCAAAATTACTGAACCGTATGATAATTACTCATTCATTTCCGGCTGCATTTTGCAGTTCAAACATTTCTTTAATTTGTTGCTCTCGTTGGAGAGGGGAGAAAGCCGGGTTTGAATCTTGAGGGACTGTCATGATAGAAAATTTGCTTGTTTCATGGCATATTTTTCTTTTTCTCTTTTTCTTCATGGAGTAGGGTAAAGCATTTTTGAGATACTATTATGTTATCGTTATGCAGGATGTCGGAACCACCCTTCAGACCACGGGAGCATCTTCTTGAGAAGCAAAGATATTATCAGAGCATACATAAACACACTTACTTGAAAGGGCCATATGATAAGATCACCTCTGTTGCAATACCACTTGCTTTGGCAGGAGCTTCAATCTTTATGATTGTAAGTTTGTAATTAGATTTTTTTCATATGACCTCTATTGCCCTTGTCAAATATAAGTTATGCCGAAACTTTCTTTATTCAGGGACGAGGGATCTATAATATGTCGCATGGAATCGGAAAGAAAGAATGACTTGGGAATTCCTGCTGAGGAGGTGAGTGCTCGGCCCAAGCTTCACAATAGTTCCTCAAATCGGACCTTTGTTTTTCTTCGCACCCTTGTTTGATTTCTTAATAAATTTGCTTTTTTCAGACTTTGATCACCAATGGAAGTGTAGAACTTAAATGAATACGGTTCTTTGTTTGTTCGATGTAATCAATTGACGGTTTAAACCGCAGCTTGCAGGTTATGGTTATGGTTTGATACTTGTTGGGCTTTAACTTTCTAACAAAATTTTATATTACCAAGTGATTTGGCCATTGGCACTGTAGATAGAGCTAGTCATTTCTTTTGTAGTTTGAGACAAAGTTGATATCCCTAGCCAGTTATATCCTGAAGCTGAATTGCATTTATTCGTTTCAAAATTCCTGGGGGATCTTGAGCAAATATACGAACCAGCATGTCTGTCCATGTCTGGGGTTCTGACAGTGAGGGCCTTAAGCTAGGGGGAAAAAATTTACATAATTAAAAATTATGGGAATAAAAAATCCTAAAATTTCCATTTCCTCATCCTTTTATTTTTTGGTCAAATCGAAAGGAAAGGAGTTTTAGATCTTTTGACAATTCCCGTGAATATTCAATCTATTGGTTTAATAACACTTCTTGTTTTTTGATTATATTAACAACTTGGTTGTAGAAAGATTATTCTCTCTCTTGTTTAGTCCTAAAAGATTAGCAGTATGCAAATTAGTCTCTATACGTTGTAAATCCTAGTATTTTCGTCGTTTGCCTATAGTAAATCTTAATGGAGATGCTGACCTGGCACATAAAAATGATACATGAAAGCTATTTTCAAACACACTTAATTCCAAGATGGCATTAGGGAGCATTAATCCCTTCTTTACTATTTTCATCTCCTTCACTTTCTGTCTTTCACCATTGCATCTCCTTGATCCTTCTCGTTCTCTTTCTCTTTATCTTTCTATGCATCTCTTTCAACCTTTGGAGGCATTATAGAAAATTTGATTGCGGGTGTATAGAGGATGAAGTGGCGATAAGGGGGCAAGTTACGGCAGCCTTAACTCGAACGAGCCACTCTAGTAGAGCTGGCAGCATATCAATTTGAGTTCCCCTCCAGTAGAAAAAGGTATAAAGAAATAGACTTGCTGGACTAGCTTGCTTTCCCCGGCCGGGGGCGCCCCCGAGCGAAGCGAGGGCAGGGGATCTGTCCTAAAAGGGGCATTAGCCGAAAAGGCTACAAGACAAGGGCCTCTAAGGAAGGGCTCTTTCCGAAAAGGCTTGGGTCGGCCATTTTATGGTTTTTAACCTTTTAGGCCGAGTGGAGAAAGTTCTCTCAGCTTCAACTGCCAAGAAAATGATGGCATCGTTGAACAAGAAAATCAAATGTTACTACACATGTAGAGAAGGTTCAAGGAAATGTAAAGGTGTGAAAAAGAAAATGAAGGAGATAAAGAGGAGAAATGGGGAGGAGTCTATTAGGAAATGAGAGAATTAGTTTTTTTTTTTAATAAAATCGTGCTTCCTAAAGCCACATTGGAATTAAGTGTGTTTACAAATAATAAAAATTGCTTCTATATAGGCATTTAACATGTCAATTGATTTCTGAACGTGTGATGTTCGGTTCTCCGTTAAGATTTAACGTAGGCAGATGATTGAGAGATTAATATATATAGGGTTTAGAACTTGTCCAATGGGCACCTAAAGGCTTGGTAAATAGCCAGTGTAACCGCCATTTTCCTTCACTATCTGGTAGCGAGAAAGCTTCTATAAACCATAGGGTGGAGGGTGAAGCGGTGGTGGTGATCTAACCCTTAAGCTTATAGGCATTCCCACTCATCATTAAATGAGTCTAAATTCTCTAAAGTTTTTTATTATATAACTATTATAAATTTCAGAGAAAGAAAAGAGAAAAGCAAGAGTAGAAAAAAAGAGAGGAAGTGGGTTTTATATATACTTTTATTTTTTATATCTTTTTTTTTTTCGAAATTTATAAAAACTTTATTACGAGAACTCTAAAGGACTTTTACACCTCTCGACCAAATGGAAACGTGGGACCATTCGTGGTTACTATCAGTCACAATGGTAGCAGTCAAAAGTGATTGGGCAAGGGCAGGCTCAATCTAGCTTGAAGTTAAGGCGCGTTTATGTTTATGACACCGGATAAACAGAATTATGCCATGAACTTCTGTGGCTTCATTGACTTGCGTAATACTAATCTTTGCACCAAAGAGAGAAAAGAATATCTCAAGGACCAAATTGCTAATATAGTCTTGTTTCTTTCAAATTGAAGCTGATTTAATATGCTTATAGTGGCCCACAGCGAATATCGAGTAATTGCTTTGTTGTGGGAGTATAATTGCATAGTGTATTATTTATCCATTTATGCATTCTTAAAGCACATGCTTGGAAAAATGGAGCTAAAGATTGTTTAAAAATTGAAACCTTTGCTGGTATTATCTAACGAATGATCTTTTGATTGAGTTGCTTGTGGCGACAAACCATATCAAATATGCGCGGATGGATGGTGTTACCATCTAAAAATTACAGTCTACATTGTGATTGCAAATGGCAGGTGAAAGAGAGGGTTAGTTGATACTGCCACGAATCCAATTAGTCAAGAACCCTAGTTGAGGATAACAAAATAACAAGAAATTATGAGGCATGGGATCTCAGTATAGGCAATTTTGGTGGGCAGGTATACTATATGATCACTACAATAAAGTCATGAAGCAATCGAAGACATGAAAAATGGGTAATGGCCAAACATAGGGAGGGACAGTTATTGATCGTTGGAAAAGCTATAAAAGAGGGATGAAGGCGAAGAAGAAACACATACAGAAACCTCACAAATGACTTACAACTCTTCTTTAGTTTCATGCTTTATTTACCAGTTTTGTTTACAGCTTTTTGCACTTTATTTGTAGCTTTTTAATTCATTACCAATTATCTAAATAGAGTTGTAATTGAGTTGTTTTCAAACTATCTATTGTCTTTCCACTTTATTTGAGCTCGGACATGTAATTTATATCAATTATAAGAAAATTCTAATTGCAATAGTATTGTCTTCTTTGATCGTTGCATGTGGAGCCTTTCTTTATCTAGAATAGGCTTCATATATGACAAAGGAGAATTTCTCTTTAGAAAGTCATGTTTCAACTTCATTGTTCACTCATAAATAAGAATGTAAGAAGTTAGCCAATTCTTTTTTCTCTAGTTGAATGTTTTTGACTATTTAGTCGACAAAAATTTGGTTCCAAAAACCTTCCAACAGATGAAAATTGGATCGATGAGCATATTCGCACCGAATCTGATCTTAGTTGAGTGAACGGCAGTGATTCATTCTGGTGTCAAATGAAAATTGTCAATAGTATTTATTCTCTTCGGTTGCTGCCTTGCTGGGAATGATCCCCATGATGGTAAGAGAAAGTATGAAGCATCTTGGCCTATTTTACAAATTGCATACCAGAAAAGCCGAAACATTTATGATCTATACAACAGAAGGGAATGAAATTAAGGGTCAGATGTACCATTGGTGTTGCTTTGAAAAAATGCTATGCAGACCACAACCTTATGCAAAATGGACAAAGGTTTGACTAAAGCACATTTATTTACCACATACCTTGTTTTCTGTGCTGGCTTTCATGCTGTTGTATGATTTCTGAGGCTGAAAACGCATGCTTCCCATCATGTTGTGCATTGATGTTCTCTCTCTCTTTTTGGCTTTTTTTTTTGGTATGGTCGGTGTAAGCTCGTTTGATGAAATTAGTGGTAGTTGTTTCATTAGTTTGTTATGTTGGCACATGCTATTCAATTAGTCCATGACACTACTACTAAAGTCTACACCATCTTGGAGATGTTAGATCTTGAATTTTTTCCTCCAAAATTTGATGAGGTTAGATTTAAATGCAGTACCTTATTTTTTTCTTTATTTAGTGCCATAGATAAATTGTCGATTTTGGGGAAGCATATACAAAGCCAGTTGTGTTTGACTTGCGTGATTTTCATTCATTAATTATTAAAGTTGGGATTTGGACACTCTTTTCGTAATAAAAAGATTTTATTAGAGAGAGAAAAAGTGATAAGTGTAGCATGAGTGGAGAGAGAAATTTTTTCTTGAAAAGGTCAATTGAAATTGTAAGTTACAATCTCCTATTTCATATATAAAAAATAAATAAATAATTCGTAAAGATTAAAAAAATAATTAAAAATAATTAATTTTTTTATTTGTGTCCAAAATAAAAATTATTTTTTAAGAAAGTCTCTATTTAATGTGTACTTTTTTTTAAAATTAATGATAATTACTATTTATAATTCATTTAATAGAGAATATAATTGAAATATTATAATTAATATCATATATTAGTGGTTTATTTTTTATATTTTAAATCAAATTAAACATAAAAAAATCTCTGATGTATAAGACCGAAAGTAGTATAATATAAAATAAATTTTTTTAAAAAATTATAACTACTTTACAATATATATATACACACTGTATAAGAGAAAAAAGACAATATATTATACATTGTATTAACATTAAATAAGTTAATAGTACGCACACAACTATTTGTACCACATCACAATATAAAACTTGTGTGAAAGGGAACATGCTTTATAAATAAGTCTTATTTTATATAATTCACCTCAGTAGCTAACTTTTTGTAACTTTTAAACTATTTATAAATTATATGATGATAATGATGATGATGACAATACAAATATAAAGGATAAGTTAAAAGATATTAAATAATAAAAAAATATCTTAAAAAAATTAAAAAGAGTGAATATCAAATAAAATAAATAAATGAGAAAAATGAAAATAATACACACAAAAAAGATTCAAGAGAAAATGATGATGATTACTTTTTTAGATTTTAGTTTGCTAATATAAAAGTGTAAATATAAAAAGTTTTACTTTTCAATTTTCATAACTTCGGTAAAATATTGTCTTAGATGTTTGTTATTTTTAATTTCTTTTTTATTTTAAAAGACATAAATTATTAATTGGAAATTAGTCCCTGAGCATATCATAAGAGGGAAAAATGGGGTATTATACTCCTTATTTTGAGATTTAGAGAAAAATATTTTTTCCAATTCTTGAACCCATACCCTATAGGGTAACAAATTTAAACATTACCTTTTTATACAATGAATCTTTATATTTTTAGACTTGAATTCATTTACTTGAAGAAATTTCAAAATGAAATAATTTTTTCACACATACACATATACATACAGACAGCATATTAGAGAAGAGAAAAATATGGTATCATATTCCCCTATTTTCATATGTAGAGAAAAATATTTTTTTTTATTCTCCAACCTATACCCTAGTGGGTGACAAATTCAATCCTTATCATTTTCTATAATGAATCCTTAGATCTCTAGATCCGAATCCATGTACTTGGAGAAATTTCAAAATAAACAATATTTTTTAGACACACACACATATCATACTAGAAAAGAGAAAAAATAAGGTATTATACTCTTTATTTTCAAATTAAAAAAATATTTTTTTTCATTTTCGATCCCATACCTAGTGGGTAACAAATTGAATCCTTACCCTTTCCTATAGTGAATCCCTAGATCTTCAGACTTGAATCCACATAATTGGAGAAATTTCAAAATAAACAATTTACACACACACACGCACACGTGTGAGTGCACACACACACACACACACACACATAAAATATTAGAAAAGAGAAAAAAATAGGGTATTATACTCCTTATTTTCAAATTTAAAAAAAAAATATTTTTTTCATTCTCAACCTTATACTTAGTGGGCAATAAATTGAATCCTTATCCTTTCCTATAATGAATTCTTAGATATTTAGACCTAAACCCATATAATTAAAAAACTTTAAAAATAAACAATTTACACGCATGCGCACACACAATGCATGCATGTGTTTTGGGGGGGGGGGGGGGAGGTTTTAAGGAAAGGTGGGTTCCATGGTCTCCAAATACACACACACGCACGCATGCATACACACCCACACAGTGTGTGTGTGTGTGTTGGGGGGGCCAAGGATTTAAGGAAGGGTGGGTGCTATTCTCTCCAAATTTATGCCCTTAAATTTTTTTTAAATTTAGACTTGAATTTAAACATATTTTTTGTCTACATATTTTGACCCAAACAAATAAATTTTATAGTATCTATCATCAAACATAAATATTTTGAGGTAAAAATACACTTTTTGTTCCTAAATTTTATTTGAGGTTTCACCCTCATCTCTTAACTTTATTTAGTTATAATTTAATTTCTTAATTTTATCTTATAACATTGGCTAAGAGAAATATTAAACTTTCAAAAACAAAAATAAATAATAACATAAATTAATTAAAAATTTAAAAAAACTTAGCAAACTTAAGTTTGACACCTCTTTAAGTTTAAATCTATTAATATTATATATATATATATATATATATTGCACTTGAGACTTTATTCTTTTTTTTTTGTGAAATTGCAAGTGATCCTTAGACTTTCTAATTTTTGCTAATGGGTCCTTCTACCATTTTGCCATCTAATCCTTTTAATATTTTGAGCAACAAAGTTGTAACTTTTTAGACTTTCCTTATTTGTTTCTTCACTTTTACCTTGAAGATCATCTCTCTCACTCTTCCATTTTCTTTCTACGAAGTTGTGGCCCTTTTCACTCTCAAGCTTCATGTTTGCTATTCCTTTCTTAGATCATGCCAACTGCTACATTGTTGAAGCTTTTGGCCAAGCATTTTCTTCGCCTTCCCATTTTGTTCAACTTGCTTGTTGTATATATCACCTATGGTCAAAAATTTGATTCTCTAACTTCTTTCGACCAGCCCTAACCTGAGGTGCAATATTTTCTCTAAGTAAGTTTGCTTCTCATAAATGAACCAAGTTTATATTGCTACTTTAGAAATGATGGATTATAAACTCCAATTAATATACTTAATTTAGGAAATCTTGAAGATATAGCAAGAAGTAATAATTAATTATGCAAGTTAATGTAATTATTGAAAACACATTATTATTATTACTATTAATAGAAGAAAAATAAATAAGTAAATAACATAAGTAGAATGATAATGATTAACTTGAGATGGGAGATTCAATGAAGTATTAGTATTAGATTTTAAGAGCTAGCATACAATTTACTTTTTGCTTGGTGAGATGATCTAAACAATAAGATGGTAGGTCATTAACTAATAACGTATCAAAATTACACAACAAGATTTAGTTGATGATGATAATTGTTGTTGTTTTTGTTGTTATTATTATTATTATTATTATTATTATTAAATCAAAAGAAACTAAACATTTAATTAGAATAACTACTAGAATAAAAATTAGTTTGGTATAACTTAATTAAATTAAATGAGGACTAACGTAAGATTACCCAAGTAAGTGGAATAATGAACTAGATGGTAGTTAGCATATGAGATGGGTATGATTTACCATAGGGTATGATCAATTTGGCTAAGTGAAAGGGAATTGTAGCATTACTTCTTAGAATATTAATGAATTGTTACAACTATGTTATAGGGAGCATTTGAATAATTCTATCAGGAGTGTGACAATGTTTAGTGGGGGAACATTGTTACTCAAATTTTTTGACAATCAATGTGAGTAGACTATAAAGTATGATACATTTTTTTAATTTCTTCTTTTATTTTAAATCCTTCAATTTCTTGGTTGTTCTTGGTGTAATCTTGGGATGGGCTTCTCTAGGTAGTTTTCCCTATGTCAATATTGTATGACGCTAAATCTTTCAGATTTATGATATGTTAAGAAGAAATATGTTTTAAATGAATATGAAAATTTGTATGGAAAGCTAATCTATCATCTTGAATGCATGAGAACCTATATGAAGCTTTGTGAGCCATGCAAGGGTTTTTAAAATGATAATGTATAAAACACTTGATGGATCTTATCTGTGAAAGGAATAATCTTATTTGTATAGCCTACATAGAATTCAATTTTTAGAAAATTTTGATCTATTAGTTATGATTTTTTTTATATAATATTATATGTAAGGTGGGATTGTATGTTGGTTGCGAACAGTAATACTATTAGCCTTTAGTGCACCCTCGATATTTTCACGTAATTTTTGTGACTAAATACTTGAAAGGCATTAAGCTGAATGCTTTTTAAATGATTAAGGGCAATAAAGATGGTGGGATGGTGGTAATAGTTGCACATGTGATTTTTGTCTACAATATTTTAAGATTTAATATGTGGTTATTTATCTTCATGAGCTATGTATTCATGTTAGTATATATCTTAAAACTTAGAATTTTGCATAGTTTTTCTATGAAAATATTATATTAAATCATTTTCAAACTACGAGTACATGTTACTTCTTAATATGTACATTTTTTTCATGAATTAAATCTTATTTATGTCTTATTTTTATGCTTTTTAAAATTATACCTTGATTTAACTAGCAGTTACTACATGTTTTATTTTGTACTTTTATTAAGTTGGTAATGAAAACCAAAATTTCCATCAAACTAAAATTTAAGCTTATTTAAATTTACTGTGTATGCATTTTATAAATTTGTTTCCTCTTTTTATTGTTTGTTAGATTTCATTATTCTTGAGTTTCTATATTTTTGTATCATAAATAAATATTGACATATCATATCAAAGTAATGTATATTTATCCTAGGGGTATCCTTGTTATTTTCTTGCTACCTTAAAACCAAAACTAAAACCTATTTTCACTTAAAAAAGAAAAAAATTATATGCCTATTCATCCAGTTAGTTATTGTACTTTGTTTTATACTCATTAAGTACTACAGTTCATTCTTTTACTTGTTATTGTAGATAGTAAAGTCATGCTCCATCCTTCTCCTCTAGGTTAGCTAGATTGTTATTTTGGTAAGTCCAGCATTATTTCGCATGGGCTTGATTCTTTTGCATTTCATGTGTATTCATATGGTACTTTGTACTCTAGGTAGACTCCATAGATTTACAGGCGGATTCCCATATCCTATGTTATTTTCTGTGTTGTTATTAAGAGCGGAGCTCTCTTTAACATTTTGATTGGTTTGACTATTTGTAGAAAATATAATATGTCCCAATTTTAGTAGAAATTTTGTCAAATTTTCTACAAAAAGTTAACTTTAGCTTTTGAATAAATTCATGTAAAATTGGAACTCTAAATTGATATGAGTAACTAAAACAAATGGTTCATGTCTTGAATTGAATGTGCATTGTAATTGATTATGTGATAAGTGTAATGAATATCCCGGTTATGTGTTAAGCTTATAGATGCAGGATCCCTCGCATTTCGGGCTAGTCATGTCTCTATTTTTGAGATGTGACATATCTCAAATTTTAGTTTCATTCTTAAACTTTATTTTGTTTCAATTTTTTTTATTAACTTTACCTCAATTTACTTTTATCCCTTAATTTTATTTGTCTTAATTTGGTTCCTTACTTTTAAAAAACTACTGAAATAGTTTCTTCCTTTTTTTATTGCCACCCACTTTACGTTGTAAATTTGAGATAATATGGGTATATTATCCATAGACATGACGGTAACCCTGATCTCTCTTATGATAATACCCACATAAATTGAAAGAAAATAAGAGTATTAGTTAGACTAGAGCAATAACATAACAATTTGTAAGAAGAAAGGAGAGTCTCACAATTCATGAATTGCAACATTTAGGTTGGGATAAAAATTAATATTGTGATAAGTGGAATCTAAGTTGGCAAGAGGTCCAAGGAGGCACATAAAACTTTTTTATTAAATAATTTGGTAGTGTTAGAAAGAAGAAAACATTTAAGTAGTTTTTGTAAGTTAAAGAAATAGACTGGAAAAAAAAATGAAATTAAAGAAAGTGAAATTTAAGATAAATTGAAAAGATCATATTAGAACAAAATTAAATTAAAAAATGAAAATGCAATTTGAAATAAAGTTAAGAGTTTAAATTAGAACAAAATAAACTTAAAGGGTTAAAAGTAAAACTTAAAATAAAATTAAGAAATAACAATATATTTTAGCCATATTTTAATAATCTACACGCAAATATATATTATATATAATTGCTCCAACCCTTGAGTCCGTCAAAACTTGTAGATAATGATAAATTAATAATTGAGTGATTTTGTGACTCACTCAATTTTTAAGGAATTCAATGTATTATACCATATGTTTTTGAAAACTTGATTTTATTTTTTAATTATAACTTGCTAAATAAATTATTAAAACAAAATCTGGATACACACTCAATCACAGACAATTAAAATATTAGGCAAAAAAACTTTCCATAAAATAAAATTCAACTAATTTATTTTAGGCGTATTAAGCTAACAAACACTTGCCATGTGGACAAGTAAATGAAAACTCCCTTCATATCTCATGTAGAGTCAGAAGACCAAGAAATTATTGCAGGCTTGAGTATTGTTTAGCAGGTATTTTGTCACTCGGGCTAAGGCTGAGCTGCCAGACCAGATCGTAGATCTGAATAATGGAGTCGTCATTGCGGACGTCAAAGTGCCAAGCTTAGTTGCCAGCAACATCTATTATCCTTATTCAATTCAGCAATGCCGGCAAGTCAATGCCAGAATATATTAAGTTCTCGTGCTGGTGTTAATCCAACTTCCAATATTTTATAAAACCATCTTTTTCTCCCTCATCAGCGCAAGCTATTTAGTTGTGGGGTTGTCAACCATCTCTCACGGAAAATCCAGTGAAGCAGACAAGTTAGAAAGTTTTTTTAAAAAAAAATTACAAATGTTTTTTTGTTACAAAGGAGAGCATAGCTTTAGAAATTGCAAGTGGAGAAAAAATAAATAAGGATTGAACCTAAAGATCTTTTAATATTTATGATTAGAGAAAGTGTCATTTGAATCAATGTTCTTGACTAAATTTTTTATACCTTTTTGTCTTTTTAGTATTATTAGCATCACTATCTTTTAATGATTAATAAAAAAAAATTTTGTCAAGGAAAACGTTGATAATCTCCTGCTATAAAATAAAATCCTAATGAGGAAGAGATGAAAATTGATTTATTTTTAAAATATTACTTTTTTAATTGATTCATTTAAATATAAAATTTTTTTAATTTAGTTTGTGAAATATCACTTTTCTTTTAATTTGATCTTCTAAAGATATAACATCTCATTTTAATCTCCTAAATATTTTTTCTCAATTATAAAATGATTCCTCTATAAAGTATTTGTAAGCTTTTTGATACAAAAATAGTTTCTTTTTGGAAATAGAGAGCATCAAAATAAGTTTCTATTGTTATATAGTTAATGGTTATATATAGGATCTTTTTTTGTCCAACAGTGAAACTATTTTGTTTAAAGAAAAATATTTGAGAGGTTAGATTAAAAAAAAATGTTGTCTTTAAAAGATTAAATTAAAAAATATTTAAAGCAATATAATAATAATTTTCTCTGTACCCTACGATGCATGCATACTTTATCTCTAGCTAGCGTTCCAGGCAATTCTATCCTTTCCAGTTTTCACGTCCATACATATTTTCCTCTTTCAGATCTTATGATAATATTCACCGTCTCTAGATCTTTTAATGGTATTTATTATCTCCAGATTTAGCCAAAGAAAGATATGGTCCTTGTAATTCGCCGGGATGGTCATCGGTGCATGTTCTTCTGTAGTCATGAATTAAAAACATAATTTTAAAATGAAAATGTTGCTATCGCTTGCCTTCTTTCTTCCTCTACGATCTCTCTGCATTTTCCCTCGCAGGATGGTAACTGAGGAGTCCCGGTCCTGACAATTGTACGGCATATACTTTGCATTATATGTAAAGTTTAAACAGTATATGGGTGAAGTTGGAAGAGGTAAGTGTGTGATATGTACCCAAATTTAAATAATAATAATAATAACATATGAATCGTAATTCAACAAGATAAGTGAATCATTTTGTTAAGAAAATATATAAATAGCATATAAATTGTTTTGCTTCCATACACTACAATTGGTTATAAATAACTATCAGTTAACGTTATTAGGTCTTTTTAAGGTGCCTGGTTGCTGCCTATTATCCAAAAAAAGCGAGATGTTTTTAATACTAATTCTCCTTCATCCATATATCCCTGGAGGGTGAGTTGCCAAGAACGGTCTTAAGACGAACCATTCTCTCAGTTGTATGTTTAACATCAGATTAGAGAAAATTATGATTATTTTACTCCTTTTAAGCAATAAAGTGGACCTAAATTTGTTAACTAATTTTTAACTGGATAAATTTGTAAATACTACATACTGCATAGGTTTCAAAGTTTTCATTAATACTCTGTGCAAGTTAATATTAAATACTTCTAAAGAGAAGGGTTTTTATTTTCCTCTGTTAATAGTAAAAATAAGCACTATGCAATAAAGACATTAGCTAAAGGATTTTATATATTAATATATCATGAGGTAGGAATATTTATGTTCAACTAAAACTCTATTTTGGTTATGGAATATTTTTTTAATTTAGTTTCTCATAAAATTATCATTCCAATTTAGCTATTCACAAATGACATTTTTAATTTAATCTTTCACAAATAAAATTATTATTAATAATATTTTTGTGTTAATTTACTATAAATGAAATTAAAAAATATAATAATATGTAACATGTTTTTTTATAAGTTATTATTTAGTGACTATTATATAATATATAAATTGATTATTAATTTCATTAATAATAGATTGATAAAAAATATTATTGATAATAATTTTATTTATAAACTATGAAACTAAAAAAATAATTTTTTGAAAGATCAAATAAAAATATATTTCATTTATAAAAGATTAAATTAATAAAGCAATTCTGTAAGAAACAAAGTTAAACATTATCCATTTATGAAGGATTAAAATAAAGGTTGAATCGTTCTAATCTTTCCCTGAAAGGTAAGAATTGAATTTTATACACGAAAAAAAATGAGTAAGGACCTGTCCATGAGTAAGAACACGGTTGGATCAACACAAATTGGGTCTAATTGTTACACGTGTCTCTTTCTTTAAGAAAAAGGTTATTGAATATGTTTTCACTTATCAATAATAAATTAAGTTATAGTTTGAATGATCAAACGCCAATCTCAAAAGTTTTCCAACTCCCACATGGGAGACTGGCTTGGGCCAACCATTTTTGGTTATAAATTTTACTACGAGAATCAAGATGGATTTTGTCGACTCTCTAACGATTTGGAGTCATATAAAATATTGAAAATGAAAAAGAATTTTCAGCTTTCTTGCTGGCTTTATTTTTTCTCTTAGCTCTTCTAGAAAGCATTATGAAAGTCATGATAAATTTTTTTTTTTCCTATTTATTAATTATATATTTCCTCCTTCACGAAACCAAATGATAATGTATAGATATTTCTCATTAATTTATCTAGTAAATGCAGATTGCGGAATCTCTACACTATTTACGACGACTATCTCGAACATCCGATTATTATTATTAGTAATTATTAATTAATCAAATTCACTATAGTCCAAAAACAGAATATATAACATGGAGAATTGCCATTAATTACTGGCTTTGTATATTATTGCAAGGCGCCGTAAAATCTCAAAACTCTTATTTTTCCACCTTGAAAACGTCCGTAATTTACTCCCATTTTATAGGATGTCCCCAAAAGCACAAGAAGTCACGGCATATGCTAATTTATTTTTCGAGAGCTGTGATTTTTTCCCTAGGCTTAAAAAGATTTTCTGGAAAGAAATTTTTAATATATTTTTTAAGTTTAAAATAAGTATTTGTAAGAACTCAATGGAACTTTATTAAAGTATGACTGTTGATAAATCTAATACCACATTCATTTCCGCAAAAGTTTATTGACCCAGAATTTCTCCTCGTTCAAATAATACAAGCACGTATTCCATCGTGGACTAGTACAGTAAAACTAATTTTTGGTCTTTATAGAGAAGCATCCGTTATTGGTCAAAGTAAACAAAAAGATCTGCAAAGGCACTCGAAGGCCCCTGGAATTCCAATGTACAAAATTCTATTCTTTATTGGAAAAATTATGGTACACTAATGAGATTTTTCCACTCCTTTTCCTCATCTAGAATTCTTAGGTACAAAATTCTATTATTTATTGGAAAAAATATGGGAGATCAATTGAAATATTCAAAAATCTATATCTCTCATCCAAGAATAAGAAACAAAAAGTCAGACTTCATAATATGAAAGAGAGTATTAAAATACAGTGAAATCCTCATGCATCTTTTCAAAAGATAAAAATTATTCATAAACTATCAACCTGAAACAGCACTCAGTGGCCAGAAACATCAACAAATGAGATAAGGCAGCCAATTGTTTACGCACAAAAGTTAAAACTATGCAAATAAAAAACTACCAAAATAATTTTTTATTACAGGTTTGTTGACTTATTCCAACCCTGCATGAAATTTGCTCCCAAGCCAGAATGGACAATGGCCTGAGGTATTATATATACAAAGGAGTGAGAGATACCATTCCTTTTATTTGAATATATCATAACATAAGCTTCCTCATAACGAAGAATCCTAGCTAGTTCTGTCATAGTTGAAAGCTTCAACCTTGAACAAAAATGGCGGCTGCCTTGACCGGAGAGAACCTGTCGAGGCAGTCCAGCAGCACAAGCTGGAGGTCGGGGAGCGTGAGAGAGATGTGGAATGAACCCAACGCATTCCGGCGAGAATCCGGCAGGATGGAGGACGACGAAGAAGAGTTGATGTGGGCTGCAATCGAGAGGCTGCCAACTTACGATAGATTAAGGAAAGGGGTGCTGAAGCAGATCACTGACAGTGGGAGGGTGACTCATGATGAAATTGATATCACAAGACTTGGCCCTCGAGATAAGGAACTCTTGATGGAAAGAGTTCTCAAGATTGCAGAAGAAGACAATGAAAAGTTCCTCCAAAGGCTCAGGAACAGAATCGATATGTAAGCAAATTAAGCACCTCATTGTGTCGTAATATATTCATTATTCTTGAATGGCTTATACATACTTCTGGAAAATTTGTTCTGGCTGCTTGGGAAATGCGAAGGAATGAATTAAATTCTACTAGTTTTTTTGTCTTTTACTTTCGCAAACAAAGACTAAGAGTTATTTGTTCATGGAGAAAACAGGGTGGGAATAGAGATTCCCAAAATTGAAGTCAGATATGAACATTTGTCTATAGAAGGAGACGCATACGTTGGGACCAGAGCACTTCCAACTCTGATCAATTCCTCCTTGAACACAGTAGAGGTACTAGAAAATAAACCGCTTCTTCTGCCTCTTATTATGTCTTTTCTTTTTTGCTTTTGTTTTTGCAATTTAAGGATTTCTATATGTTAAATCTTGGTTCTGAATAACAGGGACTTCTCTCAAAAGTTGGTCTCTCTCCATCAAAGAAAAGAGTCATCAAGATACTTCAAGATGTAAGCGGAATAGTGAAACCATCAAGGTGATTCTCATTGACAGATGACAATACTCTGCAGCCTATTTGCCTCTACCTTCTTAAATATCTAAATTTCTTCTGTAAATAAAGAATAATACTCCTCCCGAAACTATAATTATCTTTCTGTGTGAGCTTACTTTGTAGGCTTCAACAACTTATCAGTTCTTTTGCAGGATGACTTTGCTTCTTGGACCTCCCGGTGCAGGAAAAACAACTCTTTTGCGGGCACTGGCGGGAAAACTTGATAAGGATCTAAAGGTGTGTTTTCTCTGTGCCTCGTCCTCGCCTGTTTTTAGAAATGTTTTAGTGAGCTCTTTTGACCATTTGATTAATTTATCTTATATGTAATGGCAAATAAATCTCATAAACAGATGAGTGGGAGAATCACCTACTGTGGCCACGAGTTTCATGAATTTATTGCTCAGAGAACAAGTGCTTATATCAGCCAGCATGATCTTCATCACGGGGAGATGACAGTGCGAGAGACATTAGATTTCTCCGGACGTTGTCTTGGAGTTGGAACCAGGTATGATTTGCTTGCGGAGTTGTCCAGAAGAGAGAAAGAAGCTGGCATCAAACCTGACCCCGAGGTAGATGCCTTCATGAAAGCCGTATCTATGTCTGGCCAAGAAACTAACTTGATTACAGACTATGTTCTCAAGGTATGTTGCTGCCTATGAATGACACTTTATAAAAAGAACTGTGTGTGTCTTAGTTTGACAAGACATGATACTTATATATATATTTTAAATTTCATCCTGTTCTAGATCTGTTTTAGCGTTCATACTTGGTGGGTTGTTGTTACATGATGCTTAATTTTCTTAATTAGTTCACAAGACTAACCTCTTCTATCGTCAAATAGATTCTAGGTTTGGATATCTGTGCTGATATCATGGTTGGAGATCAAATGACCAGGGGTATTTCTGGTGGACAAAAGAAGCGTGTGACTACCGGTATGAAACTAATAGCATAGAATTGGCAGTAGTAGTGGGAGTTCAAAGTTCAAATCTTTTACTTTGGTTCTGACTAGAGTCTGAGTCACTTTAATGCAGGAGAAATGTTGGTTGGACCAGCAAAAGCATTTTTCATGGATGAGATATCAACAGGGTTAGACAGTTCCACCACTTTTCAGATAGTGAAGTTCATGAGGCAGATGGTTCATATAATGGACGTCACCATGATCATCTCTCTCTTGCAACCAGCACCTGAGACATTTGAACTTTTTGATGATGTGATTCTACTTTCAGATGGTCAGATCGTGTATCAAGGGCCACGGGAAAACGTTGTTGAGTTTTTTGAGCATATGGGATTTAAATGCCCTGAAAGAAAAGGGGTTGCAGATTTTCTTCAGGAAGTGACCTCCAAGAAGGACCAAGAGCAATATTGGTTCAGAAGCAACCAGCCTTATAGATATGTCTCAGTTTCAGAGTTTGCTCAGGCCTTTAACTCTTTCTTCATTGGCCAACAGCTATTAGAAGAGCTAAAAACCCCTTATGATAAAGCTAAAACCCATCCTGCAGCTTTGGTGAAGCAAAAATATGGTCTTTCAAACAAGGACCTATTTAAAGCATGCTTTTCAAGGGAATGGCTACTGATGAAACGTAAATCCTTTGTTTACATATTCAAAACCACCCAGTTAACAATCCTGGGTACGGTTGGCTTCACTGTGTTTCTCAGAACGAAAATGAAAACCGGTGAAATAGGAGATGGAACAAAATTCTGGGGAGCCTTATTTTTTGGTCTAATGAATGTCATGTTCAATGGGTTTGCAGAGTTATCTATGACAGTTGCCAGGTTACCTGTCTTCTTTAAACAGAGGGATTTTCTATTTTTTCCTGCGTGGGCATTTGCCCTTCCAATTTGGGTCCTTAGAATTCCCCTCTCAATTGCGGAATCTTTAATCTGGGTTGCCCTTACATATTATACAATGGGGTTTGCACCTGCTGCAAGCAGGTGAGTGCTCAATTTAAAAGCATCAGATAAAGATTCATTATTTATGATAACTTTTAATGTTGATTCACTTTCTATTTCTCGTTATTTCTATAAAATTGCAGGTTTTTCAAACAGCTATTAGCTTATATTGGAATACATCAAATGGCTCTTTCTCTCTTCCGTTTCATTGGAGGTGCTAGCAGAACGCAAGTTATCGCTAACACGTTTGGAATGTTTGCCCTACTACTTGTGTTTGTTCTTGGTGGTTACATCATTTCAAAAGGTTAGAATTCTTTCTTTTTTCACAAGTTCAAAAGGAAGCTTATGAAATTGTAGTTTGAAATGTTGGAACCCAACCATGGGTGTACTAAACTCTAGAAGGTTGAAAAAAGCTTCATTCTCTTGGTGAGCAGATGACATACAAAATTGGCTGATTTGGGGCTACTACCTCTCTCCAATGATGTATGGACAAAATGCCATTGCTATAAATGAGTTTCTGGCTTCAAGATGGAGCACTGTAAGTTCTCCTATAAATTTATATACATTATTAATTAAATATATTAGCTAGGCTTTATTATTAATAGCTAATTAGAACTACATTTTTGTGTGACAGCCTGCGAACAGCACCAGCGAACCCACAGTTGGGAAGTCACTTCTCAAATCTAGAGGCTTGTTTTTGACAGAATCATGGTACTGGATTAGCATTGGGGCACTTTTTGGGTTTTCTCTTCTTTTCAATGTGCTTTTCATTGCAGCACTCACATTTCTGAATCGTAAGTTATTTATTATAGTGCATAAATTAGATCATCTAGTTTTATTATTAGAATAAGGGAAGCATGTCAAGGTTTTACTTATCTTGTTTCCTCCATAACCTGATTTCAGCACTGGGTAGTAACAAACCTATGATTTCGGAAGATGAGACTGAAAGTGTTTCTCCACAACAATTGGCATCAAATCCAGAAGGTATAGATATGGCAGAAAGAAATAGGAGCTCCAATGATAATGTCACAAATGGTAAAAAAAAAAGAGGAATGGTTCTACCTTTCCAGCCCCTTTCGTTAGCTTTCGACCATGTCAACTACTATGTGGATATGCCTGCAGTAAGTGTTAGATTTTCGATAAATATCTATGCTATGGCTTCTTGATCCTTTTCAGTTGTAAGCAACATAAAATCTACTGATTGAGACTTCTCACCAAGAGTTTTATAGAAATACTTGGTTTAGAAAATATAGGTAAACAAAGCTAAATATGCATGTCAGAAATGAGTCCCACTAGAAAGTATGCCAGAGGCAAACATGCTCGCGTGTATTTTTCCAGAACTAACTTGGTTTATCTATTTCTTATAGATTAAGTCAACCTAAGAATTTTTTTTACTTAGTAACAAATCTTATGTTGCATGATATGTAGGTCTTGACTTTCAAATTCAAAAATTTGTTTCTGTTTCAGGAAATGAAGAGCCAAGGAGTTGAAGAGAGCAGGTTGCATTTGTTGAAAGATGTGAGTGGTGCATTTAGGCCAGGGGTTTTGACAGCGCTAGTTGGTGTGAGTGGTGCTGGAAAGACCACCTTAATGGATGTACTAGCAGGAAGAAAGACGGGTGGATATATTGAGGGCAGCATAAGCATTTCTGGTTATCCTAAGAACCAGGCAACATTTGCTCGGATCAGCGGTTACTGTGAACAGAATGACATCCATTCCCCATGTGTTACTGTCTATGAATCTCTTTTGTATTCTGCCTGGCTACGCCTTTCCTCAGATGTTGACAAGGACACACGCATGGTACTTTAGCTATTCATATGCCCATTGTCTTAAGTTTTGTATACCATTTAATCACAATTGAAAATTATCATTAATAATTGGTAAAAAAATAACATACTACTCACTTGTAGGCAAATGAAGTCTAAGAGAGGTGTGAAAAATGTGATATACAATAGGTATTTGCTATCAAGCTCTTCGATAAAATTATAACATGGAGATTTTTTTTTCAACTCATCAACATATCATTGACGACTCCTTGAAAAAGGAAGTCATAGATTTCACATGTCATACTTAATAAAAAATACTTAGAGAATTGCATTAAGTTTTATTCATATATTTAAACTTCGATGTGGTAGAAACAATACCTGGTGAACTATAAAAGGTGACTGCAACTTCTTACTCTTGGAATAGATGTTTGTTGAGGAAGTTATGGAGTTGGTTGAGCTGAACACCATAAGGAATGCTCTAGTAGGGCTTCCTGGCGTGGATGGTCTTTCAACTGAGCAAAGGAAGAGGTTGACCATTGCGGTGGAGTTGGTTGCAAATCCCTCCATCATCTTTATGGATGAACCCACTTCAGGACTCGATGCTAGAGCTGCTGCAATTGTTATGCGAACTGTAAGGAACACAGTAGATACAGGAAGAACTGTTGTCTGCACCATTCACCAACCAAGTATTGACATTTTTGAAGCTTTTGATGAGGTATTAATAATATATAGAGCTTTACTATTTGTAATGTAAATAAAAAAAAAAAGAGGACTTTCGATATTCATTTTGTGCTATCTATTTCACCTTGCAGTTATTTTTGTTGAAAAGAGGAGGACAAGTGACTTATGCTGGACCTCTTGGCCAACATTCTCACAAGCTTATTGAATATTTTGAGGTCTGTCATTTCCTTCTTGTATATGACAATGAACAATTCAATTGCTAAACTTGTATATGTGTTTAGTTACGTGCAAGAATCTTTCTTTTAATGACACGCTTCTTTCCAAAAATTATGAAGAATGTACTACTTAAGCTTGCTTGTAAATGGAACTTAGGCTAATTAACATAGCTTCTTTGACAGGCTGTTCCAGGTGTTCCAAAGATTAAAGAGGGTTATAATCCTGCTACTTGGATGTTGGAGGTCAGCACTACTGGAGTTGAAACTCAACTTGGTATTGATTTTGCCGAAATTTATGCCAACTCTGAGCTCTATAAGTAAGTACATATTCAACAAATTACATTAATCTGCATCCCTTTCTATATATCTCAATTGTGTCTACCATACCATTTTTGTCAGGAGAAATCAGGAGCTTACAAAGCAATTAAGCACTCCAGCACCGGGTTCTCAAGATCTATATTTCCCTACTAAATACTCCCAGAATTTCATTACTCAATGCCAGGCTTGTTTCTGGAAACAACACTGGTCGTATTGGAGGAACTCTGAATTTAATGCCATCCGGTTCGCCATGGCACTTTTCATTGGCCTTGTATTTGGTATAATTTTTTGGAACAAGGGAGACAAGTTGTAAGTAATCCGTAAGAAATTCTTGGTCACTTTTTACTTCTCATTGATTCGCATTCCCTTAATCATTTTGTTTATGGTTTATGTGCAGAGGACACCAACAAGATCTAAATAATCTATTTGGAGCAATATATGCAGCTATTCTCTTCCTTGGTGCTGCCAATTGTTCTGCTGTGCAACCAGTTGTTTCCATTGAGAGAACTGTCTTTTACCGCGAAAGAGCAGCTGGGATGTATTCAGAACTACCCTACGCATTAGCGCAGGTGAGAGATTAATTCAGGTCAATTTTTGTGTCTATCGCAATGAAGTAGCTTGATTATGAATGCAAAATTAACTTTGCGGTACATACAGGTAGCTATTGAGACAATTTATGTGGTATTTCAAACCATAGTATATGGTCTTATTCTTTACGCTATGATCGGATTCAAGTGGGAGGCAGCCAAGTTCTTCTATTTCTACTACTTCATGTTCATGTGCCTTACCTACTTCTCCTTGTTTGGGATGATGGTCGTTGCCCTGACTCCTGGCCTCCAACTTGCTGCCATTCTTATGGCCTTCTTGTTTAATTTTTGGAACTTGTTCTCTGGTTTTATGATCCCCAGGCCGGTATGCACCTCTCCATAATTTATCTCTTCATCTGCGTGCCATAATTCATTTCTTAAAAAGATGGATTTCAGGACCATATCAAAGAATTTACTGCACTAGTGCAATGAATAACGTGCTTTTATGAGGGTGCTAATAAAGTTTTGTAAGGTGCAATAATGAGAAGTATTGTGCTAGTAATGATGCTTAAGTGGCGTTACCTGTCATTACAGTTAATTGTTACCAAAGTCATTATTAACTGCATCGGTACACTAAATGCATCATCTTAAAAATATATCATACCAACTTCAACATTTACTGTATATATATATATAGTCCTTGGTTAGTATGAAAATAAAAAAATTATTTAAAAAGAATACAGGTAGTATTTTATAAAAGGAAAACTACATAAGTATAATCTCCTTAAACTATAGCCTAATTAATTTCTATAAGTCACATGATTTTCACATGATGCTTTGTTCTTCATCGTCTTTTTAAATTTCTCTTATTATTAAGGTATTACATAAGAATCACATGACTTTTAGAGGTTATTGATATAAAATGTTTATTTCTTGTGATGGTTTAAGGAAGAAAAATGTTAGATTTCGAAGTTGTAGTACTAACGTAGAAATTGGGTTATACTTCTAGAGGTTATATATAATTTTCTCTTTTGTAGGACTTAATAAAAGTAAAGAAGTATATTGTGAGACTTCTGCTTGTAAGACATTCAACTTAGAATAATATAATTTTATAATACATATTTTGAATGACACTTATTATGTTAATATTAATATCTTAAAGATTAACTGTATCAGAATTAAGATGATGAAGTATTATATGATTCTTAAAAATTAGATATGACCACTTACAAATTGTTTGTGTTAGCTTTTGTCCATGCTTCCTAGCATTTTGAGCATCTATAGTTTATATTTCTTAATAGAACTTGATCATCTAAAATGCAGTTGATTCCGGTGTGGTGGAGATGGTACTACTGGGGTTCTCCAATTGCTTGGACAATCTATGGCGTCTTTGCATCACAATTTGGTGACATTGAAACCCCGCTCGAGATAACTGGCGGAAGCAGTCAGAAAGTAAATGCCTACTTAGAGGATAATCTGGGTTTCAAGCATGACTTCCTCATACCTGTAGTCTTCGGCCACGTCGCTTGGGTCATCTTGTTCATTTTAGTGTTTGCCGGTTCCATCAGATACCTCAACTTTCTTAAGAGATGAGGATCTATATGGATTTTGGTATCTCTTTATATCGTTTATATATATTGTTAGGAGATTTGAGTACGTCATTATTATATTGTTGGGTAAAATTCCTTTATATTTTTTTCTCCACCATGAATCATCATGGTAGTTTTGTGTGGCTTGTTTTGTTCTCCCATCGTCATGTATATTTAAACGCCTAGAAATGTTTATTATAACATATATGTTATGTAGTTTGGAATATCTTGTGGTTTAAAGTCTCATTAACAAAGAAATAAGTTTGTTAAAGATATATAAATAGAAATTCATTTAATATGTCCAAATATATATACATGATATATATATATATATATATATGTGACTTAGATAAATAGTACTCCCTCCACTATCCAATATAAGTTATTTATTGAAGGATTATCTTGGTCCAAAATATAAGTCACTTCTTTAAATTATCTTGATTATTAAATGATTTTTTTAAATACTCTTAATTAAATAGAGAGTCATTAAAACTAATACAATTTATTAAGGATGAATGTAAGCTCTTTAATTAGGGGTAAATATAGAAAAAATTATACTTTGATACAAATTCAATTAGTTAAACTATTTTTAATTAATTTTTTTAATATCCGTTAGATAGGTATTGGTGACTTATATTGAAAATCGGAGGGAGTAATAAACTAATGTGTTTGTTGATTTCTATTATTTTTCCAATTCTCTCATCTTATATTTTTAACAATATATGCATTAAACTTCCTCAAATCAAAACATGTACACTTAACCTTATGATTTTAGTATCTCAGTTATGACATATGGCCTGAATGTTTTTACCTATACGGTCTCATCTGGAGAAATGATGCAAAGATGAAGTTAATGGACCAGACATGTAAAGATGCAATCTTCCTCAAGTTTGAAGGAAAAAAAAATTGTCAACCTGGGATGAACTATACATTTAAGCATTTCTAGCTAAAGAAACCTAACCCCTACAACCTTCTATTAACAGTATTTCAAATTTTTAATGAAAGATTTCATTAATTAAAATAGACTAAGAAAATTAAGCATACATGATATTTTCAGAATAGTCATTGATACTTGTAAAAGAGAGAAAGACAAAGAATAACTTGCTTAGCCTACTTAAGTTTTTTTGAATAATTTCAGATGGAGAGAGAGTGAGAGGAAGAGAATTATATTGATATTGGAGTTATCATGAGAGTGCCCTTAAAATAATCATGCATTTAAAAAACTATCTGACCACTTCTTCAATGATTCCCACAAAAAAAAACTCCCACTAAAATTAATTAATTAAATTAATATACCCAAAGGACTCTCACTTCTCAATTAGTTAGTCTTGTGATAGGAAAATACTTACTATTAATGGGTGGCAAGTTGGGGTCTTTACTCGATGAATTTATGTATAATTTAATCTATCACGAATTACACACAATTAATTAAAGCTCAATCTGTCTTGGGTTTAGTATTTAAAATAGAACTAATTGCTTAATTAAATTTTTTAATAATTAATTATAAAATTAATTTAATAATCTCTCACTTAAATAACATTAATCAATTACTTAGAGCAAATTATAAAACAATGATATATATATATATATATAACCATAAGCAATTAGCATCTACTAAAATTCAACCAAAATTCAAAAAATGAAATAACACAAAATCACTAAATTCGATAGGAAAACAAGTGATATTAAACATGTTAACACAAAGTTCCATAACCTAAATAGAACAAAATTACATAAATGGTCTTAAACCAATAAAATATAAATACAAATATGTCCCAGACCCCCACTAAACCAAGGCTATATTAAAATTCAATAAGACCCATATGAGTTATATGATTTTAAAATACTCCTACAGATAAGCCTTTGGTTAATGAATTCATAAGCATATGTTCCTTAGAAATGTGAACCACATGAGTATGAGATTCAGCAATCTTCTCTTTAACAAATAGGAATTTAACATTAAAATGTTTAGTATGATTATAATTTCTATAATTCTAAGAGAAGCACATAGTAGATAAACTATTATGATAAATGGTTAGAGGTTACAATATAGAATCAACAAGATGCATGCTAGATATCAATTTTCTCAACCATATAACTTGACAAGTGGCTTTTAACATGCGATATACTCTGCTTACATAGTTGAGATAGGTGTGAGTGTTTACTTTTCACTCTTCCATGAAACAATCCCTCCAAATATCATAAAGATATATCCAGAAGTTAACTTACAGTCATCCAAACATATAGTCTGAATCTGTATATCTAATAATCTTAAAAAAATTAGACTTTTTAAAGGTCAACATATAGTGTTTTATACCTTGCAGGTATCTGATAAATGTCAATTTTAGATATATTAATCCTTTTAAACTTAGACATTTTGATAAGTGAATATGGCTTTAGGAGTTTAATTATGTGGAATTTGATTTCATTAGCCATTTGTACACTTTATGAATTAATTTGTAAAATTACTGTTTTAATGCATGAATTTCTTTTAAATAATTTTGTGAATATTCCTATTTAATTTTTCCCACTCTTTTATGTAGATTTTTAATAGGCAAATGGAATTTAACAGAGGAATTTATTTGGAGAAGAATTGAGGATTGAATCAAAGGAATTTTTTGTAGGAGAAGTGCACATGGGATGAGAAGAAGTCAGGAAGAGAGATATTGGAAGGTGGAGTCTAGGGCTATCACGTGGAGACACTCCATATTCATATTTAATCATTCACTCATACACTTACATCCACAACACTCATACGAAGCTTGCATAGGCTCCACATTCATATATATGCACACACACAATCCATACACTAACACATGAGGTAAGTTATTACCCATTCAAGAGCTCCTCACTTCTTGATGTTCACGTGTTGCATGAAGCCACTGTTTCTCCACACAAACATCACACACTTCCCTCTCCCTTAGCTCATGCATGGTTGCACGTCTATAAACTCTCATTTAGCACCCACAAATGCCACAGTTTCTCTACTCATGGGACATCATATACTCTTCCACGTAGCAAGCATGCCTCGTACACTTACATGCACACACATCCTTTTCATATACATACATGTTCATAGCCATGGGTTCCAGCAAGACTTCAACATGGGATGGTGTGATGAGAGTTGAAGCTAATATGGAGAAGGAGAGGAAGAACATGTTAGGAAACAATGGGATTAAGAGGTAGTGCATATGTGGGGGAGGAAGAAGCATCTTCTATTTTGGAGAGCTGGACGAAGAGAAAGAGCTTGCGAGAAAAGCCACGAGTTTGGTTTAAAAAAGGAGAAGCAAGGAGCAGAAACAGGGGATGCAGTCTCTGGTTTTTAAAGAAGAAGCTGGGAAAGAAGAGAAGCAAGCGATGAAAAGAGGAAGAGGACTTTTCTGGTCTAGCTTGAGAGATGAGCAGTAAAATATGTGAGGCGAAGCCATGAATTCATGAGATGAGACAGCCACGGGTTTGGAGGGCAGAGGACGATTGAAGAGTCATGCAACCTCTATGTAGTTACACATGCAGAGGAGGAGGAAGTTTGGAAAAAAGAAACACGTGGAGAATGAAAAGAAGCTGACGCTACGGGTTTTGATGAGAAGACCACGTGAGCGAGGAAGAGAAATAAGCACGCTAGAGCTAAATGAGAAGAAGAGAAGAGGCTAAAGCTACTGCATGTAGCCAAGGGTTTATTGAAATAGAGGGAAGCTAATGTAGAAAACTCGTGGCAAGGGAAAAATGATGAAAACGCAACTGGAGCAGCCACGTGGAAAGGAGGCTGGGTTGAAGGAGCTTGAAAGCAACAAATGAAGGAGCTCTCAGCTGGATGAGTTACTGGGCAGAACATGGAGAAAACACGAATGAAAGAAGCACATGGATTATTACGGGTTGCACTAGTTACGGGCTCCATCACACATGGATAGTAGCACGTGAAGAAACACGATGGGAAGTGACATGGAAAAATTAAAAAGCCACGTGATTCACCTATTAAGAGAAGCTACGTGTTTTTTTTTTTGGATGAAAAAGGGGGGCAGAACACGTAGAATGAAATCAAGCATGAGCAGCATGTGATGGAGAGGAAGGCAGCGGGGATGAATGTGAAAAAGAACGTGAGAATAACGCAAACGGGAAAACACGAAAAAAAGAGGATGGAAAGATGCTGTGAGCTCCAGAGGTGAATGAGAGAATTTCATCCATCATCTTCTCCACATGGCCGCAGCTCCTTCCATCGAAATTCCTCCATTTATCTCCTCCATGGCATCTTGATTTCCTTTTAGTGGCTAGCTGAAGAGTGGACCTTCTTAAATGTAGATTTGAGCTTCAATTTTCCTCTCCAATTGGATAAAAATATCTTTGCTTCATCTTTTAATTTCAACATTATTTCCTTTATTAATTTGATTAGGTTTAACTTATTAATTTAGGAATTTAATTGCTAAAAATTACTGGATTGATTTGATTTATGGATTGGGTGTAATTTGATATTTGGATATTAATTTTGATCTCTACATGTTTGTGAAAAATCCAGACTTAGTAGCTGTGCAATTTGTTCTTAATTTCCTCTTAATAATAAGTCAATTGATGCAATGGTTGTTGAATTAAGTGGCTGAATTTTTTGTTCAATTGATGTGTTTGAGGAATTCATTAATCTAATTGGTTAATTAGCATTTTAAGTAGATTGTGCATCAGATTTTTATGGGTATTTAGCATTGATTTTTGTGTGCCCTTATTTTTAACTCAATTGATTAATTCTTCAAGGTTTCGTATGGTTGCAAAATCCTTGAATTATTGGTGAATTAAGTCTTAGATGGTAATTCAAGAGCTCTTATGGAAAATATAATAATGAGCAAGAATTTAAATCCAATTTTGGTATACTAAAAAGAGAGCAAGGATAATTGAATTCTAGGGAGTCCATCTAAAGGCTAGCTACCACATTTTCTTAGTTGTTTGCTTCACTTAGCCTTAAGCTTTTAGTTCTTGTCATTTAAATTTAATTCAATTAAATCTTAGTAGTTCAAAAAATTTTCTAAACAATTTTCATTTAGTGATACTTAAAATATTCTTTCACAAATAATTAGAGACAAGAAACTCCTTAGGAAATGACATAGGTTGCACAATTACCTATATATTTATTTTTCTACCTAGCTTTATTTAAGATTGTGCGACATAATGTTAATATCTCATAACTTTCTTTACAACTCTCTACTGACCTTTACTGGGATTGCTCAAATATTTGCCAAGCATATTGATAGCATAAGCTATATCTAGACAAGTGTATGCTTGAGCATACATAAGGCTGCCAACAGCAGAAGCATATGAAATATTATCCATTTTAGCCTTTTCAACATCATTTTGAAGGCATTATAATCTCGACAACTTTTCACCTTTTTGAACAAGTGCAACACAAAGAGTGCAAGAGTCTATATTGAACTTCTTAAACACTTGATTAATATAATTTGCTGGAGATAAACCAAGAATACCACGATATCTATTATGATGGATTTGAATCTCAAGACCAAAAAAAGCCTCACCAAAATCCTTCATATCAAAGTGGCATGATAATATATGTTTCATCTTATTTAAAAAATTCATTGAATTACTAGCTAGTAGAATGTTATCAACATAGTGCACAAGAATAACAAATTTGTTCCCATTAAATTTCTGATGGATGCATTGATCTGAGACATTTTCAATGAACCTAAGAAAGGTAATAATCTCATCAAACTTTAAATACCACTACTTGGAAGCTTGCTTTAACCCATAGATGGATCTACATAATTTGCACACTAGATGCCTTTATCAAGTCTAATAAAACCATTTGGTTGAGTCATCTAAACTTCTTTATACAAGTCTCCATTTAGAAAAGCATTGTTAACATCCATTTGGTGAAGTTTAAGATCAAGTTGTGTAATAAAAGCTATGACTACCCTAAAAGCATATTTAGTAGATACCAAAGAGTAGGTTTTTGTGTAATCAACACCGTCTTTTTGATTATAGCCTTAAGTTTGGCTTTATATCTTTTATTTTTACCAGCGGCTCTTTATTTGGTCTTAAAGACCCACTTACAACCAAGAAGTTTGTATCCATTTGGTGACTCAGTAAGTTCTTATGCATGATTGTGACACATAGAAGCCATTTCATCATTCATAGCCTCCAACCATTCAAAAGAATGAGGGCCTAACATTGCTTATTGAAAAGATACAAGATTTATACCATCATTAACAATATATTCAAATTCTCGCAAGTAAATCATATAATTGCTTGGTATGGTAGGTTTGTGGATTCTTTAAGATCATTTCAACTCAACGACTATTTAATTTGACACATTTAATGGCCTTACCAGTCCTAAACTCAATTGCAACCTTAAAAGCCTTAAAGGCATCTAATGATTTTGACTCCTCATATAAAAGATCAATACACCCATATTTAGAGTGATCATATATGAAGGTAATATAATATTTAAATACACCCACGGTAGCAAGTGTAATAAGCTCATAAATGTCAGTATATATTAGATCTAAAATATTTTTAAACCTATTTACCCTTTTGTTTCTAGTTCTGAAGGAAAGTTTTCCCTTAATATAGTCAACACAAATTTTAATACACTTAACCAATACACTATCATGATTAGACCCATGATAGGTGAGTATATAATCATTAGGTGTAAACACTTCCATAATATTTGTAGAAGGTTTATTGATTCATGCTAAAATTTTGACATATACATATAAGAAGCATAAATCTCACAAAATATTCAAAATCTACTTAATATATCAGAACACATTATCATGGAGAGTACATCGCATGTGTAATTTATAATTATGTCTATAATGCACAAAAAAAATTTCATGCCAAAATTCTGAGAATACAATATTAATTTTTACTGTACATATTTATGAAAAATCAAAATAAAAATTTTAAGGTCTAAAAAATTACAATTAAATAGAAAATAAAAAATGGAGGCTAATGGGCCAAATCGAAGCTCAAAAGGCCATAAGATTGGGCCTCATATGCTTGTGGGCTTTGCCTAAGCCAGTTTTCTTCTAACTTAGAACTTCTAAGCTTTTCCACCATTGATGCACCTCAAAGCTTCTGGAATCACATTTTTTTATTGCATTTTCTCCTCATTAAAATGTTCTAAACACTTTCCTAAGCAATAATCATAAACAAATCGAAGAAAAAGTGACCCAAAAAAAATGAACAATAAACATGACAATCTTAAATTTTTTAGTTTTCGATTTAAAGTAACAATGAAGTTTTTAACATGATTCAACACCAACAAATTACACATAAAGCATTACAGTCATGAGTCAAGCAAGAATTGAAACCAATAGGCAAGGAAATTCAAAATCCCAATTCACGTTGCTATTCTTCATTTTCGCTCCCTTTCTTTAACTATAGTAATATTATGAACAAATGATGAATTTGAACCAAGAAATTTCACATATGTTTAGCATATATTAAAAAATACTGTTAACCATGTTTTGATGCCATTTGTTAATAGTATTTCAAAAATTTAATAGGAGATTTCATGAATTACAATAAACTTAAAAAAATTGAGCATACTTGATGTTTCTGAAATAGCTATTAATGCCTATAAAAGAGAGAAAGGTGAAAAGAACAACCTACTTAGTCCACTTAGGTTTTCTAAATATTCTCATATATAGAGCGTAAGAGGAAAAGAGTTATATTGATGTTAGAGTTAAGGTAAGAGTACCATTAAAATAATCATGCATTCAAAAAACTATTTAAGCATTTCTCTAATAACTCCTATTAAAAAAATTCCATTAAAATTAATTAATTAAATTAATAATTAATTAATATACCAAAGGACTTTTACTTCTCAGTTAGTTAGTCTTGTGATAAGAAACTATTGACTACTAATGGGTTGTGAGTTAAGGCCTTTACCTAATAAGTTTATGTATAATCCAACCTATTATGGATTATATATAATTAATTAAGGCCTAATATATTATGGGTTTAGCATTGAAAATATAACTAACTGCTTAATTAACTTTGTAATTTTTTTGATAATTAATTAATACTAATATACAATTAATTATAAAATTAATTTAACACCTTCACCTTAAACCTCCCTCAAAATGGAGTTAGATGGTGATTTTTGCAATGTCCAAAGGAAAAAACTTGTACATATGGTATACTCTTGTATGTATAAAAATCCAATGTCACTTTTCTTATCCTAAACCTAAAAGACAAAGATAGACCACTATCTCAGTCAACTAAGAGTAGCATTAGCAATGCCTTGG
This sequence comes from Erythrophleum ivorense, assembly GCA_026724425.1. Classification (NCBI taxonomy): domain Eukaryota; kingdom Viridiplantae; phylum Streptophyta; class Magnoliopsida; order Fabales; family Fabaceae; genus Erythrophleum; species Erythrophleum ivorense. The sequence goes on along the minus strand of JAIUCV010000724.1, from coordinate 104,504 downwards.
ATATCTTTCTTGCTCTTCATTATAGAGTGTTTTTTTAGTTTCAAAATCAAGCTTATTGAAATCTTATGTATTATCTAAATGAGCATAAAGAGCACTCTCCTTATTTTTAGGTATAAAATATGCATTATCATTGTTTTTTAGGCCACAACTATTAATTTGTCAGAATTTAGCCTTTCCATGCTTGCTGTTAACATAAATCTTGTCGAGGTTTTCCTCGCAACACCTTTGTCCTTCCTCTAACAAATCCCATGCTTGTAAGTTACAACAATCATGAAAATAAGCAAATAATAAGACCAACAGAACTAATGAAATGAAATGTATCATGCAATACAATTTAACAAGCATCAACCGAACTTATTCAGGTGAGATAAAAATGTAGTTTGAAATAATGACAATATATGTATTAAGTTAACAATTTGTTAGATAATCACGTTAAACCTACCAGAGAATAATTGCACTAAATGCCTTGCATTTTCTAAAATGATATCAAAATGTTGATTATGAAATCATTAAAAAATGAAAAAAAAACTTTTAATATCAAATAAATCATAAAGATTTTATGAAAAAAGAAATTCAAGAAAAGAAGTCAAGTGCAATACATGCTTAGTCAAATATAGAGTAAAATGCCATCCTTCTAACCCAAAATAGTGTTAAAATCATTCAAACAAGGTATGAAAGGAACTTACCTATAAGTATAGTCTCAAGCTCTTTAATACTTACAATTTTTTGTTCACTAGGATTTTAATATGCAATAGAGCTATTATGAACTAGAAACGATTGAAGGTTAGATGATCAGGTCATTCTTCAATTGATAATTTATTAGGAAGTAACATCTGCTGGATCCATGATCCATTAGGGACTACAGTATAACTCCATCCTAACAACACACAAAGCTTGTGGTGAAAACCCAAGTGCTCTGTTTTACAACCATACTTACTTGACTTGAAGGCACTGCAAAGCTTTTTCTATCCTTAAACTCCTTCAAGTTGTTGGTATAAGGATATGGGCATATAAAGATATTACAAATTAAGATAGTTTAAACCCTAACTAGCAGCACATTGAACAATACACTCACATAAAGTAGAAAAGAAAGCAATGCCGCAATTTTAAATGTCAATAGTTATTCACAAGCTAAAACATATCATTGTTAAATAACAAGCATCTCCCATGGCATAAGGCCAACACTGTCATCATAATCCAAATGTTTCAGCAATTAACATCTTATACAAAAAAAGACATAATACCATAAAAAATTTCCCTAAGTTGCTTATTTTTAATAACTTCACACTACAACATGTAATGCCTCTTAAAATAATCAAACTACTCAAAAGAGTCTGTTATGGTCCCAATTTTAAGCAAAACTCAAGTGTATAAAGGTAACATTTCCAACAACAACCTAGAAACATCTCTACGTCTTGTTGGCTCTAGTTCCTTAAATTTAAGTATGCACTTTAGACTAACTTATATCTTTTATTAGATAATAGTCCCCACATTAATTTTCATTTCATTTATATTTTTCTAAAGAAAAAGTTCTTTCACTTTAATTTTAGCAGGAATTCCACTTATAAATGTAAGGAACCATCAAATACTCATTTTAGCCTAGAGATATCTTGCAAGACCTAAACAAAAGCCAACAAAAGTAAAGGAAAATTATTGAATCCAAACCTTACTTTAAATCGGTAGGTTTCTTATATGCCATAAGTGTAAGTACTTATAGGATTTGCCTCACATACAAATATTATGAAGACAAAGTTAAGACCAAGAGCCTTTATATTTCTTTTCTTGGTGTTTTTTCATTCATTTAGCAATTTTAGAACAAACCTGGGAAATATTGAAATACACATATTAACAAGCATTGTCATGTTAAGTTCAACTCATTTAAAATAAACTTGACACCTTAACATTTTCGCTCTATACTTTTAATTACTACTTAGCTTTTATACATTAAGCCTAAAAAGTTATCATTGGAAGAGATCTAAAACATATCTCTGCTAAAGATAAGCTTCATATAACAACTATGATCCATCACAAAACAGTTTCATATTTTGAAATGCATATATAACATTTTAGGTAGAAACAATCTCAACCTTTAATTAATGAACTAGTGTATGATAATAATCAACTTGTAATCAAGTATACATTTTATAGCATCAAAAACAATAATATTTAGTTCAATAGATAAATACTCCTTTTTGGAAACACGTCATGTAGTAGATGATAGGCTAACACATATGTCGCATTTTATAGTGCCAATTCCTCCTTGATTTGTGTATTTTCTTTGTTTAACCTAGGATTTCATTTAGATGTTTGATAAATTTTAAAAATGTGTTATGCACTAGATGCTTGAAATCTTTAGAATCTTTAATTGGCCTAGTCTTGGTACGTTTCCCTTGAACTTTTGAAGGATCAAAGCAAGGATAAGTTTCACAAATATTATGTAAATTTGTTGGGATCAAAGCAGTGAAGGTTTCACAAGGAAGGAGGATTTCATTGAAACAAAACTTTTATTATTCACTCAAAGCAATAATTTATACAATATTTCCTTTGACTTTTTAACTCACTTCATAATCTTTCTCTCATGTCATTCACCTCACACAAATACCATATATCTTACACACCCATACTTAGGCTACTTACTTCACGACATACACACTACAATTACCTAAACACCTATTTATACTCTTACATATTGGTTTTACATTACATCTAGAACCTTCTTTATTCTTTCATTTTTACTGCCATTAGTAACTTTCTCTATTATTCTAAAATCCTTTTAATTCACTGCCATTTACATTAAGCTTTAAAACATTACTTAAATCAAGGACATGAGAATTCTAAAAAGAGAAAGATGGAAATTTCCAAAGAGAGAGATAGTTAGTGACCTTTCAACGCTCCCCTTTAATGACTAATCTCTTTCAATGTCTTCTTCGTCATTCTGAATCGCTTCATGAATTCTTCAAACTTGGCTCCTTCTAATGGTTTAGTGAGTATATCTATAATTTAATCTTCGGCCTTGATTGATTGCATCTCTACTTCACCTTAGAGTACCTTCTCTTTGATGTAATGGTAATGCACCTTTACATGCTTGGTATGTATATAAAATACGGGATTATCTATAAGTTGAATAGCAAAGTGATTATCATAGTGTAACTTCACTAGATAGTTTGTTTCCTAATGTAAGTCTTCCATCAACTACATTAACCAGTTGCTTTCTTGTGCTATTGAAGCCGCTACTTTATACTCTACTTTAGTGCTCGATAGTGATATTGTTAGTCATATTTTACTCACCAATGAGATAGCTCTAGACCCAAGGTAAAAGATATACCCTATAGTCAAACGCCTTTATCATGATCTCCAGTAGAATTAGCATAGCAGTGTCTTTTTATTTTGCATCTGACTCCTTCCTTATATAGGATACCATAATCAATGGTACCTTTGATATATCTCAATATTCACCGCACCACTTATAGATATGGCTTCCTTGGCTACTGTATAAATATGATAATTACTCCGACCGCATAAGTTATGTTAGGTCTTGTCAAGGTGAGCTAGATAAGACTACCTACTAGCTGCTTATACATAGTTATGTCTTCTAACTCCTTGCCTTCATGTGAACATAGCTTCGTTTTTAACTTTAGCAGTGTTGAAATAGGCTTGCATTTAAGCATACTAAACATCTACAATAAGTCTTTTGCATACTTGTGTTAGCTTAACAATAACCCTTCCCTAATGTACTCTACCTCAAGACCCAAGAAATGCTTTAACTTACCAAGCTCCTTTATCTGGAACTGTACAGATAGATTATTCTTCCTCTAAGTAATCTCCCTTTCGTCATCTCCAATGATGATCAAATCATCCACATATAGTAGCATGATTGCTAGCCTTCCATCTTAGCTTTCACAAATAAGCTTGAATCTGTTGCAACCACTGTGTAACTGCTATAGGTTAGGAATTCCACAATTTTATCATACCAAGCTCTTAATGCTTGCTTCAACCTATAAAGGGTCTTCTTTAATTTGCACACGTGATTTGGGTGAGCCTTGCTCTTAAATCCTTATGGTTACTCCATATATATATATATATATATATATATATTTTCTCGATCTAATTCTCCATATAAGGATGTGTTCTTCACATCCATCTGCCAAAGCTTCCATGACTTGCTTAGTGAGAGTGCCAGTAGAACTCTTACTGTTGTAATTTTTGCCATCGGGCTAAAAGTTTTATCATAGTTGAGCCCATATTGCTAGAAAAACTCATACATAACCAGCCTTGCTTTATACCTTTCAACTGATCCATCGGGCTTTGTCTTTACCTTATAAACCTATTTGCATGATATAGGCTTTATATGCCTTGTCTTGAGTACCAAATTCAATTTTTCATTTTGTCTTAGAGCATGGATTTCTTCTTCTATGTCTTACCTCCACTCCTTATACTCCGAGGCCTCTTCATATGTACTTGGCTCTCTTACATCTTCAACTAAAATTGTATTAGCATACTTGGGATTTGGTTTACATACCCTTGTAGACCTTCGCAATGGCGATGGTTGATCTTATTTTACTTCTTCATCTTTTTCTTTATGTTGGTTTGTCCTTTCCTTCTCTAGGGATGATTAACGTACTTTTGTATGCCATGGGATTTTAGCTTTTGAACTCATTGGAAAGCTTCTATCTTCTTTTATAGATTCCTGAGTCTTAGTCTCTTATTACTCTTATAGCTTTTCTTGTAACTTCTCTCTAGTTCTTGACAATCTGGCAATAGAATTTCCTGTGATAACCACCATGATGATGCTTCACCAAACACCGCATTTTGCCATATGTAACATCGACCTATAGTTAGATCACAACATTTTCACCTTTTTCGTTCATTATCATAGCCCATGAATATACTACATATGGCTTTCTTTTCAAACTTACTTCAAAATTGATTTGGAATAAATACATAGCATACACTTCCAAATACTTGAAAATGGCTTACTGTGGACCTAATCTTTTATAGCTTTTCAAATGGTGAGATGAATCCAAGTCTTGCTTAAGGTAATCTATTAGTCACATAGACTACTGTCTTCATGTATTTTGCTCCAAATCTCAAAGGAACATTTTTAGCATGAAGCATCCTCCAACATCTCTACTAGATACCAATGTTTTCTCTTAGCAACTCCATTTTATTGTGATGTGTTAGAGCATATGAATTAAGGTCGTACATTGCTCTCCCTCAGTAAGTTATAGAACTTATGTGAGGTATATTCTCTTCCATTATTCGTATGTAGGCACTAAACTTTCTATCGCATCTCACTTTCCACTTTTAGTTTGAATTCTTTAAACTTTTCTAAGGCTTCTACCTTTTCTTTCATAAAGTAAGCCTAGATGTATCTAGAATAATTATTGACAAAGATAATCATGTAATGATATCCATTCACTAATGTTTACTTTATCGGTCCAAATACGTCTGAGTAAACTAATTGAAGTAGTACCTTTGATTAAACTTTGACTTATTATAAGGAAGTTGACGTGCCTTACCATATTGATAGCCTGCGTCCACGACACCATCTCATACTTCCAAATGAAGGAGACCTTTACTTATGATGAAACCATGAAATTTTGGCCTTAAGCTATGAATTATGATCCGCCTCATTTTCTTTTAAGAGATTTTGTTCTCTGGATCTGACTTTGAAATCTCATCATATGAGGATTTTACTTTACTAAAATACTGGCTTACCGACATATCCTGCTATTAGACTCCTATCAACTTATTCTCTAATCTTTGAAGCTTAGCATTGCTAGTTTTTGTGAAGAGTGTCATGAGTGTATCCCAAGCTTCTTTTGGTGTCTTTGCATCTTATATATGTTGAAGAAGATTATCTTCAACAATCACCAACAAGACGTATATTACTTTCCTAGCCTTCACCTTCAATTTGTTGAGTTCTTCAAAACTTGTTGGTTGTGTGGCATTACCACCACCAACAATATCCTAAAGATCTTGCCCAAGCAAATAAAACTGAATACGAGTAGACTAAGTTTTATAATTATTAAGATTCAATTTCTCAATACCTATTGTCGTCGATGCAATCTCTACCATGGTGACTTGGAAATACTTAGTACTTTGCCAAATAAGTCAAGTCCCTGACCAAATGACTTCATAATCTTAGACTGCACACTAGTAGAATCTTGAGATAATTTTGACTCTAATGGCCTAGTGTCAAAATACACGAGTTATATCAATCATTCTCGAGCATCCCAACTGCTCTCAGATAACTAGGCTCTGATACCACTTATTAGGATCAAAGCAGTGAAAGTTTTATAAGGAAGAAGGACTTCACTAAAACAAAAATTTTATTACTCACTCAAAGCAATAATTTACACAATATTTCCTTTGACTTTTCAACTCACTCTTATGATCTCTCTCTCACGTCACTCACTTCTCACACACACCATCTATCTTACACACCCATACTTAGGCTACTTACTCCATGGCATACACTATACAAATACCCAAACACTTATTTATACTCTTACAGGTTAGTTTTACATTGCATCTAGAGCCTTCTTTATTCTTTCATTTTTACTACCATTAGTAACTTTCTCTATTATTCTAGAATCTTCTCAATTCACTGCCATTTACATGAAGCTTTAAAACATTAATTAAATATAAGGACCTAAAAATTCTAGAAAGAGAAAGATAGAAATTTTCAAAGAGATAGAGATAGTTGGTGATCTTTCAACAGAATTTACCCTCGAACTATTATACCTTTTATATTTCCTAGGAAAAGGATTTGTTATAGGAACAAACCGAGGCCCAGTCTCTCACAGGCATTCTTACTTAAAGAAACTATAAAATAAAAAGGAGGAACTGTTTGAGCAGGCTTCAAATGTTTCTTTATTTTTTTTTGGCAATTTTTTCTATGATTTTATTAAATTTCTTAAATTTCTCTGAGCAAGCACTAATGGATAGGAAGATGTTAACTGGTAATCAAACTAGACATGGTTATGTCTTGTTAAAGGAGATTTTCTCATCAAAGTTAAGATCATGAAATGTTTTAAAGGAACATTGACTAAATCTAGTTACGCAAGGCTAGCTCATTTATATTACTAAAGCACTTCAATTCAAACATCTACTTATCCAGGTCATGTAAGGCTAGCTCCTCTATAGTCAACATCCTATTAGGGCTTCTCTTTAGCTTATAGAAGTATTGCTTATGGTCAAAAATTGGTAATCCCTTGCTATCTTGATAAGTGGTGGATATTAATTTAACATCTCTCCCATAAGAATTTAGGCTTTATCCTTCACCATGTTCATATCTTTCAATCTTATATCTAGAAGACCTAAGACTACAATATGATACTTTGTTTTATTTGATGGTTGGGGCAAATCTTCCTTAAGAGTTTAATGTTCTTCCAAAGAGAGATTATCTTCCTATAGTACTCATTTTCTTAAAGTGTCTTTGTGAGAACATTAAATTTCAATTCTATCTACAATTGAATTTATAATATCAAGTTGCTAGATATCTTGATGCTTGTAGTCTTATAAATTTTGTCATATTTCTATGAAGGATATCATAAGGTAATACATTTGTAATATCCTTTTGACTTTTTTTTTTGTATTTAAGTATATTTAGAATAATTGTCCAATAACTCAATCGCATTAAAGTGGACTGACCTATAGTAAGGCAATTTATTTTATCACTATAAATATTGTATTTTATCCTGTTTCTTTTTAATTTTCAAAACTAAAATTAGGTAAATAAAAAAATGAAAATATTGAAAAAAATATTGTATTTTGTCTTGCCTTTTAGGTGTTAATTAATTTAGAAGAATATTTTGTCTTATCAGTGGCATCTATATCTCTTTAGTTTATATCTTACACAAAAACTAAAAAAATACCAAAAAATTCAAATAATAAAAAATAAGAATGATGAAAAAATACAAATTAAAAAAAGTAAAGAAATTAACAAAATATAAAAAATCTTAATTGTAATTTAGGCCTTAGCTCATTCAAAAGGTCTTTTGAGCTCAGGCTAAAGCTTATAGGACTCTTTTGAAGAATGATGAAACAAAAACATAAAATAATAAGAAAAGGAAGTGAAAAGGAGAGCAAAGATGTAGAATTCGAAATCTGGATCTTTTCAAATTCATTACACGAGAGAGAGAAGTGGACTAGAGGCCTACATTTGTGTTTATGAGATTCTTACAAGCGGGCCTTTGTCTTTTCTCTCCTCACTCCAGCCGGTGATCCACCGAGGATTCACTGCGTTTTGAACGCTCCCTCAATTCCCTTCCCTCTAATGCAAAATGCGGCAAGGCAGACACAGGGAAGCAGGGCACAAAAGACGCCAAAAGAGTGAAGCATAGAAGCAGAATTGCAGAGGAGTCAGAAGGAAAGAAGAGAAAACGCATTAAGGGCAAAAGGATTTCTCCCTCCTCAGAGTTCTGCAATTCAAGAAACAAAAGAGAGGAAAGTATGTTCTTGTTTCAAGCATGCAGCGTATGAGCGGGACAACAGGCGCAGAAGCATGAGAATGGAAAACATGCCAAGGAGCCCAGGGATCGAGCAAGGATTTGCTCAGATTCCGCGAGATCCGTTTATTGGTATAAAGAGGAGAGAAATTTTCAGAAAAGAGGGGAAAATTGGGAGAATTGGAGAAATTTTGACGGGAAAAGATAGTTGAAAGGAATAAAGATTGAGAATTGAGCGATTGAAAGGAATTGAGAGAGATTTTCAGTGGAAGAAATTCCAAAGAAAGGAAAGCGATTGGGAGAGTCACTCAGAAGATCTCAAACTTCTCATCGGCACGCCCAGAGCTTGATTACAGAGTTATCCATTCACCTTCTCTCTTAGCATCAATTCTTTTGCTGTATGGCTATTTTAATTTAATATTGCTGTCTGTCTGGTAAATTTCCCCTTCATACCCATGACTATTTTTTGGAGTTTCATTGAATGGAAAGAGGTTTTTGTTCTTCTGTTGCTTCTTCTTTATCTTTCTCTTCACTGATTGTGCGTCGACAAGCGGAAATGGTGTAGCACTGTTTGATTTTTCCTAGTTCTTATTTTTCTTTTTGCCTAAGCTTCGTGGTTTCATTTGGCAAGATAGGATAGAAAGAAAACTATATTCCCTTCTTCTGTTTACTTGTGATTCTGCTGGATAAAAAAAGTGTTTTACCGATTGTGTTTATTTCGACATATCTCACGTTATGGGTTGGTTTTATGGTTTGAGTTACTTTTGGGTTTGGAAGACATGATTTCTGTTTCAAGGGTGATTATATTGTATCAATATTGGTGTTCAATCCTGGTTGGTTAATTGGTGTCTAATAAAATGGATTAGAGGGGTTTGACTTCTGAGGGATCATATGCTATGTGTACTCGAGGGAGTAGTTTTTCCTTCCTTTTGCTCAAGTATACTTTCAAAAGTTTGATTTAGAAGAAATGAGGAATGCTAAAGTTTGATTAATAGTGGAGTGATTTTTCACTTGTCTTGGAGTTCTCTTTCTAGTAAAAAAAGGGTTTGTGTAGAATGTTGCATCTGGAACGTGGGGATAATGCAGAACGTGGGAAGCAGATCATGGCAACAAACTATTATGGTTCAAAAATCATGGGCTACGTGGGATGAAATAAAACGTGCATATCCCACTTCTGCACGATGCATCTTCTTCGGCAACATGATGGAATTACCGTTGAAAGAGTTTGCCTATAAATATAAGGTCCCTGAGCTCATTTTTACATTGCTACACACCATCAATCAATAAAAACAAGAGCTTAAAAGTTTCCTATACCTTCATATACGCAGAACGCGCTTCACAAAACAAAGAATTCAAGCAATAGCTGGAAGTAATATTTTAATCCATTTCTCTTGAATTGGATATAATAAATATGATTTCATATATCCATGAAATCTAACAATTGGTATCAGAGCCGAAAATGCCTCTGCTTTGCTAAGTTTTTTGAGCTAAAAAATATCAAATTTTTGATGTATTTGGTTTGGTTTATGAAACAATTTTTTCATCATTTTGATATCAAAATTGGAATCTACATTAAATTTTGATGAAAATGGACTCCTAGATCACCCAAAACGGAGCTCAGAAACGCAAAAAAAGACTGGGTTTTTATTTGGGTCTAAAACAGGTCGAAACTGGGTCGAGTCGACCTGGTGGGAGGTCAGAGACGAGTTGTACGAAACATCGTTTTGATCCTCTGTCAAACGACACATCATTTTGTCCTTGAAGCTGCTGCTGCATGTTGGTTAAAATGACATGTAATTTAGCATTTGCAAATAAAATGAACACAATAGTATATGGAGGATTCGAACCTTGGTCCTTCAACATATACACGCAAATCCTAACCATTGGTGTCATGCTTTGTTGTTGCTATATGTAAGCAACATCTAATATATATATATATATATATATACGTTTTTTTTTTGTGGCATTTCCTCCATATGTTTTCTTCTCCCATGATTTATATATATATTTATATATATTATCTTTTGATATTAAAAAAAATTTATTGGCCAATATTGAATTAAAATTTAATAGTAATTTATTTTATTGGCCATTTATTTTGTTTAAAATTATTAAGTACATTTTAATTTGTCCAAATTTTAGCAAAAAAATTATTATGGACAAAATTACATTAATTTTGACAATATTGAGTTATTTATTTGTCAAAATATAATTGTGAAATTAATTTTATGCCTTTAAAATTTGCCTAAATCTTGAAAAGTTAATTAATTTTAGGCAATTTTGGCATGTTTATAAATAGTAATTAATTTATAGTGTCATTTAATTTATGCCTAAATCTGTAAAATAATTAATTTTTATTTTTAGGCAATGTTTATGACACATTTAGATTAATTTAAAGGGAGAATATTAATTAAGTTAATTGGTCATATTTTGTTGATTAATTGATTAGTTATTGAAATTCTCATTATGTATACTTGTTTATGCTTTATGTTAAATTATATTCAAGCATATAATTTTATTTAGATGTCATGTGAATTGTGTATTTTTAATTTAATTAAAGTTTAGCCACAACATCTTTAATTGTTTTAAAATTATACATTAAGTGTTATAATCACATAAAGTAAAATGACATCAAATTGTAATTAATCATATTTAATATGATAATGATTATCCTACAGGAATATTATCATATTTTGTATGATTAATTAGGATGGAATAATAAGTTTTTCTTTTCTTGATTTACCCGCAGGAATTAAGAAAAGAATATAATTTACTAATTTTATCATTAGTATGAGTTTAATTAAATAAAATTTAGTCCACACATGTAATTTTATTTGTTACTCAACTTATAATTTGAATCGACATGCATTGCATTGGCATTACATGTCATTTAAGAATATTATTTGTCTCAAATTATTAACATAACATGTAAATTGTGCAGCTTTTCAACCTTGAAATATTTCTGATTTTCAAATTCTTGAATTAACTGGAGATAACTATAATGTTTGGAAGGAGAAAATACTTCTCCAATTAGGGTGGATGGACATTGATGATGCAATCAGAAAAGATGGACCTCATAAACCCACGAATATTAGTAGTGCATCAAAAGTAAATGTTTATGAACGTTGGGAGCGATCCAATCGTCTTAGTATGATGTACATCAAGACTAAAATATCAGCTAGTATTCATAGGTCTATTGGAGAGCATCAAAAAGTTCAAAATTTGCTTAAGGCTATTCATGAACAATTCGAATCTTCGGATAAGGCAGGCAAGCACCTTAATGACAAAGTTATCATCTATGAAACTTATTGGCATAAGAGGTGTGCGATAGCACATCATGAAAATGAGGGATATAGCAGCTCAATTGAAAACACTTGAGATTGAGATGTCAGATTCTTTTCTTGTGCACTACATCCTGAATTCTCTACCACAACAATATGGGCCTTTCAAAATCTCCTACAACACTCATAAAGAGAAGTGGTCAATCAATGAACTTTTGACCATGTGTGTACAAGAAGAAGGAAGGCTTATAGCAGAGATGGGTGAAAGTGTACATACAGTGACACAAGGAAGGAAGAAACGAAAGGCCACTACAAAAAGGAATGGCAAGGTTCCCATCCCTGAGGATATTAAGAAAGAGTTCAAGTGTTTCTTTTGTAAAAAGAAAGGACACATAAAGAAGGACTGTGTCAAATTCAAGGCTTGGCTTCAAAAGAAAGGTAACTCAATTTCATATTTTTGTTATGAATCTAATATGGTAGACGTTAGTAGTAACACATGGTGGATTGATTCTGTCTCAACAATTCACATCTCTAATACCTTGCAGGGCTTTCTAAACCAAAGGAAGCCGGTGGGCAGTGAGCAATACATCTATTCAGGAAATAAGATGGGCTCAACTATTGAAGCTATAGGAACATGCAGATTAGTTCTTAATTCTAGTTTTATTTTGAATTTGGAAAAGACATTTTATGTACGAAGTTTCTCCAAAAACTTGATTTCAGTTTCCAAACTTGTACCATTGGGATATTATTTTGAATTTTTAAGTAATGAATTTAAATTATTTTATAAATCTAATTTTATTGGTAATGGTACACTTTGCGATGGTCTATTCCAAATTCACTTACGAAATAGTAACCTTTATGACTCAATGCATGTTTATAATAGCATAGGTATTAGGAGGAATGTTAGTAATGAAGATTCATCTATATTATGGCATCGTAGGCTTGGTCATATCTCAATAGAGAGAGTGAAAAGATTAGTAAAAGATGGAGTACTCAATACTCTTGACTTTACTAATTTTAACACTTGTGTAGACTACATTAAAGAAAAGCAGACTAATAAGACTAAGAGAAGTGCTAATAGAAGTTCTAGCATATTAGAAATCGTACATACGGATATTTGTAGTCCAGATTTGAACTTAAGTAGTCAGAAATACTTTATCACCTTTATTGATGATTATTTACGATACATGTATCTCTATCTGCTCGATAATAAAAATGAGGCACTGGATGCCTTTAAGAATTTAAGGCGGAAGTAAAGAAATAATGTGGTAAACAAATTAAGATAGTGAGATCTGATAGAGGTGGTGAGTATTATAGTAGATACACTGAAGATGGATAAGCACCAGGTCTATTTGCTAGGTTTCTTCAAGAGCATAGGATTGTTGCCCATTACACTGTGCCTGGGTCACCTGATCAGAATGGTGTAGCTGAAAGGAGAAATCGAACATTATTGGACATGGTGAGAAGCATGTTGGTTAGCTCTAAACTTCCTAAATACTTGTGGACTAAAGCCCTTAAAACTGCTGTATATATTCTTAATTGAGTTTCAACCAAGGCTGTTGAAAAGACATCATTTGAGTTATTTAAAGGTTGAAAATTGAGTTTAAAACATATGCGCGTTTGGGGATGCCCATCTGAGGTTAGGGTTTACAATCCACAAGAAAAGAAGTTAGACCCTATGACCATTAGTGGCTACTTTATTGAGTATGCTGAAAAGTCTAAAGGTTATAGATTTTATTGTCCATCTCAGTATTAGGATTGTGGAATCAAGGAATGTAAAATTTCTTGAGAATGACTTGATCAGTGGGAGTGATCAAACTCAAAACTTAAGTTTTGAAAATGATCAATCTAATATTCAAACTCCTACATTAAGTGATAGAATGATTGTAATTCATGCCCCTTAAGTCCAAACGGGTATTGAACAACCAATCATTCAAGATCCACAACCTGTTGACATTAACTAAGTTGATCCAATTAATAAACAACCTTTAATGACTGTTGAACAAACAGTTGAACAACATACTTCCCAAGAGAATATTGAGTCAACATTAAAAAGGTCAACTAGGATGAGGAAGTCAGCAATTCTTAGTGATTATGTTGTGTATCTATAAGAATCTGATTACAATATAGGAGCTAAGAATGACCCTGAAACGTTTTCACAAGCCATCAGTTGCAGAGAATCAAAGATGTGGCACAATGCCATGAAAGAAGAGATGAATTCTATGACGTCTAATGGAGTTTGGGATCTTGTCGAATTGCCTAATGGCTCTAAGGCCATTGGATGCAAATGGGTCTATAAAACAAAAAAGGGACTCATTAGGTAACATCAAGAGATACAAAGCAAGACTCGTGGTTAAAGGATTCACTCAAAGGGAAGGAATCAATTACATAGAGACCTTTTCTCCTGTATCTAAGAAAGATTCCCTTCGTATAATAATGGCATTAGTTGCTCATTTTGACTTTGAGTTGCATCAGATGGATGTGAAGACGACATTCCTCAATGGGGAAATAGTTGAAGAGGTATATATGAAACAACCTGAAGGATTTCCCTCTAGTGCCGATGAACATTTGGTGTGCAAATTAAAGAAATCCATACATGGATTGAAACAGGTCTCCCGCCAGTGGTACTTAAAATTTCATGATGTTATCTCCTCATATGGATTTGTGAAAAATATCATGGATCAATTTATATACCAGAAGGTCAGTGGAAGTAAAATCTATTTCCTTATATTGTATATGGATGACATATTGCTTGCAACCAATGATAAGGGGATGTTATATGAGGTGAAGCAATTTCTCTCTAAGAATTTTGATATGAAGGATATGGGTGAGGCATCTTATGTCATTGGTATTAAGATCCTTCAAGATAGAACTCAATGTATTTTGGGTCTGTCACAAGAAACTTATATCAATAAGGTCTTAGAGAGATTTTGGATGAAAGATTGTTCATCAAGTGTAACACCTATTGTGAAGGGTGACAAGTTTAATTTGAACCAGTGCCCGAAGAACGATTTAGAAAAGGAACAAATGTATAACATTCTATACGCTTCTGCTATTAGAAGCCTTATGTATGCTCAGGTTTGCACAAGACCTGACATAGCATTTGTAGTTGGAATGTTAAGCAGATATCAGAGTAATTCAGGTATAGATCATTGGAGAGCTACAAAAAAAGTAATAAGGTATCTTAAGGGTACCAAGAACTACATGCTGATGTATAGACAGACTGAAAACCTTGAGGTAGTAGGTTACTCAGATTCAGATTTCGCTGGATGCGTTGATTCACGAAAATCAACATCAGGCTATATTTTCATGTTAACAGGCAGAGCCGTATCTTGGAGAAGCGCAAAGTAGACTTTGACTGCTACTTCTACTATGGAGGCAGAGTTCGTTTCTTGTTTTGAGACAACTTCACATGGTGTTTGGCTTAAGGGCTTGATATCTGGGCTTAGAATTGTCGACACTATCTCTAGGCTATTGAAGATATATTGTGACAACTCAGCTGCTATTTTTCTGGCTAAGAACAACAAAAGTGGAAGTCGAAGTAAACATATCGACATTAAGTACTTAGCCATTCGTGAACGTGTCAAGGAAAATAAATTTATCATTGAACACATTAGCACTGAGTTGATGATTGCTGATCCTTTAACAAAAGGTATGCCACCAGTAATGTTTAGGGATCATGTATCTAGAATAGGACTTAGTTCCACTTTGTGTTATTGATGTATATACTATATATATATCATTTATAATAAAGCCTTTATTCATTTTAAATTATTTTCTCATTTATGCGTATACATTAAAGTTTGAGAATAACAACATTAAGAGGACTCAGAATAAACATATGACTTATTCATAAAGTTATTATATAGTGGGCAAGGAAACAAAATGCATTGTGATACATGGAAGGTATTACTCACTTATAGAGGAACTACCGCTATGATTCATGCATTTATATTTCAGTTAAATATTTGAATCTTAAGAAGCCATTATGAATAAAGATTTTTGAACCAAGTGGGAGAATGTAGAATGTTGCATCTGGAACGTGGGAATAATGCAGAACGTGGGAAGCAGATCATGGCAACAAACCATTATGGTTCAAAAATCATGGGTTTCGTGGGATGAAATAAAACATACATATCCCACTTCTGCACAATGCATCTTCTTCGGCAACATGATGGAATTGCCGTTGAAAGAGTTTGTCTATAAATATAGGGTCCCTGAGCTCATTTTTACATTGCTACACACCATCAATCAGTAAAAACAATAGCTTAAAAGTTCCTTGTGCCTTCATATACACAGAACGTGCTTCACAAAACAGAGAATTCAAGCAATGGCTGGAGGTAATATTTTGATCCATTTCTCTTGAATTGGATGTTATAAATATGATTTTATATATCCATGAAATTTAACAGTTTGAACTTGAACTTTGCTTATTATAGGAGCTCACCTCTTAGCCCGGCTTTATATCAAAGTGTTGGGCATTGAATTGCTAGTTTTAGCATGATTTCAATTGGGTTTTGCGTAATGGCTCTGGTCCAAGACTCCAAGAAAGTAGAAATCCTTTTGATGTTATTCTCATTAACATTTAAAGTCGAACAATCTGACATCCATCTCATTACTTGATATGTGAGTTTATAAAACCATCATTGACAAGTGTTTTATTTAGATGTATGAGCAAAACCAATCCATGTTAGGGATTATGGGAAAGAACGCAAGAAGCTGAGAAATGCAAAGGCAAATAATCAGAGGCAATCGGTTCTCTCTTTTTTTTTTAATTTTGTTTATTTTTCATACCTGTAATGTGCTCTTGAAATAATATGATATTTGATTGAATATAAATACGCACAATAACTCAATATTATATGCTTGTAATACTTTGATTTGATTTTTATCTTTTTAATTTTATTTTTAGAATTATCCTATGACATTTAATGTTTTTTCAAGTACATAAGGTATCAATTACTAGGGGCATATAAGAATCTTATTAATAAAAAAAAAACAGTTCCAATGCCCATGATTTGTTGAAAACTTAAAAAAGCAGAAATAAAAAATAATTTTATTGAAAATTAAATAAAATTTCCTTCCATACTCTTTAGATTTTTTTTCCAAATTCTTACAAAAAATTAAAAATCAATTTAAAAATAAAAAAAAAATCTTTTCAAAGTTTTTCTTAAAAATTTCATTTTTTGCATAATTAAAATATAAATAAAAAATTTATTATTTCAAAAATCCCAAAAAATACAAAAGATAGAAAGCAAAGAGAGTAAGAAAGTAAAATTCATCTAATATTCACAAGTTAAAACACGCAAACTAATTTTAAGATTCATTTTGTGAAATTAGATTAAATTTTACTATCTTATTATTTTTCAAAAAAAAATAGTAAAATGAAAACACTTGCTAACTGATACGCACTTTTAATTTTAACTTAAATAAAATATTATTTTTGAAAATGCAAAAAAATATAAAAAAATTAAAGAGAGTAAAGAAGTAGATTAATATGGTTTTCGTAAATTAAAATACATTAACTAACTTTAAAATATTTTATTTGTAAAGACAAATGAGTTCTTATTTTCTTCCTTTTTATAAAAAAAAAATTAAAAATTACCAATCAATTGATACATATTTTTATTTAATTGAATTATGTAAACTTTAATTCTTTCTGTAAAGTGCATAGGTCTTAAATTTTTTTTAAGTTAAGTTTAATCTTGTAAATAAATCATTTTATTTTATCTTATTTTCTTAATTTCTTTTGCCTTCCTCGTTATTTTATTTGTATGTGATTGATAGGATAATTAAAATAAGATTTTGTATAATTAACTTAAGATAATAATTTCTAAGAATAGATGTCTAATATCTTTTTTACGCAAAATTGATTCCTCAACTTATCTTTGATTGATTAGATCATTTTTTTTTTTCAAAATATTTTTTTCAAACTTTTGCCCTTCATAATTAAAATTTTGGTGTTAACTCCTTTTTTGGTTTTCATTTTTAGAAAATCTTTTTTTTTCAACGCCTTATAGTAACATTTTGAAATAGTCACACTTTAAAAAAATTTAGGGGAGTTGGTGGGCAGAATTTGGAGTTGTATTGATACACGTGCATCCTTGGTAACCCATTTTGAAGTTGGACTTCATTTTTTTCCAAAGGGCGAGATGAAATTGCCATGCATATGCCTATAATTACAAGTAGTACCAATAGAAATGGATATGAGGCCCACATCTAACTTTGATAACCCATCCCTAATCCAAATTCTCGTATATTCAATAAAATTTTACATAGAAGAAAATGTGACACAAAAAATGAAGTTCAATAAAACTTACCTATGGGGACTTTTATCTAGTATGTCACTCTTTTTCATAAATAAAGAGCTTTTAGACATAAGAGAATCTATATTCATCTCTCTACAGGGGCAACTCTTTTCTTAATTTCATAACTAAGACTACCAAAATCGCTTAGTGGACAATTTAGCATTTTCAACATTCCTTTCTAATAGATTGTTCCACTGGATCTTCAAAGAATGAGATTCACCGTAACTCACACTCTTATTACTATTTTACTAAGAAATATTCTTAGATTGGCCATCTCCGTGTCCATCAAAATAACAATTATCACATTTGAGTCCTCCTGATTGATTTAATGCCCCTAAAATGTTCCAATTCAAACAAATTTAAATCACAATAGTGATTTTGTTTGCATGCCATGTCTCAATGGCCAAATACTTTCCCTAAAATGGTGACTATCTCCTCATATCCTGAAATTTGCTATCTTTCATTGCAACAATATGTAGTTAAAATGCGAAAAGCCACTAGAAAAGATGAGAGAACTTAAGTGAGGGCGAGTAGGTCAAAAAACCTAAACACTTCAATGAGAAAATCACATAAGGGTAAAGAAGAAGAACAAGGAACCCTAAAATAGAAGGAACAAAGGGAATGAATAATAAGGAATTAGAATTGAAAGGCTATTAAATGTGAGTCATTAGAGACAAGTAAAATGATGATAGTCTTTGAAACAAAAACCAAGTCCATTAGTCCGAGTGGCCATTAAGTGTGTTGAGTTATAAAAGAAGGTAATTGGCGATTTGCACCTTTAAGACTTATTGGGAAGGAAGTTATTATTGTGTGCAACCAAGAATAGAGGAATGTGGTGCCCACTGGCAAGGAAATTATGATGTCATCCAATCAGATAGAGGCACGTGTTCAAACTCAAGTGAGGTTGAGCATGCAATGTGAATGTTGACCTTTAAGGGAGTAATTCTTACATTTATTGAATGTATGTACATTCCATGTACAAATCAAATTTTGACCCTTTAAATATACATGCACATATAGCATAGTAGAATTTTTCTCTACGGACTACAACTTTATAGGCAAAGGTGCAAAGCACGTCAATTGAATTTGGTTTTGTATGATGTGAGCACTAGTCATGTCGGATGTGCACGGACCAGGCACATGACTACTTCTTTAACTCATATTTGTGGTTTAAAATTTACACTAAAGTTTCCATCTCTTTCAAAGAAATATATATATATATATATATAGTTTCCATCTTTATTTTACAGAATTAAAAAATAAAATTTTTTGTATTTCAATTTACCATTTATTTATCGAAGTCAAACTTTTACTATGTTCATATTTGCATTTTTCTTTATATACAACGGTTTTGCGTGTGTGTATGTGTTTTAATAAATTTTAGAGTGAATTACGCTCTCCAATCTTACTCACCACTAATTGGTAAGAAAATATGGACTCTACATGTAATACGACAAAATACATGTAATTTAAAATATTACATTATATTTAATATGCATATTTGATAAGTATTAGAAGTATACATTGAAGTTAGTAGTTCGAGTTTAGATGCTTGCAATGCAGTTGACGGAGTTTAGGTACTTATAAACCGGATAAGGATCCTTGCAGGGCATGTTGTAAACGTTTTCATTGTTTTTTTTTTAGAGACTAAAGATTATAATTGGAAAAATAAATTTTATAATTATAGGGACAACAAATTTTCTAATGTTTTGATTTTTTTAAGGACTAAAAAATATAATTAGGAAGATAAAATTTATAATTGTGAGGATAACAATTTTATAATTAAAATTTTTAAAGTATAATTTCTTTTACAGTTAAAATTTATGTCCTTATAGTTATAAATTTTATCTTTTTTATTATAATTTTTGGCCCCCCAAAAAAAATTTCAAAACATTACAACTCTCCTTATAGTAATCCATACTACTGTAGGGAATCTAATTCCTTAAATGCCTCATATCAAGTCAAAAGTATAAAAATATCATAACCAAAAGTCTGCCACCAACTCAGCTAGAAATTATGTTTATTTTTTGAGTAGATGGATGGAGCACATAATATTCAAATGCCCACAATAAGCAAATATTATGCTTATCTGGTTTGGAGTTTGGACACATCTCAGCTGACAGAGCTAGATTGGCTTTTAAGCTTTTTCTGAGTTCATAAGAAACGAGAGACAGACCTAAGTGCATGATTAGCTGAAAGAAGAAGGAAATCAACCAATGCAAAGCTTTAAGCCCAGGACGCCTGCTAATAATAATAATAATAATAATCAAGGATCTGAAATGTGAGTACCATGAACTCTCCCATGCACTGTCCCTACCAAAATCATTGGGTTCTTCTGTTTCTATTTATTACAGAAATTTAAAACAATCCCATACATATATGTCTAAAATATTGCCCTGGAGACGAACTATGATCCAGTGATAATTATTTCTGTGTTTTCAGACATCTATTCATTAGCATATAGGAATTGACATGAATGGAACAAAGTAAAGGTAGAAATACTTTTGTTGTAACTTCCTTGTAACGCCAAGCTGTAATGGTATCTGACTTTTGTGCATCATGAATGTCATAAAAGCAACTAGGCTTAGCTGCTTCCAATCTCTCCTACTCTGTCTTGTTCACTAAGGTTCTCCCCACATTCATGCTTTATGTGGTTGAGCCCTTTCTGTCCACTCCAGAACCTAAACTTCCGCCTCAAGCACCTTTCTATCTTCAAGAAACCACATTTTATATAATTACAAATACTCCCTTAAGACATTTTCGAACTACTTTATCTATACGTATTCTTCCATAAGATAAATAGGAAATTGGCATGTATCTGATTCGCTGGAGTTGCAGGGTGAGAATTCTGGTCATTTTATGTAATGTAGCTGTTGCTATACATGACATAAACAATTGGTGCCCCTGGTGGGAAGCAGTAGTTAGCAGAATTTGCCAATATACCAACTTAAGAAAATAGCTACCTAACCAATGCAGGCCCATCAAGATCCTTCCCTAAGTTTACATACAAATACAATATAAAAGAGGGAGGATTATAAGAAGAATTAAAGGGTTTAAACATTATTAATTACTCTATACGTATCATACCATTAAAATTCGAAACCAAAAATTCGATGGTGTTAATCAAGTTGGCTTTTGAGTAAAGGTGACAAGAAAAAAAAAATGGAACCTTTAAGAGAGTATTTTTGTTCATCGTAGAAAAATTTACCCTTTTACCTACACAAACATAAAGGAATAGGCATTTCTGTCATTTTGGCTCATTCTATGGATCTGTTAATAAAGTAAGCTGGTTGGTTTCATAGCTTCAAAGTGAGTCTTGTTTATAACCACCAAAGGTAAGGCCGGGAAAGAGAGCTATCATTTCAGAGAAAAAGAGAAAAGAAGAGAGAAAACTGGTAAGCAATAGCTGCAATTAATGGCAACACCAAAACAACTATATGAGCAACAGCAGCAACAATCAAATGCGCAGAGAGTGAAAAACTCAGGAATTATTAGCTCAAACCAGAGCCCAATAAGGGATGACAAAGAAGAGGAGATGGCAAGATCAGCTCTGGCCATGTTCCGAGCCAAGGAAGAAGAAATTGAGAGGAAGAAAATGGAGGTAAGGGACAAGGTTCACGCTCATCTGGGTCGTGTCGAGGAGGAAACAAAACGATTGGCCGAGATTAGAGAAGTAAGTACACAATACTAAGTAACTCATGCTTCACAGGTTTTATTTGCTTTACGTATGTATGAATCTATGAAACATCAAGTTTACTATGTTAGTTTTGGAAGAAAAGGCATGTTCATTAGGTCAGAAGATTGTTTCTTTATGTTTTAAACTTCTGCACAAGAACAGAGGATGTGCAGAAATATGGAGGCAATAGTAGTTTAGACAATTAGTTTGTATACACAGATTTTATTGAAACGTAAATCATTATGTTGTTGAGAAACTTCAAATCGTGGTGTAGGAGCTTGAGGGTATCACAGATCCAATGAGAAAAGAAGTTGCAATAGTTCGAAAGAAGATAGACACAGTGAACAAAGAGTTAAAGCCACTGGGCCAAACCTGCCAGAGAAAGGTGGGGTTTTTCTGTTTTCTTACCGTTTACTTATTGTTGTTT
This sequence comes from Erythrophleum ivorense, assembly GCA_026724425.1. Taxonomy (NCBI): domain Eukaryota; kingdom Viridiplantae; phylum Streptophyta; class Magnoliopsida; order Fabales; family Fabaceae; genus Erythrophleum; species Erythrophleum ivorense. The sequence goes on along the minus strand of JAIUCV010000724.1, from coordinate 82,359 downwards.
GCTTTTGTCATTTCTAAAATCTTTATGCCAAAGAAGCCATAGGGATAGTATATACTGAAGAAGGGGAAGGCAAACTGGCAAAGTGATGGCCATTTGTTTTAATTACACAGCTTTTGATACACGCACTTAAGCACTGCGTAGTATCTCATCAATTGACCTCATTTGCTTTATTTGGCCCCATGTTGTCTTATCAGCTGAGAGGCAAGTGGATATGATTATACCAGTAGTTATTGTGATCATTCATAATAATTGTGTCTGAATTTCCACGTAGAAAACTATAGGATGGTTTCAATGGGAAATTTCAAGTTACTCATAGAAGCTTCTTTCCTGTAACTATAAACAAAAAAAGGGGGGAAATTGAGGCAAATATGACAGTAGTTTTGATGTTTTCTGAAACTTCTTTTTTTTTTGGGGGGGGGGGGGGGATGTCACAGGAGAGAGAATACAAAGAAGCCCTTGAAGCTTTGAATGAGAAGAACAGGGAGAAAGCTCAACTTGTTTCCAAATTAATGGAGGTTAGGAATATTTTTTATTTCATTTTCTGTTGCTCAAAACTTAATCTACTTATTTCCTCACATGTTTTGATTTTGATGAATTATGAATTAGCTGGTGACTGAAAGTGAGAGGCTGAGGATGAAGAAGCTGGAGGAACTAAGCAAGAACATAGAAACCCTGCACTGAGATGCTAATAAATGTAACCCTTTGGATTGAGTGTGTTGTGACTAGAATCAGTTTTCCATTGAATGTGATACAATATTATGTGATTTTTGTTTTGTATTTCACTGACTGAATTAGTGAAAGAATGTCCCCCAAAAAGTGTGGATTAGACACTTAAGCTCTGAATACTCCAAAAGTTCCAGTCATTGTATCGTGAGATGTGCTGCATCAATCATCAAATTCAAATTCAATACTCAGAAAAGTCTTGTGTAACTAAAGCCATACATCAAACTTACCTAATTCATCATAAATTTACTTTTCATTTCAATTGTTGAAAGTCACTCCATACGTTTTTCTTTTTATAAATCACATCCATGATTTTTCCCTTCATCTGTTTGTAATTTCTTATCAATTATCATACTTAGGACATCAGAGCTCGATTGTTTAAAGCAATTTACACAATTAAAAAAAGAAGAAGAAAGATAAGTGTTGACAAATTGAAGGTTTGTATTTATTAAAATAATAAAAAATATGGTTGCAATTTACAAAGTCATTATATTCACTTGTTGGCTCATTTCATTATGTTGGAAACTCTCTCATTAGCCTACCCGATGGACTCATATTAATAGCTTTTAACCCGTTTTTACAAATAAAATGCATGGACTAAAGATCCTAAAAAAGAGAATAAATTCCTATACGCTTTAATTTATAATTATTTTTTTAGAATATCGAAAGTTATATAATAAAAATGACCTCTCTTAATGATTACTAATTTAGTCCATTTGGTCCAACAATTGAAATACGACAAATTTTGCAATTGGGCTAACATATTAAAAGGTTGAATTGAGTATAATTTTGTTTCAGATTTTTTATAACTTACTTTGCACATGTCTGCACTAAAATATTAATACTCTAAGTTTTAGGAGACTGAGAAAAAACAACATATCAATACACACACATTCATACTGTGCCATATATCAATGATCTCTGTACCACATCACCCGAATGCAATTAGGAGTCACATATGTTTCACCATTGGTTACTATTCGACCCTTAAAAATTACCATGGTACCTTTCTAAGTCCGACTATAAGAGGTCTAAAGACCTTTTAAAGGCATGTTTGATGTCTTTTAGGTTCTTTTTATTACTCAAGACCCTCGCTATCCAACATCAGAACACTTATGAAGGCCTTCAACTCTCTCTAAAACTCGTTGGAAGAGCCTTTTGGCAGCTACTGCTGTTCGAGCTCCATCCAAGAAATTGCTCTAGAGACTTCTTGATAAGTTATGCTTCATTACCTTTCATAATCAATAACTCAATCATTAAGGTATTTATTCTTAATAAATCTTGTTGAGAAGTCTCCCTACAAAGTAAAGCACATGTTTAATGTATTATAACATTGAAAAAAATATTCTACCTTTTTTTTGTCTCTTTCAAAGATTGTACCAAGTGAATCTTCAATAAGAATAGCTTTTAACAAGAAAAAGAAAAACAAAAAGTTAGCATAACTAACTTGTTATGTTTCCTACACTCAATTATAATGTTTCAGATATTTATTCTTCGAAAAAAATTTAATTATGTAATAGTTATAAAATTTATTTGATATGAATTAATTAGCTAATTTAGTTACTATAAAACGCATATATGATGCTGTTTGACCATAAATGCGTATCAGGAAAATTTGTGGGTAAATGCTCATTGGATTTAACCCATTTCAGAAGGCCCACCAGCTCAAATGCATGGAACCCCCATTATGGATCGCTACGGGTCCAGAACCAATGGCCCTATATCTGCGGCAAGGGAACGGTTTGCGCATTCGGTTTCAAGTTCAACGTTTTCGAGAACAAGGGCCGAAGGGAACAACCACGATGGATGACTGTGCAACTGATACCGTTACTGAGGCGCACAGAACTTCAAACCCTAGTGATGGAGGAGAAGAAAAGAAGCCGAAGGTGGTCGTAATAATGGGTCCCACTGGTTCTGGGAAGTCTAAGCTCGCCATTGATTTGGCCTCCCACTTCCCGATCGAAGTTATTAATTCTGATTCCATGCAGGTCTACCGAGGCCTTGATGTTCTCACCAACAAGGTTCCACCCTCGGACCAAAAGGGTATATAAGCTTGTACTGCTGCCTGATTTTCTGAATTTCTCATGGTTTCTGAAATTGAATCATATGTTGTAGGGGTGCCGCATCATCTTCTGGGTACTATAAGTCCAAACGTAGAATTCGCAGCTAAAGAGTTTCGGGATTCTGTTATTCCTGTAAGTTGTCTGTTTAAAATGTTTGTGGAAAAAAAGTTTGTTATATTTTTGTTATCAGGATTTTTAATCAAAATATGGAGCGAATGAACAATTTATACGTATAGTTTGTTATATTTTTGGAGACAATTGTATAATCTTCTAATTAAACCATACGCATATTATAATATTATTGAAAAATTATACATTTATTATATTTAATTGGGAACTTGACGGAAAAAATATAAAGGAATGTACTTAAATGTAATCCAATGTTTATTTGCATTGCAAGCTATTAAGTTGCAACAGTGGGTTTCAATTCAGAGAACTGGAAGCTTTCTTCTTTTTAAGAAATGTTTTGAAGTACTATGGTAAGAAGTACAATATTTATTTTAATTAGGGATTGTTGGCAGCTTCTGGTTTTTGTTTGGTACATTCCTATTGTTGGGTGCGGTTATAATTTTTTCTTCATAATTATTGTATAATGAATATTGCAATAAGGAATGCTTCTGCCATTTTAATATTTCTTTTCTTAATTTTCAGCTCATCAATGACATAGTGGCTCGCAACTGCTTACCTGTCATAGTTGGGGGTACGAATTATTACATCCAGGTGGGAACTCTGAGACTTGCCGCTAGGAACTGTACATACTCCTCGTTTTTCATATTCTTCACTTTTGGAAGGTTTTATAATGCACAATAGGGGGATTATGGGAGCTATTCTGCTGAAATTCTGTGTACTTATATTGCATTCTTTTTTTAGACAGGTCATATATAGTCAAAGGTCATAATCTTGTTTGTTATCTTATTTAGGCTCTTGTGAGTCCATTCCTTCTAGATGAGTCGGCAGAAGATATGGATGAAACCTGTTTGGACGACTGCCCTGGTAAATTGCTATATAGTGCTCTAAAATGCTCTTCTGATCAATTCATTACTTCATTTATACTTAGCATCTATTTCATTTGTAGGCATTACACTGTTGGATAAGAGTTTCATCCCTGAAAAGGACAGTTCAAACAATAATTATGACCTGCTTAAAGATATTGATCCAGTTGCAGCAAATAGAATGCATCCAAATAACCATAGAAAGGTGTGGGTTTAATTGCATTATATATTATTCTTGAACATACGTAAAGGGCCCTCTTATTTAGTGCATTGACCTTGTTCGGAGGGTAATAAGAAATTAAGAAAGTAATTTGTATGACATGTTATCTGAGCCTGTGTAGCTGCGTCATCCAGTTTTGAACTGGAAAAAAGCAACAGACTATCTGTGATTCTGCTTTTGCTTCTAGTGAGTAATAAATCTGTATGGATAATTGTGGGCTTGTTGAGATCTTAGTATCTTGCTGTCAACTATGAAGAATAGGCTATACCAGGCTTTGTGTATTTTACGTGATCTATTTTATCGCGTTCCTTTCTTCCTTTTGCTCCTCAGTTGTTGTTGTGCATGAAATACATGTTTACGAATGTTTTTCATTGTTTTTCTTATAAATCAAAGCAAGAATATGAAAACTTTGGTGTACTATGACTCCATTAGGAGTACTATTCAGTTTGATTTGTCGCTGAATTTGTTATATGAATTGTTTAAATTGAAGCTGGCATGGTTACATGCGTTTCTCTTTTTGTTTGCAGATTAGTCAATATCTTAGTTTGTATGCTCGTACTGGTGTTCTTCCAAGCAAAGTTTTCGGAGGAAAGGCTGCAGAGGTTTGTCATCTTCTTTTACTTCTATTTATTGATCACACTTTCTAAACAATCTGTATTCCCTTGATTGAAGAATTTACCTGCAGTTCTGAAAAGAAATTTGACTGTTGTAATAAAGAGTTATCCAGCCTGTACTAGGTGGAGTTTTGGATTTCGTAGTCCTCTACATTGACGTGTCATGTTTTTTATTCCCCCCACCCTGGGGGTCCATTTTGTTCCCCTTCTATTGTATATAATCGGTATTGACATTAAGTGAATCAATGACAAACTTATAATATAAATCAAGGATACTCAATTTCTTATGTGTTACTACAACGTATATGTATTTTGAATTTTTTGTCTTTTTTCTTATAAATAATGCTGGTCCTGCTTGTGCCAGGGCAGAAGTGGGGTCAAGCTGATAGCTTGAGATATGACTGCTGTTTTATATGTGTGGATGCATCTCTCCCTGTACTGGACAGATATGTGGAGCAGAGGGTAGATTGCATGATGGATGCTGGATTACTTAATGAAGTCTATGACATTTACAATTTGAATGCTGATTATACTCGAGGCTTGAGGCAGGCCATTGGCGTCCGTGAATTTGAGCCCCTTCTGAAAACCTGTGTAATTGAAGACATCTACAAAAGAGAGAAGGAATTGACTGAGGAGTCCGCCAGAGAAAAGGGTGATAAGTTGTTTGATGACAATCTGAGGGAGCTTTTGAAGTTGTCTTCTGACACTAAATCCATAATGCTTTTGGAAGAAGCAATTGAAAAAGTAAAGGCTAATACACGGAGACTAGTTCGCCGTCAGGTTAGAATAATCTCTTTTTTTTCTTTTATAAATTCCTGCAACTTCCTTAAGCTAGTATTCTTGGTAGAAACATTTCTAATAGCCGGATATGCGAGGAACTTGGCATTTGGTCATTTTCCTATTAACATTGCATGGTAAAGACCAATTACATGTGAAATGTTTCATCTCAACTTTGTTTAGCAGTTCTAGGGATTTGCTATAAGTTCTTCCTGGAACCTTTTGTACAAACTTAATTTCTTGACTCTTTTATAATGTAACAATATTGTTACTAAAGACCACATTGAATTGAAGAGAAAATAATATAGTTGATATCAACTTGAGCGATTCAATTATGATAATTTCTTAGCCCTTGCCCCTCTTCTTCATTGACTTGACTGAAACCAGCACATAAGTTATGTCAGAGATTGATATGAAAGCTTTGTTTATGCAGAAGAGGATGCTGAATCGACTGCAAAATTTGTTTGATTGGGCCATACACTATGTTGATTCCTCGCAATCATTATCAAGTATGCTGTCTCAGTCCTTTTATATATCCGTGTTTATTGTCAACAAATAATGTTTTGAGATATACCGTGGATTATATTTTGATTTCGTTGTTTAATGTTTCAGGCAAATCAAATGATATATGGACTGGCCAAGTGGTTGAACCTGCTATGAAGATAGTTAGATCTTTCCTTAGTAAGAATGAAAGCTTGTCATCCGCGTTTGGAACGTCAAATAGCACTGGGATGAAGATAATTCAAAGGGACCTCTGGACTCAATACATATGCAAGGTCTGCCATGTTTTAAAATCCACCTGGCACTGATTTGCTCCATCTATGCTTTTTTTTTTTTTTCAATAAAAAAGAGAAGGGGGGGTTGTGGATTTCCGGTAAGATGTGTTGATTTGATTCTCATGCTTTCCTGTGGTCAGGCCTGTGGAGATAGGGTGCTTAGAGGTATACATGAATGGGAACAACACAAACAGGGTCGTGGACACCGGAAACGTATTTCTAGTCTCAAGAACAAATCACGAGGTCTTAGCTTGAGGGAACAGTAGCGGCAATATTCTGAGCGCAAATAGATATTCTGTAGTTTGCAGCCGACTCCCTTTGAACATTTATGTATATTATTATTATTTATTGTTGACTCCTTGCCAACGCCTTGATTATAAAAGTGGAGGTTGTGGGCAGCATTCAAGAACAGTTAGTGCTTCATTTCCTCTTTCTTACATCACATAGAGCTTGTAGTTATTGACTCTATAAATCTGGATCTCTTACTCATGGTACTTCTTCACATTTAAATTATTCAGATTTAATTTAAATAACTTAGATTTAATTTTCTTTAATTTTTAATTTAAATTATTCTTATTTCTAAAATCGATGATTAAAAGATTATTTTTATTTTACACTTTGTATTCTTCTAAATAAAAATTTAAAATGTCAAATTTGAATCATTCAAATGTGATAAATGATTTTGAATTAAGATGAATAGGGAATGAAGAGAAAAGAAGATGAGTATGGGAAGTTCGTACCTTATTTATGATACTATGTCATCATCGAAATATTATGATTCATTCAAGTGGTTGGAGTCTGGTCTATGTTTTTTAGTTTTGAACTTTTCGTACTAGTTATCCCAGATTAGAAAAGATGAAATGGTGTCAAAGGAAAACACAAATAGTGAGAAAAATGAAAGAACTCTAGGGAAACAAAAATAAGGTTGTAATGAGATTAGGGTGTAGGAACCAAATTAACGTTGAGAGTAGTAGCATTGATTAATTAAAGAGACAGCCACCACACGTATTTGTGCTAACTAATTTTTAGGAGATCCAGGCATAGTTAAGGATGCAATTTATTCCCGGATTTGGGGATTACCATAGAGATCGTCCTATTTGAAAACTAGTGATGGAAAAAAAAATTTCCTCAGAGATGAGGAGGGCTGATACCCCCGCCCTCCCAAAAGTCAATATAGGGATGAGGATCATTCCGCTGACTTTACGGTGTTCTCATCTTCATAGGAGAGGTTTTCGTATTCAACTCGTAATTAAAAAAATTTTTCTCTTAGGGATCAAGATGGAGAATACCCGTTGATCTAAAGAATGGGTATTAGATCTCACAAGATCTCCATATCTACAAGATTATGTAATATCCTATGACATTGTTTGGTTTGAGGGGTTTGGAGGGGAGGAGAGAGAAGAGAAGGGTCTTCCCTTGTTTGGTATAAAAAAAATAAGGGGGAAAAGAGAGGAGTCAAAATACCCCCTCCCCTCCAAACTCTCCCCTCCAAAAGTGAGGATTTTTGGAGGGGAGAGAAAATGTTTATCTTCATTTGATTAAATTATTTTTATTTCGCTTTCACTTAAAACATAATATAGATTTTATTTTTTTAAATAGGATTTAAGATAATTTTTTATGAAAATAAAAAATATTTTTAAATAAAAATAAAAAAAATTATTTTTTATAATAAAAAATAAGAAAAATCTTTTTTATATAAAAATATTTTAAAAACAAAAAAAAATTAATTTTAATATCATAAAGGTATAATTGTCCATTAATCATTCTCCTCCTCTCCTCAACCAAACAACATATCATTAAAATCCCTCCCCTCCCCTCCATTAAAATCCCTTCCTTTCCCTCCCCTCTATTAAACCAAACACTACCTATATGTGTGTAATCATGTGATGCACACTCATGGATGCGCACCAAATGTGCATCACATCTAAATTGTTTAGACCTAATTGAATAGTTCATATTATATATATATATATACATATATATATTTTTTTTAATTTAAATTTTTTATTTTAAAAGATATAAAATGTAAAATAAAAATAATTTTATAATTAAAAATTTAATATCTTTAAAAAATAATATTTTGTATCGAAAAAATAAATTTTTTTAATAAAATTTAAACTGTTAAAATTAAATTTAAACAATTTAAAATGAGATGCATCCCTCCTGTACGAAGAGGATGTGTGCGCGCCCTCCCTTTGTCATTTTTCATTTTACTTAGGATAATTGAAAAAATAAAATAGAAAGTAACTGACGACCTCTTATTCGAATTGAAACTCAATTCCCTTCCAGTCTTCACTTTCAAAATCAGTAACCCTAGTTGCTTCACGCCATCATTAACCACCGTTGCTGCTCGGAAGGCGAGGCTCAGAATTTCGTTCGCCGTGCTATGTGCCTCAGTGTAGTCTAAGTTAGTCACATCCTGAACCAAACACTTGGCTGAATTTTTAATCAAATCTGTGATTAACTAGTTGCTGAATCTGATTGTGGGTTTCTTTTGTTTTTGCTTGTTTTGTTTTTTGGTCAAATTGGTGTTAAATGCTGCATGTTTATTCTTAGTTGTTTTGCTTGTAATTGCTTTTGTTTTAATTTCATCTTGTTGCAAAGAAGCAAAGTTCTAGGCATGTTTTGATTTCATTTTGTTAGTATTAGTTGAGAAAATTAATCATCTAGTACTATTTTAGGTATTTTTCTATTAACATTTTAGGGACTTGATAGTACTGGGGGAACGAGAATTAAAAAAAAATTATAGCATAATGAAGGTTGATATAAGTGTTTTAAAGGCCAAGAATTCTCATATGCTCAAAATAATTTAGTCTATGTTGTCAAAGCTTGCATTATTAAAGCAATCCTATATAATTTTAAAAGGTTCATAATAGTGTACATAGATTTTTAAAATATAAAAAAAAAAACTTTGATACCATTTATAAAAAGAAAATTACCTTGCTAAAAATATTATTGCACATTAGTGATTAAAGACTGCTTTTTTTTCTTTTAACTAAAAAACAAAAACCTATACCCCATATTCCTCTTAGTAATATATTCTTTTTTTTTTAGTTAAATTAAACTTTCTCATTTCTAACTCTTTGTATTTTTTTGGACTTGAATTCTCATATTTAATTTTTTTTACATTTAGTTTAAGGTTAGATTAAAAAAAAAATGATGGGACGGCCTCCTCATCCTTCTCCAGAGGGATCGTAAGGGATCGCTTGTGATATAGATTGGGGGACTATTGGAGTGTGTGGAAGGTTGACTCTTTCACGTTTGATACGTAAAAAATTTGATAAAAAAATTTATAAATAAAAAATACATATAATATTTTTATTTTTAATAATTAAATAATAATCAATAAATAATATTAAATAATAATTATAAAAATAAAATAATATTTTACTAAAAATTTTCTCATCCTCTCCTTTTTCCTTCCTCACGCCTAAGTTTCTTTTTAAGGAGAAAAGACCATAGACTATATCAAACTATGCCAACCATTTTTAGTTTTTTTTTTTTCCAAAATAACAAGCCATTTGTAGATTCAGAAAAGCAGAAAAATGGGTAAGCAAAAAATTACAATGGTTGTAGTAAAATAAATTCATTTGATAGAACGTAATAATAAAGAGTTTAATCATTAAAAAAAAGAAATATAAATAATTAAGTGACTATACAAAATTAATGAGGTTACTTTAAAAGATCTCGTCTTTTGAAAAATTTTCACTGTTTGATATATTTTAAATTTGTTGGATTTATAATTTATCACAAAATATATTTTACCATAAAATATCTACCATCTTGAAGAATTCGCCTTTTAATCATGAGTGATAATATTATAAATTTAAATCTATCATAAATTTTTATTATGACATAATAAAATTATTAGATATAAAATAATATTTTATAAAATTTATTATTATAATCACATATATACAAAATTCATTTGACAATTTATAAATATAATTATTATTATAATAATAAATCTGACAAAAGCATCTGTTTTGAGTTTGAGTACCGTGTGACAGATGGCTTAGCTAGGTGTAGGCCCCCAAGTCCGCGTACAGTTGCACATGCGTTCTCGAACGAGGCCATTCCTGGGTCCCCATAATATGTACTGATTCCTCCACTCCAACCTACGGTGTGTTGCACGTGTTCCTTCTTCGTGTTATCTCCTCCATGTCCAAATCGTGGATCCATTGTATCCCCTACCAAACACCCTGCCTGATCACCATTATATACCCTTCTTTCTCCGTGCACCACAATTAATCTTTTACCACTATATACCCCAACTAGCACCATGGACTTTGAAAACATTGAATCTCCATTTCCTTCACCTTCTTCTTCCTCTTCACCACCATCGTCATGTTCTCCAAGTCAGAAGAGGAAAGCAGGAAGAAGAAAGTTCAAAGAGACAAGGCACCCCGTGTATAGGGGAGTTCGCAGAAGAAACGGCAACAAATGGGTTTGCGAAGTCCGTGAACCAAACAAGAAGTCAAGGATATGGTTGGGGACTTACCCTACCCCTGAAATGGCAGCTAGGGCACATGATGCTGCTGTTCTTGCACTTAGAGGCACCTCTGCCCTTCTCAACTTTCCTGATTCTGCTTTTCTTCTTCCACTCGCAACCTCATCTTCACCTTCAGCTACAAGAGCAGCTGCAGCAAAAGCTGCAAAGGCTTTAGTCGACCCATGCAGTATCTCTTCCTCGTCTTCTTCTTCTTCTTCTTTTCAGAAGAATACAAATTTAAATTCTTTTTTATTAGAGGAGAAGAGATTGGATGATGAAAGTAACACTGAAAAGGCTTTGGAAAATTCTTCAATAAGTAGGGAGAGAAACAAGAATATTAATAATGAAGAGTATAGGACGCTGTTCTTGGACGAGGAAGCATTGTATAATATGCCAGCATTGTTAGATAGTATGGCTGAGGGTTTGCTTCTTACCCCACCCTCTATGAATAAAGCATTGGATTGGGACAATATTGCTTCTCATGACGTAGACCTCACGTTATGGACAGACTAATTAATTAAGTACACCCCTGTAATGGCCCTCGATCATTATTTTTACAATCTATGCTATATATTTACTGTGGCCTGCAACTGATTAATGCATACTAGCTAGGATATGCATTAATTTGAAACGAAAATTTGTGTTACCTATAATGTATAGTTGTACTCTCTAGCTAGTTAATTACCACTGCGGATATTATCTAGCTATTAATCTCAAAGAAATAATTAACGTATCGATGCTAAAAATTAATTTATTTGCATTGTAAGTTGATCCAGTTAGCTATTTTTGTTATTTATATTGAGTAACCTTAATGATTCAACTTATTACTTGTTTGCAGATGAAGTATAAAAGTAGCTAATTAGTGAGTTTAGGTCCTTTAAAATTTTTTCTTGTAAATTTTTTTTGTAAAATTGGAGAAAGATAAACATAGTGTAAGGATCATATACTCTCACTTTTTCTTTTGTAATATTGCGGCGCCAAACTCTTTGTTTATTTTTTTCTGATTTTATAAAAAATTTTACAGGCTAAAATTTAGAATATTTATACCCTAGCTAACTAGTAGCTGTTGACAATTTTTCTTTGATGAAATGTGAAGGTGCTGCTGAGAATAGATCCTGTTTTTTTTTTTTTTGGTGCTAATATAATGCTATCATATTAGAGATAGAAGATATAAAACATAAGATCTAACATTAAAAGAGAAAGAATAAGAGTATATGAGACTCACTCCCTTTAATTTATCTTTCTCCAACTTGTAACGTCATATTGGCACCAGGAAAATAAGGAAATCCAGATTCACGCGCCACCATGTGCACGGTGTGGTTAGGCTTTCAAGCCCATTCAGGGAGCTTCAAACTTTGCTGCCTCATGGTTGCTAGCTAGGTCCCCTATATACTCTTATTTGGTTTTATTTTTGCAGCTGCCATTCTAAGTTGCATTCAAAATTAGAGATTGCTATTGAAACCTAATTTAAAGATACATTATCAATTAGGTATAGAATAATAAGGAACTTGGTAGGTTGGCTGGTTTCAACTTAAAATATTTTGTAAATTATTATAAAGGATAATAAAACCAGTATAAGATTATCATTCTAAGCACACTTTCATAAATTTCGCCTAATTATGCATCAAGATTCCAAATATCTAAACAACTTTTAACTTTTTTTAATTATTTATGAATATCCATTCATAAAAGGCACCTTATAATATATATATATATATATATATATATATATATATATATATATAATACTATACGAGATATAATCGAAGATAGAAAAAATTAAGAGTTTCCAATGTTAGAAACAATTTTCCAATGCTAGTCATACACTTTTAGTCTATCATGTTTTTAATTACTTGGCCCTAATTTTTTCTTGAACTATAAAGGATTACACGCACACATATCTCCTTAGGTACATAGTGTTAATTTTCTAACGTTAAGTCATTTTTTAATATTAGTCCCACACTTTTAGTTTATCTCTTTTTAACTACATGGCACTAATTTCTTCTTGAACTATAGAAAATCTCTCTCTCTCTCTCTCTCTCTCTCTCACACACACACACACAATAATAATGAGAGTGAAATGTTTTCTCTAAATTATCCTTTCTCTTTCACTGTCACACAAAAACTTTAGCTCCATTTAAAGTTGTCACCTATAAGAGTGACTCCTCTTTACACCTCTAGGAACAACTCTTCCTTACTCTCTTTAACAATGATGAAAGCAAAATGCTTTCTCTAAATTACCCTTTCTCTTGTTGTCACACAAAAGCTTTACCTTGGTTTGGAGTGGCCATCTCTAAGGGTGGCTCCTCTTTACTTTCTTCTTAGCAACGTTAATTTCTTCTTGAACTATGGAAGATCTCTCTCTCTCTCTCTCTCTCTCTCTCTCTCTCTCTCTCTCTCTCACCAATCAATTTTCAACGATTTTAATAGTAATAGGAGTGAAATGCTTTCTCTAAATTACCCTTTCTCTTTTGTTGCCATACAAAAACTTTAGCCTAGTTTAGATTTGCCACTTTTAGGAACAGCTCCTCCTTTTCACAATAGTAAGAGTGAAATGCTTTCTCTAATTATCCTTTTTCTCGCTGCCACACAAAAACTTTAGCTTTGTTTGGAGTTGCTAGCTTTAGGAGCGACTCCTCCTTATTTTCTTCTCAATGGTATTAATTTCTTCTTGAACTATTAAAGATCTCTCTCTCTCTCTCTCTCTCTCTCTCACGCCAATAAATTCTCAATGATCTAACAATAGTGGGAGTGAAATACTTTCTTTAAATTACCTTCTCTCTCTCATTGCCATACAAAAACTTTAGCTCGGTTTGGAGTCGTCACCTCTTGGAGTGACTCCTCCTTACTTTTTATTTAACAATAATAGGAGTGAAATGCTTTCTCCAAACTACGTTTTCTCTCACTACCACACTAAAACTTTAGCTTGATCTGGAGTTGCCATCTCTAGGAGCGATTGCTCTTTACTTTCTTCTCTTTTGTCTTTTGGTTCTTCTATATTCTTTGTTTCTCTTTTTAACCAGAAGCAATTATTTCTTTCACTCTCTCTTTTTCCTTGATTTCATAAAGTACCAAAGCGAAATTTCAACTTTAATTAATATTAAAAGAAAATTGGTTTTATGTTAGGCTGTCTTAAGCTAAGAAAATGCAAAAGACCACTACAAATTTTTGGTAAGGGAACAGTCAAATTAGTTATACAGATATATTAAACTAGATTAATTAATCAACTAAGGTTCATAATACTTATGAAAAGTGAAAACTACCCAATTAATTACTAATCAATTTGAGATCGGTGTTGAGGAGATCCATTTTCTCTGTTCTTTTTCTGACAAAATATCTATTATATAACTTTATAAATTTTCGCAAGTGTGCACGTGAGAAAAACATGGGTTAATTAAGATTTTGCAGCAAAGTTTCCAAAAACTTCTGCATTATTTTAAACTCAAATGCATTTGACTTAAAAAATAAACGCAGGTAAAGCAACATTTTATCTTTTATTCTGAATTTTTATGTCATAATTGAGATTATATTAAATGTTTTATTTCCTTTATTAATTACCAAACGTGAAATAATCAGATTAGACGATGACACGTTGATGACCTTGTATTTTTTCCACCAACACGATTATGGAGTAATTAACCCCCCGTATATATATTCATCATTTACTTATTGTAAAGTCGAAATGCTAAACCGCCAATATACGATACAGTCCACTAAATTATTCTATTTGTCGTTATACCTAGTATGAATAACGAGCTCCCAGGAATCTAAGTCCTCCAAAATATCTAACGCAGCAACCACCTCAATTTTGTCTTGTTCCTTCCTCCCAACAAAATAGAAACTCTGATCAGGATACCATAAAACCCGTCAAAATGTAATACTGCTCCTATTTAAAACTCATATATGAGACTAATTAAGAAAGACTAGTTAGTGATATGAATTTTGATTTTTTTAATTCTTAAATTCAAACTTTATTATTAATAAATACGAGCTTAATGGCCAAAAAAACAAAAACAAAAAAACTCAGTTAATATCTTGTATTCTTTTAGAAAATCTTTGCGCTTTAATTAGTTTTTCTCAAAGGGTTTGGTGCTGGATATATAGTAACAAATTGAAATATATATTATTGACATGATCAGAAGAGACAAGTTAATTAATTAAGGTTAGGTGCCTGCATGGAATAGACCTCCCTGTCAACTGTTTTGTACTGTCGATGTCGAATTAATTTCTATCGTATATGGATTTTCATGAGTTGGACCATGCTTGGACTCGAACCTGATATCGTGGTATATATATATATTTTAATGTACAATCATCCATCCATTAAAAATCTGACTCCTGCAATGTGAACGCATTTTTTCTTTGACCTTTTGGGGAAAAAAAAAAACAGACGGTAAGAAACTGAGCCTTCAATGAAGAAAAATAGAAAGAGAGGACGGAAAAAGGAAAGAAAAGAAGCGAAATGTACATACATGAATAGCTACATATAGCTAATCACTAGTTAGGTAACGAAAATACTTTTGTTAAATTAAGTAGCCGAGAGATCTCCCATTGCAATGTCCAATGAATCCAGCAGCTTTATCTTAAATAATTGTATGCATGTTTGGAGATAAGTTTGAAAATTAATGAGGACAGTGGACAATAATGGTGAGAAACAAATGTGAACACGTGGAAGAAAGTAGTAGGGTTTCTGCATGTTGCCATCAACCCCATCACTAGCTTCATCATAATAAGGCTACAATTTATTTCGGTGCCCTTTTGACCTAAGATATATATATATATATATTGACGGTTTAGTTAATTGTATTTTATTAGCTAATTGCCACTAATACCTCGATCAGAAAATTTCACTGGTCTATTTACCTAAAACGAATTTATTGTAGGGATTTACTGGTTTAGAAAGAAAAGAATTATAATCTTGTGATGGTTGGATGTGATTATTATATGATAATCACATCAGTTAAAATTGGCTAAAAATTGTCAAGATCAAACAATAGCTAGTTCAAAAGTTATATCTATTACTACTGTTGGAATATAAGATTTGATAAATCAAGACAAGCTCCAATATGTCTACAATAAATCTATTGAACTAAGACTTAGTATGCATTTGGATCAACATTTATCCACTCATGTTTTGGGCTAAATCTTGATTTGCATACTACGTCCATCATATTGTACTCTAATTTTGAAATGTCTAAAATTTACGTTTAGAACAATTCACACTTATTTTTTTGACAATGCAAACGTAATTGTATTAAAGGTGTATTAATATCAATTCTACAAAAATTATTTTTTAATCAAAATTTTTAAATATAAATCATATTAATATATATCTATTTTTTTACAAAATCAATTTTACTTCCCGTCAGTCCAAACACAAACTTAGCTTGTTGCCGCTGGTTTGTGACTGCATTTTTTCACGCAACATTCGACCTTACATATGTCAGAAATATGTGCTATTATAGGAGCAAAAGCCGTAAAAAGCAAGTGCGATGTTTGTCCGGCTTTTTGAATTCCTCGAGGAAAAACCTACCCACCCAATAGTCGCCCTAAGTTTTCAGGATATTGGTACAACTACGAGTCACGTGAATTGCAGGGGCATATTCCTAGCTTCGACTGGCACTTCTACTGTTTCACGCTTTCAACATTATTTTTATTTTCCTCTTTCACCATTCACTAGTCACTACAGAGAATCGTGCCCAAAAAGTAAAGTCAAAATGTCAAAGAAAGTCATCAATCACTCCAAGAGACTCTCATCGGCAAAATGTATCATGTGATTAATCACAAGGGGATAAAAATTTATCAAAGTTGGGCGTATCCCCTGCCATACTTATAAGTGTTTATTGGTTTATTATATAATTATCTGATACCTTATATATATATATAATATATATATGTTTAGATTTAAATCTTGTGGTCAATATGCTTTTTCTAAACTGGTGTAAGGAGTCCATCTTTAAGAGCACTAAAACAAAGTAGAAAAATAATTTAGTCCGAAAATATACTTACTGTATAAAAATATATGTTTCTATCCTAGTGGTTTTTTAAAAAAAGTTGTTACTTCTAAAATTATATTGTATATACTAAGTAAAATCCCTCCTGTATAAACCCCACTTTTTCTGTCTCTCTTAGAGGGGATTCAAATTCTGTATATGCAGATCACAATGAAAAATGGGGAATTTAAACGAAAATAATTCAACTGTTTTTCGGCAGATATAAGTTGTCACCCTCTTTCACTCTTTCCCTCTCTCTCTCTCTCTCTCTCTAGAAAGGAGTTTTAATGTGACCTGTCGTAAGTGTCCGTTCAATCCTATTTTGACATGATTTGATTAAACGCAGCATCAAACGATTGACGACTGTTGGTAAATAGAAAGTTAGATATAAAAATAAAAATAAAAAAATAAAAAAATAGTTTTATAAATAAAAAATATTTATAATATTTTTATTTTTTATAATTAAATAATAATTAATAGATAGTATTAAATAATGATTAAAAAAAATTAATATTTTGACAAATTTTTCATTTTGTTTCGGTTTCCGCAGGGCTACCAAACATGCTGTGAGACTGTGAGAAGAGTGACAAAAAGTTTTTTTTTTTTATTAAGATAAACTACCTGGACTTATTATTAAACTATTTTCAAGGCGACATATCATTTCACTAACCACCTCCTAATCCAATCTTTCTAGTAATTTCAATGTATATTGTCGGTAATTATATGGTGATTATGAGGATGATTTTGAAAAATGATACTTATTAATTGATGTTTTAGAGATTTTTTTTATTTCAAAATAATTATCATTTTAGAATTTCAAAAAAGTATTAATTATTTTTTTTTACAATTTTATCCTTATCATCTCCCTTAAATACTCAACTATTGTATACATTAATTAAGGGTAATTATAGTTTCAATGATTCAAGCTATTTAAACGTCAATTATTTTGAAACAAAAATAATAAGTTGGATTATCTAGATGATAGTTAATATTTAGATCAGTTGAAATAATGCGAAGGACAAATGAGGCAATCTCATTCTTCATTCGCGTGGAGGAAGGGTGTAGTCAAGATAATCATAAATATATAGCTCATTGACGATGATTCAGGTATAGCATTTTTGGTCTCAAAGTGCAACTCCAAATAGTGATCCAAGGAGAGTTTGCCTCTGTAAACACTTGGAGAATTATTAATAATATCAGTAAGAACGTAGGTATATTAGAGCCGTAAACAGATAATAAATAAGAAAAATCTAATGAGATCGATCTCACGATACGATACTGCATTCTCGTTCTCAACATATTGGGCTCAACCAAGTCAACTTGGACTCAGATCCAAAGTGTTCCTCATCAGATACCTTAAAGACAATTGCACAACATGTGATCCAATGTATTAAAGTGGAATAATATGCGATGGTGGTGCACATGGGCAAGGACACGGAGAAAAGTCCAGCGGCTAGCAGAAAAGAAAATAAAAGCTAGCGAAGAGCAGGGAAAAAAAAGGTCTGCCATATCATCATAATGTTTCTGAGAGGCCAACTCATAACTCAAACTTCTATAAGAATATAACACCAAATAATTAGGACCCCATTCTATGTGCCAATACAATGGCACGAGACAATTCTTACTGTGGAATTCAGAGAAGAAGTTGCTCTCTGGTGGGTCTATGCCTCAAAGAAATTGTACCTTTTCAAAGATTCAGCTGTGGATTGTGCTGTCTCCCAAAACAGCTTTTCCTATTTCATTACCGCCAAAAGGGCGGTGAGTGACATTGGACAGATAGAGACTGTGAAGGTTGACGCGCACATTATAGCTTCGGAATTGTAGTATAAATTGAAGTGATAGTCACGGGTTTTGGTTCATAAGTGCTTCAGTTTCAGGCATGGGAGAATTTAAGCATTTAGTTGTTGTGAAGTTCAAGGAAGGTGTGGTTGTTGAAGACCTCATCAAAGGGATGGAGAAGATGGTGTCAGAGATTGAAAGTGTCAAGACCTTTGAATGGTAAGAAGCATCTGCTCTATTTTGCTTTACTTAGCAGTTGTCATATATGTGGTTGTGTATTTGTGTGAAGCAGGGGACAGGATATAGAAAGCCTAGATGTGCTGAGACAAGGTTTCACGCATGCCTTCCTTATGACATTCAACAAGAAAGAAGAGTTCACTGCATTTCAGGGTCACCCAAATCATGTGGAGTTCTCAACAACGTTTTCAGCAGCTATTGAGAAGATTGTGGTGCTGGATTTCCCAGCTACTCTTGTGAAAGCACCAGCATGATGATTCTAAACATACTCTGCTCGAGCTATTAATAGAGATATCCTCTTTACAACTATGCATCTGCGTGTTCATTTGCCTGCGTTATTTCTAGTTTTGTTATGGGTCGTTCCGCTCCTACTAGTTCTCGTGTATCTCAGATTTACACCATGGCTTACGACCTATAGACTATTTTCCCCTTCCCATTAATGAAAATTATTTGTAGCAGTTGGTATTTGGTAATACAAATTCCCTCCCATCCACTATCCAGAATCTACTACGTTTTCAGGTGTATCAGCTGGCGCATATTCCAGCTTAGGCCCCTAAGAAATTAATAAAGAGAGATCAAGAGAGAGGGAGAGTTTGGAACTCGAAAAAGTGATATAAGCTCTTTTTGAGTTTTGAATTTAAACTTTTGCGTTGAAAACATTTGGAATAATTGGCGAAATTTTTACTGCGTAGTATGAGAATCATTCAATTAAAATCAGAAAATATATATTTAAAAAAAAATGTAAAAGCCCTCTATTTGAGAGGCATGACTGCTACCCTAAAGACAGGAAAGAATCCGAACATCCCTCAGTTCTGGATGGAGGTCCTAATTCAGCAACAATTGCATCTTCAACTTCTTTAATTTTTTAAACTATTATTTCAACAACCCAAAAATAACTTTAAGAGGGCAGAGAACTATTACAAATGTTGATCGAAAAAAAAAAAAACTATTACCAATATTTGGTGCCCAAAGAAATTGAATCGCGATAACCAGCTAATCGATAAACCCATTTTCCAGCAAGATTATGGCATAACGAGCTAAGCCACTGACACTCTTATTGATAGATAGCATTTCAGAGTCACAACTGGAATCAGTCATGAAATCTATTTGTGAAAGCATTCAATTGATAAGCCACTTTTCAATGCAGGAGTAAATTCAAAATAAACAAATATTTAAAAAAAAAACAAAGCGTTCATTTGATCATGAAAAATTTAATAAGAATTTTAAACATGTATGAAACGTTGAAAAAAATTTAAACTTTCGAGTAATGAATCTCTCCATAAAATTTTCTATTTAAACCATTAGGTACGGTGAAGTTTAATGTTTTACATATTTAATAAATAAACCTACCAACTGTGTAACGAACTTTTAGAATTTTCTTTATTATAAAGTTATTGTAAAGTTTAAAAAGAGAGTATTATAAAAAGTAAAATTGTATATAGTTTATACAAGTTTACTTTTTATAATACTCCCTTTTTAAACTTTTACGAGAATTTTATAATAATTTTTTTTAAAAAAATGCAAACTCCTTTAATACAATTATAGTTCAAATGACATTTCTTTTTCAACATAAATACTAGAAAGTCATAATATATACGAGTTTCATTTTCACCTTGCCTTTCTTTGTCTATATCTTCTAACATCTGGTACCTCTTTCGAGAAGCTGCATTAAAAATCTCCTGCGAAGTGCGAACCTTCTGACCGTAACGTTCAGCAAAAGTCCTTAGTTATTGATGGGCCTTGAGGCCCATTCCCACCTAGAAAACAAAAAGGACAGGAAACGTGGAAGGGCGAACAAAGTCAAAAAAGTCAAAAGATAAATGATAAAGCTTCCTTAAAAGTTGAAACTCATCCAAAATTTACGCAGGGACAATAATTGAAGATCATGACCAGCACGAGAATATTTTTGTAATTAAAAGGCTCAGATTATTTTTTTTCTTGGTTGTACATCCATGATCCGTCTAAAGCCTATTCTAATTCTACTATTCTTACTGTAGGTTGAATCTTTTCCCATTCACTCAATATCTTTCGGCCCATCTTTAATTATAGCCCAACCCCTTTCTCAGTACATACAGTTTAATGCATTATGACTCATGCATTCCTGACATTCCAAGGTTCATTCAGCTCATAAATGTATATCTTTTAATAATTTATACAATATTTATTATATCTTTATAGTTATTACTTCATCTGTCAAATTATTCTTCTCTATCTAATTTTTATACTGTTTTTTTTTTTTTTTAATATCATTCAACCAAACCGTAGCGTAATGGATGGGAAGAGATCAGGAAAACGCACGTGAGCAGCAAAGGGTCTGCTTTTGTTGCGAACTTCCACCGCAGCCATCTCCTCCCACGAATATTGAATGCTTTCATTAAAGAGAGGCAAAGGGTAGTTGGCAACATAGCCTCTAAATTTTACTATCCCCGGAGATATTTAGATAGATTTTGAAAATTGATGTGGCCCAACTGAGACCTGATTAGAGCATTATGCACGTAATGGATCCACAAATATATAAACATATATGTAGGTGTATATATAAAGCACGATGCACGTTGCCTCTCGGAACTTTTCATAAATGCCCATGATCGGCCACCGATTCCTCTTCCTTGCGTAGCGCCATGTCTCTCAGCCAGTACTCGCCTAATGGTCTGTACTCGTTTTCGCAGATCATTGCACAACTACCAAACAACCGTCCACAACCTCAATAAATAAGAAATCACTGCACATTCCAGCTGTACTCAGGAGAACATGGTCGAACAATTTTGGATCATGCTTAATTTGGGTTCCAGTTGGAAAAAGAAAAGGAACCAAAAAAAAGGCTAAACAAGTTCTGCACGATTTCCTCTCTCTCTCTCTCTCCATTCCAATGAATAAATTAATGAAAAGGAGAAAACACACCAAAGTGTCTTTTTAGGTATAGTTGAGGACAGTTTTGGTACGTTGAACTTGCCATATATAATTGCAGTATGATGTTCATTCCATTTGGACTTTCAAAAATGGCTATGAAAGAGGCGACCATTTGCATGCCATTAATTAACAACTTTGAACGCAACACTTCGTTGCTCCCGAGAACCTCAAAGTTGCTTTTCTTAAGAAAATAATGGGAAACGAAAAGTAGTCATCGGATCGGTATTTTGGTCTTATAAACATGATACTCGGTGTGAACCATATTAATTTTTTTCTTTCTTTCAAGAAAAGTCCCCATCATTGCCTAATTGCTTTCTTGCCTAATCCAAATAGTTCGATTTGGTTGACGAAAAAACCGAAGAAAAACTCTGTTAGTCAATCCAAATGATTGTGTGCACGTCCTTGTTTTGCTGCTCCATATTCCAAGGTGCCAGAAGCTCGAATTCAAATCTCAACTACTACATGTTAAAAGCAGGGTAATTCTGTCAAATTAACCCCTTTAAGACTCAAAGTGTCAACCGTTAGACTAATAGGATATTAATTCTAACGTAAAATCAGCAGTCAGTTTCTCAATTTCTTTAGTGAAGGTGATAACAAACCTAACTTCCGTTGATTTTTATTTTTCTCCTTATAGTGCAGTGGTTAAAACTCAAACAATTACAAGGTAGCGAAGACTAGAACAACGTGTAGGATTAAATTTTTTAGCTATTGTGGTTTAATAAAATCCAAATCAATTTACAAGCTATTCAACCTTTTTCTTTTTACCCATTTGATTAAAAACCAGTTATCTTGAATTTGCAATAACATGCCTAATGATCTATATATATATATATATATATATATATATATATATTATATAGTTTCAATAAAACTCAAAAATAAATAATATATCTAATTTCCTGTTAAATCATAGTACTTCAAGAAGTAATACTCAATGCATCAGAAAATGGCTGGTTAATCATTGATGTTTGCCGGGGACTAAAGGATTAATTGCAGGGACCATGGACTCGTAAGCACAGAGGATTAGACTATCATAGCTTATGAAAGGTTCCACCATCCGGCCACTAAAGACAACCACAATATATTTGAAGCTCGGTTTTAATGATTTACATGCTAGAGTGAGTGACCCAAGCCAGCTTATTTTTATAGCGTTAAAAAATATATTTAGATTTATTATTTTCAATCTAAACATACCTTAAATCCTCTCGATAAAAACTGATCATTTTCAATCTGCTACAAGATACAAATGGTAACA
The DNA here is from genome assembly GCA_026724425.1 of Erythrophleum ivorense. Classification (NCBI taxonomy): domain Eukaryota; kingdom Viridiplantae; phylum Streptophyta; class Magnoliopsida; order Fabales; family Fabaceae; genus Erythrophleum; species Erythrophleum ivorense. Next base: position 59,528 of record JAIUCV010000724.1, on the reverse strand, counting down.
GAATTTTGTTAAATATTAATTCATCTCAAAAACTTGAATTAAAATATTCAAAGATATTTTTGTTAAAATTTGTAGCACCTGTTCTCCATGGAGAAAAAAGGTTTTTGAACAACATCAGAGGTTAAAAGAAAAAAGAGTAGGGAGCAGCAACTGAGAATAATATGCTCGAGAAATAATGACCATTCATGAGATTCTCAACTTTATTTTCCTATAAAGGCTAAAAAGCAATTTAGCCATGCCAATCAAAATCTCATATTGCCCTTTTACCAAATCTTCGTTGATATCCCTGTCATAATCCCGAAAAGCTCGCTTGGGCATTCTTTTTCCTTAAAAAATTAATATAAAAACTATTGAGCAATTTGGCCATTTTACCAATGAATGCATACATGCATGATCATGTTCACTAGATATCCTGGATGGGAACGCTTGTTTTTTTTTTTTTACTATCATTCAGTACCATTCTGTTCTGAAGGAAGAACCCAGAGAAACACATGACTTGGAAATAGATCTAATTTCTGCAACTCTAAATTATTTTCTTTTCTTGTTTCTATCATGGAAAAAAATTGAGCATGTATCCCTTAGGGAAAATGAAAGAGTTAAAGCCAGATTAGAGAAATCAAAAGAATGAGAAATTGAGAAAAAAAAAAGGTTAAAAAAATTAAATGATTCACAAATTTGAAATTCCCCTTATGTGCTCTTACAGGCATAGATCAACAAGGAGAATTCCACTCCATCTTTCTCTTTCTTTGCCATCTTCTCCTCTAACCACAATCTGCTATCCATCCCACTCCTAGTTCGGAACATGAACACTGCATACCCAGAAGCAGGATTGAAAAACCAGTCATGAACATCCCAAAGCAGATCCACAAGCAACCCATCAACGAAAATCGTCTGGTTCCCCCTGAAATTCCATTGCAGCCTCTTCACACGAATCACAGTCTTCTTATCGATACAAACTGACAAAACAGGACACTTCAACCCTTCGTTTTCTCCACTGCATTTGATCAAAATGTCATGCCAAGAACCCGTGTCGCAGAACTGAGCCTTCGTTGTGTAAAGGGCATTTCCGGAACAATGCTCTCGTCGCGAGATTAGTGAGACTTTAGCTATAGAAGGACTAGTTTTGAACTTCTTCGTCACTGTTTCTTCTCCCCCATCCCCAAGAACAAGGCTTATTTCCGAATCTATAAGAACTAGAATAGAAAACCCGTCAACGGGTTCAGGGCCGGAATCGTATTTAGCATTTGAAAGATCCCAGATGATTTCGATCTTTGAGTCATCAGATTCCAGAAATTTGCTTCCTTTCTTCTTCCTGAAGAATCGTGAATTTGTGTTGAGTCTGAATGCTGCTGCTGCAACTGTTGGGTTCTCATCCCCGAAGCTTAAACTGAATCCTTGATTCGAGTGGGTTTTACACCATGTGACTGTAACTAAGAGCTGCTTCTGGGTGGAGAGGATGATTTTGTAGACGCAGGAGGCTGAATTTTGGATTGAAGGTGTAAGGGTGGGAGAGATGCAAGCGTTTTTTGAATAGCTAGAGCATGAAGAATAAGACACATCTACTGCGTTCTCGCTGAAACAAGAGACTATGTCTCTCATTTTGCAGAAAACTTGTTAAGATCTGAAGTTTGAGAGAAATGGGCCCTTTCGGTTTTTCGGGTTGTATCAAGAAACTGAGAGTTCTAAGGTTGGAGGTGACGATAGCTGCATTTGAATTTTGAAGTCTCTTGAAAGGGAAAATCTCAGAGGCTGGGGAAGGCAATCCAATTTCCTGACAGGCCCATTGCCATGAAATATGAGTACATGACTCTCTCTCTCCCCCTCTCACTTTATAATAATATGCATCTTCTGTGAAGGAAAAGGAAGAATAGAAGATTGAGGCAGAAACCGAGGGAGTACCTTTTTTTTTTTTTTGAAAAAAAAAATTGATTTGCCAGTTAATACCTTGAATTTTAAAAACGAAAAGAAAAGAAGAAAGTAAAAGGGCTACCAAAAAAGTTGGTACTGGCCTCTATTTCAGCACTATTTTGAGACATGATCATGTCTGCTTTAATTTCTTTACCCCCGGGTTTAGTGATTCTTAAGACATGTAGTTAAGCACAAAAATCTTATCAGTACTATAATGAATCGGTATCCTCTCATTTTATTTCACTCAATTTATCAAACAAATTGGGGAGATTAATTTATGAGGAACTGTGGTGAGACTTATCAGAGTAGAATTTTTGTACGTTTTTTTCGCTCTCTTTTTCTCGTTTCTTATTGGATTACTTATCATACTTTAAGGGATCCAATTCCTAATTTATTAGACTCATTCCTTTTTTTTTTGGGTATCCATTAGGCTCATTCATGTATTAGTGGTCAAGTGTCGAAAGTGGACAACATAGTGAAAATAAGAAAAAACGAAATTAAAAAAAATCCCCTATATTTCTTCGTTTTTTTTTCTTTCAAATTTTTTGGTTTAAGAAACTGTCTTTGCCAATTATGAGTGCAGTTTACCTAACTTGAAAGCTTGGCTAATTCCACTTGTAAAGTAATCGTCAGAGTTAACAACTAAATAACAAAAGATTTTGGGTTTTGTCATAATAATCTTCTTGTAGTTGTCCCACCATGATTCAAACTCTTCATCCTCCTAACCATAACCCTATCATCATCAAGCCTAAATTTCCACACCAATTCGGTAAAGCCACTAGAAAGATGCCAGAGATGAAGATTAATCTTGCCAAGGAACCATCACCCTAACAGAATCAACTCTCTAAAGTTTGATAGAGATTTGGGATTTTCAGTTTGATTTATGAAATTTTGGGTTCTCCGTATAGGAAAGGCTTCAAGTACTGGATCAATATTGAAGCAAAATTGTGATGAGTTTTCTTTTTTTGGATAATAACCAAGGAAATGAAAAGGACGGTGAGGGAAACCATGAATCTGTGATACTGAAGAGTGGACCAACAAAATAAATTTGGCATATAGACCCACCAAGTCCTACTCCCAACACATATGATTAAAAGCAGGCCATGATATGAGCTAATGACATATATTAGTAAAATTCAGAATAAAGTATTTAATGTCATTGGAAGGATATGAGTGTGACTATCTTATTTAGTGCTGCTCTACTTGTTACATTCATTAATACAAAATATCATGTAGTTGTGGGAAAGAAAAAAAAAAGCATTACAATTTAAAATCAAAGCATGCCCCATGAATTATTGAAGCTTTGGTCAACACCCAGCAGTTCCATTTTTTTTAACTTGTGTTTATTAACAACCAAACTAAAGCATTCTGAAATTGTTGGCCTGCATTGACAATAATTAAAAATAGATGAAAGGTTTTTGAGGGAGGGGACAGTTAGAAGAACAAGTAGGCACGATTTGAAGTGCAAAAGGAAATGGGAAAAGAAGATCAAGGTCTTCGGTTTTGTGATTAAGTTATATTAAGGAGAGAAAGAATGTAAAGAGACGAGAGAGGAATTAAATGAGGAATGAGGAGGAATCTGTCATAGACAACGAGAAACAGCACAGAAGGGGCATCATTACTTTCAGTAGTTGAGGTACTTGTGTGAGTGTGAGGCCATATACTTTTCGGGTCATGGGCATGGGTCCCATTAATTCTGGTCCCGGGGTATGTTCCACCTTCCCCATTATCATCAATTGCATACCCTTAAATAATCATATGAATCGAACTTGCTTATGCAAAACGCAAAGATTCTTTGTCTCTAATCTACAGTTCTGTAAGAAAAATATGCAGTAATGTTTGGACGCTGATTAACGGTTGTTTGACCATACTCACATGTAGTCTCTTAAATCTTTTAAATGTAACTTCTTTTTAGCAACTGGTTTCTGTAAGTATTGTCTAAATCAGTGACTACAAATAAGAGTATAGGAGAGTATAAATCCTACTTGGAGGCTCCATGAACTATTTGTAAGAGGTGATCCAAGGGCATATGGTCTTTTTCCAAGTTTGTTAGTTATGACAATGCTCCATGTTGCAAAACTTGATTAGATTTGAGTTCTATTAAAATTGACTCATAACTAAATAGTTAAGAGATATTTGAATATAAATTTATATTCAAGAAGTTAGGATGTAAGAACAAATTTATTGAAATTGGTTTCATAATGTCATGTTATATCTTTAAAATATTAGATTTGACTCAATATGAGTGAAATTGATCTAAATTACAAGATTGAACTCAAACATAAAATATCCATCTTCATATGCATATTAAACATGAGGCACCTCTTCAAATTATACATAAACATCTCAAATTTTATTGAATATTTATGCTTATTTCACAGGTCATATATGTGTTTACAAAACTAGCGAAAAAAAAAAAAAAAGAACCTCAACTGCAGCTATGCTATGCAGTACCTCAAAACAATTCTAAAATCTAAATTGAAATTAGTTTCAATTTGATAATTTGAAAACGGGGGGGGGGGGGGGGGGGGGGGGGACTTGAATCAAGGTGAATGTGAGGGCATGCTTACTTTGATTTTCATCAACATTGTTAGCTTTCCCCATATAAAGTAGAACAAGCAGATTCGTTCCAAATTTGAATGTTTGTTTCAACAAATTCCTAGCTACAAATGCAAATCCATAGTTAAGAACAGATGCAGTCCAGCTCTTTGTTTAGTAGGCCCTAGCAACTAGCTAGCTTATCCTATCCTATCTTTGGCTTCTACCTTTGGAAGTTCCTCCCTCTCCTTTCCAATGGCTGTGTTAGCAGCAGCAGAGATCCATGGTAGGGACTAACGAATATTTAATACGACTGAGATATGAAAATTTTGACTCTGACTCATCTAATTATTTTTCTAAATTTGTCTATAGGAATGAAATATTATTCATTACGAATCTCAAAATAATTAGATGACTGAGAACTTGAAACTTTTCAAAATAACAGCTTAGCTAGATCAAACTGAGCAGTTGCTTTATTTATTTCTCTTTGTTCTTGAGAATCTAATTACAGTGCTTTGAAGATGGGTTAGATCACGTTGGTTTCTCCTTTCTCTCGTGGCGCTAAACATGAGATATCAGTGATATTCACCTAAATACAGCGTGAGGTTGACAATTCAAAAATTAAAAAAAAAGGAATCCAACTGAAAAGGGAATTCTTCTGTGTTGGCCTTATGCAATACCAAGAAATTCTCTCTCCAACTAAACACCTTTTTTACTGAAAAAGAAATTGCATAAATTCCCATTTAGACTTGTTTTTGACACATACTCTCTAGAGCATAATTAGACTTGGTCCTCTTTCTTGGAACTTCAGGGAATAGATCACACTTGAGCCAGCTCATGAATAAAGCTTCGAGGGGAATCCAAGTGGTTAAACTTGTTCCATAAGCAATATTGAAAAGGGCATGTTAACAAGTTGCAACTGAGAATAATAAAATAGAGACTCAGAAACTATTATCGTCTACTGTTTCTCAGCTGCTACTTCTCATAAAGATTCATGGACCTCGGAGATCAATCACACATGCAACAAAGGACACAAATCGATGCAAGCATGCCCATTGTTTTGACGCGTGAGTTTTTTGTCATAAATTGGAAAACAATAATTCTAATTATAAAACTTCTATGCTCAAAATCATCTAACCATACAGATTATTGAATGGTTCTATTTCAGTTTGGTTGATCTTAATTTAAATTTTTAAAGTTGTGTGTACAAATATACAAATTTATAGGTATAAGAGTAATGCATAAATATATATATATATAGGTGTTTTTTTAAAAAAATTATCGCGCGTGTTTCATCCACAAGTATTGCTTTTAAATTAATGTTTGTCCGAACACTTGAACAAAGAATCTTATGAAAATCATCAGAAAGAAAAGCTGTTTCTTTGACTTATTATAAATTAATAATCCGCTGAATAATATATATACATGCAACTGAATTTTGTTTTATGGTTGTTGCTGAACAAGCGATTATTAATGTTAAGTCACATGGACTTCTAACCGTAGAATTTCATTTAATGACCTTCGGTTTTAAAATATAGTACTCGTCAATTTCTTAATGGTTGAAGCTTGGAGGTAGCAAACAAACTGACCAGGACGTTAAGCTCCGAAACAGTGATTTAAATGAATAAACAAACGTTTATATCTGTGTCTATAAAAAAAGTTGATGAGAAACGAACTTTTCTACCTTTATGAAATAATGCTAAGCATTTTCTTCAAATAAACATAGCTTGAGTTATACGCTTGTTAGCAATCAGAAGCATAGTGCCACCATGATTAAGCTAATGCTTCTAACTTTTAACTTCTGAAAGAGAGAGTCGAGAAACTGGCGAGGTAGAATCATCACTGTCATTTGGCTGTAAACCAATAAAAAGTGCGTTAGAATAATTAGCTTTTGGTCAGAATTAGATTAAAGGGATGTTTGGTTGCATCCGGAAATCCAATACCATCATTCTCTTAGAACTGTCAATTGGAATTTCCTTTTTATATGAAAATGTTAGTATTGGTTTCATTCCAACTTCGTCACGGGTCGGGCTCATAAAAAAATTTTAGGCTTGGCCCGACACTTTTGAACAGTATTGAATTGTGCTAAAGCTTGGTTAATTTTTTAAAAAATTTTATATTTTTTTTAATTTTAAATATTAAATATATTTATTTGATTACGTGTTAGGCTTTTTTTATTTTAAATACTAAATAACTCAAAAAAATATTGCAAAAAATTTAAATAATTTAAATATGTATATATATGATAGTAAAATCACTCAAAATAATAATTTTTTTACTAATATTATTGATTAATATTTTATTTTATTTAAATTATAATTTATTCCTAATAATATATTACACAATAAGTAAAAGTAAAAAAACATAATAATCATATATGTTATATAATTTTTTTATTTGCATTTATAGTTATAAACAAAAATTTTAATGATATTATTTATTAATAATATATATAATAATAATTATAATACCAGCGAGTTTGGACTCGGGTCGGGCTTTAAACAAAGCCCAAGCTTGTCTCATTTTATATTTAGACTTTTTTTAAATAGACTCATTTTTTATCAAATTTTTTTTCGGTTTATATTCATTTTTTCTGGTTGGGCAGGCTTTCCCACCCAGGTTTAGTTTTATTTTACAACCAACCAAGGAATGATAACAATTATTTTCAATTTTTTTAAAAAAGAAGAGATAAAGGAAAGGAAAAAGATAACAAAAAATCCATAGACTAAATCAGGGGACCTAACTTCTGAACCAAAAATTCTCTTTTTTTTTTGGGGGGGGGGGGAGTTAATAGCTAAGATCCAGATGAACTACACTGCCGACAGCTTCATTAAATGTATATATTATAGAATAATAAGGAATTCAAAGTAAAACGACATCTCATCTACTTAAGCATGTGCAATTCTAGTCTTCTAAGCCAATCTCCTACTTAGATAATAAGTAAATTAGTAAGGTACTAGATGTACAATATGAATGAATCGTTGTTTGAAAGATATTTAACAAACATGTTTAGACTTTGTTGGGATTATGTTGCTTCTTGCAAGTTTGGTGTGGTCCATTTTCTAGTAAAAGGAAATTGAATTAATTGATGAAAATGACACTTGAAATTCCTCTGTGCCTTCCTTCCCTCAATTTCTCATATGTCATGATAAAAGGACAACTGTATTACACCTGACAAGGTCTGCACATCAACCAATTTCGTGTGATTAGAAAGATCATATATTCAACCGTTGACTTTGTATAAATTGAATAGAGTTGCCAATCCATAGTTAGTCACGAGATTTCTAAGTTCCAATATAGGATATAATCTGCTGGTTAAATTTGAATAGGCAAAGTTGTGACATTCAACTGAAGATTATTCTCTCCTGTCTACCCTCTGGACATTTGAGTGTTTTTGCACTCTGCAAAAATGCGTTTCAACTTTCCATATAATGGAAGAAAAGAAAGGAAGTTTGTGCCTTGAGAATGTGATATTTTATGCTTTGGTTTCTATGAATTTTGGGGAGAATTGCCCTACTTTGTTATGGAAGTTTAAATTTTGGGGGGGGGAAAAAAAAAAGAAAAGAGCAAAAGGACATTCATACACATTTGTATGTTGTTTTCAGTTTCCATTTCTGGTGACAAGAGCATGCTAAACAAAATAATGTGAGACAGTAAAATGAAGTGCAACTAAATTATTATGAAAAAGGATTAAGAATTTTATTTCAGCTGGAGAATAATATAGTTACTTTCCAAAATTTAATGAGCAGGACTCACAAAACACAAATCACAGCTAGATAAAATTCCTATACAAGTTACAAGGTGCATTCTCAGTTGTACATTTAAGAATTAAGTGCCCTTGTACAATTAGTAATGACTCACCATCGTACTAGTAACAAATTTTCAACTGTGCTGGTAACCAACACTTCGACACCAATTACCAGCACGGTTTCAAGTCATTACTAATTACACCCTTAATGTACTAATAACTGTATATTACTACTACTAGTTGCCGGCTACCCACGAATTAGCTTAACGTTACTAACATTTGAAGAGCCATTACCGTTATTAACTGTACTGATGCACTAAATTCCTTCATATGCATGGGGATTTCATCTTAGGCAAACACCTTTCCCAATTGTTCAATGATAGTCAATTATATCAAGGAATAAATGTCCAAGAAAACAACACTAAATATATCACCAAAAATATCGTACCAAAATCATATCATTCGCGTGAATGATCAACATATCAACATTCAACTCATACTTTGAGCCTTACACGGCCTACTAGACAAGATTGAGTGAAAACCATCAAACCCCAAAAACAAATCAGCATTGACAGAATCACTCTTCCATGGGATGATTTTCCTCTGATTGCTGCTGGGAAACTTGGATTTTGATCTTTGGTAAAGTGAGAGATGGATCCTGTTGAAGCACAGAAGGAGCTTTGACCAAATTGATGCCCTGCTCCAACTCCTTTGCAGCCTCCTTGAGCAGCTTAGCCTTATTGCCTTTCATCCTATCAAAGTTTTTACAGAAAGTCAGCAAAAAAGCAAAAGAAAACACATTGTAAAGCATTTCAATATAAATAACAGTGAGTCAAGCAGAGACCTATTCTTGTGGTGCTTCTCCTCCCTGCTAACTCTGATCTTATCTATCTTTGGAATAGCCTTGAGGACATCTTCTGCAAGATTCCTGTCATATCTTTCAGGCCTGTTTCGCTTTCTCTCAAACTCAAAGGTTGAATCCTAAGAAGATGTAAAATAGTGCTTAAGTTTCTCCAAGCCAGGAGACATGAACAAGGGAGACATATATTATACAAACAATATAGTTGGGAAAGCAAGTCGCTTTTACCTGGGTCATATCCTTTCCATGCAATCGCCGATATGCCTTGGTCCATTTTACTTTTCGAGGATTCCTCTTCATTTTAAAGTTCTTGTGACATTTAGATCTACAAAATCGAAAAATCTGCAGAGAGACCAGTAGTCACTAGTCAGTGCCCAAGCCACAAGTGCTGTGTGCATTTGGCCTGTAACTGCACATAGAACTTGTTACTCCTAGGAATTTTTGTGTTTTTATAGGAAACCTTCTGGCTTATTAGCTACATTGAAACAGAGACTCAACCAAGTTTTTCTTCCCCGAAGTGATCAAAGTAATAATCCAAGCATGAAACACAAATCTACCATGTCTTTTGTATTAAACAGAGAAGAGATTAGACAGCCAGGTTGCCCAGGTATTAAATAGGAAGCCAGGGACACACTATCATCTTAAACTGGAGTGAATAGAGGAATTTTTTTTTTTTAAAAAAGAAGCTCATGCTCCTAAAATCTCAATTAAGATAAGAGGGTTGCAGATTTAGAAAGTAGCTATCTACTAAGAGCTTCACTATCAGATGAAGCATCTGCACTCAACTGACCCAACAAGACCAGTCAACTCAAAATCAGTAGTCCTCTAATACCTTTTTTACACAAATGGACCAGCAGATATATAAGAGAGACATCTAAAAAAAAGTATAATAAATGGAATGAGATTATTATACCTTCGCATCATTGCGAACAAACTGGATTCCATGTCCAGGGTATATGGTTGAAGAGCAGAACCAACATTTCTCCAATCTCATTGTGCCTCCAGACTAGAGAAACACTTCTACTGGAAGAAAATGATCTATAACACAAAAGAATAATAAGCCATATTTATACCCTCAAAGGATAAATGAAGAGAAGAAACACGTTTGTATCAATTGATATCATCAACTTATCACCACCATAACACCTCCCCCCCCCCCCCCCCAAAAAAAAAAAATAAAGGAAAAGAAAGAAAGAAAAGCTGAATGTTTATTGCTAACACCTAAGGAATTGATAAAATATAAAAAAGAATGAAATAGCAATCAACAAGTGTCATATCGTATGCCACCAAATTACATAAGATTAAAGTTAACAGAAGGCATGCACAATAAACTGTCCCTCATGCACAGCATGGATAATCCTGCATTACTTTTGAAAAGAACAACTGTTTGAGAAGTAACTGCAAAACAATATCGAAGCCCCTTCCTTTCTTGCATAAAACTGCTGCTAACATAAAATACAACTATAGATAACAGCTCCTCGCAAAATAACAAACAAAATAAAGGAAAAAAAACAGAGAGCTAAAGTTCTAGGAGCGACAAACTGTATAAAATGACTCTTTTCTCTTTTGTTTTCCAGGAACTTGGCACTTCCCTAACAGAGCAAGGGCACAACATACTTTGGACGTTACAAGTCTATATTGAGGAGAATGCAGGAGGGAAGGAAAGGGAAAGTTGATTTAGATTTAAATTAAAATTTTCCTTCCCTTCCATTTTCCTCATGTCAAACATACCCTAAGAGTGTCTCATAGACACTGAAGAGCTGACAAAGGCAACTCCATCCCAGACCAAATATAAGCATTGTTCAAGGTTGCTGATAATATCACACGAGCTCCATATCCCTTTTCAGGGAGCTACGAAATTGAACTTAAATTGAGCACCTAAGCATTCACAACCATTTAAAAAAGAAAAAAAAGAAAAAGAGAGAGAGGGGGAGGGGGGGGGGGGGGGGGAGCTCCAAACGCACTCTCTTTTGAAGAACCTAAGTATCCGTTACCCTTTAATCCCTAATTCTTTTCAAGACTTATCTTTCACGGCTCTGTCTAGTGCACTACATCGAAGAATACCATGTAGCCAAAAGACATGCGAGCGCTTGCAAAGGAGGGCCAAAAACTCAAACCTCAGAAGCCAAAACCGCCAAAAACAAACGAAAATACGTAGTCCCCAGCCAAAGATAAATCAATTATAATTATTTAGCATCAGAAACAGCAGAGAGGGAACCTGATGAACGCTACAACCGTGGTGGGAGGCGGCCGACTCCAGGTTGAAGAGGGATAGGTGCAGAGCTGGATACGAAAATGAAATTACAAGGAGAATGACTTCGGCTTCAGGAGTGCAAGATGTATGGCCGCCGTGGTTGTCCAAGACCCCATGGACTAAAGAGAGGTTTTTGAGGGTTGTAGACAGGAGTAGCATTGGGACCCGGCCCAATAATACCCAGAACTGTCCAGATTAGCATCTAGAATAGGCCCAATTCTAAGCAAAACCTGTCCAGATTAGCATTTGACTCGGCCCAATAATAGCAGAACCTGTCCAGATTGGCATTTCAACCCGGACCAATAATAAGCAGAACCTATGCTGAAAATTTGAGTTGAACTTCGAAATTAAGCCCACAAGTTTCATTTTCACAAAACTTTTTTTAGAAACAAAAAATCTGAGTACTATTCTTTTTTTTTTAAGAGATTTGATCTCGTCATTCTATTTTTGGGATTAATAATACGTATTACTCGTTTTATTATCAAATGTTGAATCAAATAATTATCTAACTTTTAAACCTATGTCATGACAGCTTAAAGACAACCACAAAACTGAGTATGGCCAGCAAAGTAAAAAAAAAACTCGTGACATTAATGGGTAATATGATTATTCATATTGGTTAATAAAATTTTTAAATAAAATACTAAATTATAATTATTTTTTTATTTTTTTAGAGAATACAAAATAGTAAGAAGTTAAATAACTTTCTACAACTTTACTTTTTTTTTATATTAATAACTGATATCTTTAAATTTTTTTCATGTAATTTATGTGCTAATATATGACTTGGAGATTGAAAATACATAAAAGACTACAAAACTATATTAGTATACATAACTGAATGGATTGCATCAGACGAATAATTTAGCGGATAAATTGAATGAGTTTATGGACCATGAATATTTATTACTGCCTCTACCCGTCATTGATTCGGTATTTTAAGATAATTGATAATTCATTAAAAGAAATATTGAATCTTAAAATAATATTCCTTAAATTGAGGAAATTGAATCTCCTCAGTTTAAGGAAAAATAAATTAAGGAGATAAATTTACAAAAGAATTAAAATAAAAGAGAAAGAGAGCATCTTTTTTATCAAGTCCCAACAGATCAAAACATTTAATAGGGATGTTGATTATATTTGTGGAATATCCCTTTATATATTCCTTTCGAACCAAAATATAAATTACTTAAAAAAAATTTTAGATTAAAATATAAATCACTTAACAATAATAATTATTATTTTTTTATAATATCTTTCACAATAGCTATGTTAAAAATTTTTTATTTAATGATAATAACTATATTGACTGATAAAGTTAAAAAAACATAATAATATTTAAAAAATTTAAGAATATAATTAATTTTTTTAAAAAAACATGAATTTATTAAAAATAATTTATATTTTAGACCAAAAAAAATATTTAATACACACTCACTAACGCTATCATAAGAACTAAACAATATAATAAAATAGGAATTTTGGATGATATCCTATAAAAAATAATTTTTTATTAAAAATCACTTCTAAAAAATATTATTTATTTATGTCCACATTTGTACGGATTGATTCCGACCTTTTTTTTTTTTGGAGGATTGTGCCAGATTTAAGAAGAGAATTTTGAAGAAAAGGTGGGTGAGGGCGTGAGGTAGGGGTGGGAGTTGGGGGTGTATTATAATATATATGAATTATTATATGATATAATATATATTATAAAATAAATTAAAATATATTATATTATACATAAAAAATATAAAATATATTGTATTTTTAATTAAAATTTAATTTTTTAAAATTATATGTATAAAATAATTTTTTTAAAATTTATTTTTAAGTAATAAAATAAATAAATTCTCATTTAAAAAAACATGAAAAATGTTGTTGCTTAAGTTATGGCTAAAAATAATATAAGGAGATTTTTTTTGATAATATTATTTTGAATAAGATTTAGTAGTATTTCAAACTAATTTATTATTCAAAATAAATTGAAATAATTTTTCTAGTATAAGATTTTTAATAAAGTAAAATTCGTATGTTATACAAATAAATTTTAAAAAATTAATCTTTAATTAAAAATATAGTATATTGTATATTTCTTAAATGTATGTAATATAATATAATATATTTTATATATAGTGTACATATTTTATATTTTAAGGAGAAAATTTTGATTTTTGTAATATAATGAAGAAGTAATAATTAGTGTATAATTAGACAATAATTCTTATATAATTAAGTAGTTAAAATTAGTTATTATTTATTTGTTACAATATGATTAATAAATAATGATTATTGTATAATTAATTAGTTAAAATTAATTATCATTAATTTTATTTGATGAGTGGGTGGTATAATTAAAAAGTGATAATAATTGTATGATTAATTAATTAGAGTTAGTAACTAATTTGTTTTAAAGTTACCCTCCATTAATGTATTATATATATATATATATATATATATATATATATTTGTTGGTCATTATTTTTCCCTAGCATATAATTTACAAACAAAATAAATACAACAAAAAAGTAAATTCAAACAAAATAAATATAACTATAAAATAAATGTGGAAAAATAAATAACAAAAAAGAGGAAATCAAATGAATACAATAATAAAAATAAATGCACATAAAATTAATATAACACAAAGTATAAATGCAAACTTAATAACTATCACAAAGAAATAAATATAACCAAAATAAATATAAAAAAATGCAAACAAAATAGATATAACCAAATAATTTAATACAATCATAATTAATATAGAAAAAAATGTAAATGTAAAGAAAATAAATATAACACAAAAATTAAATATAAACATAATAAATATCACATAAAAATAAATATAAAGAATACATAGAAACACAATAAATATAGTAAAAAAATAAATGTCACCAAAATAAATATTAAAAAAACTAATACAAACTAATTAGATATAAGAAAAACATTTACTACAAACAAAATAAATATAACAAAAACATAAATGCAGACAAAATAAATATAAAAAATAACTCCAAACAAAAAATGTAACCAAAAAAATGCAAGCAAAATAATATATGATAAGTAAATAAATACAAACAAAATGAATTTAACACCAAAAAAAATTAATGCAAAATAAAATAAATATAACAAACAAGTAAATGCAAATATAATAAATATAACAAAAAATTAAATCTTGACAAAATGAATATAAGAAAAAAATTAAATGCATACTAAATAAATATAACAAAAAAAATAAATGTTAACAAAATACATAAAAAATGCCACAAAATAAATTTAATAAAAAAGATAATTAATGCAAACATATAAAATATAACATACAAAGAAAGAAATAAATGCTAACGTAATAAATATAATAAAAATATAAATGTAACAAAAACAAATATACAACAAATTGATTGTAAACTAAATAAATATAATAAAAAAATTGAATGAAGTTTAAATAAATATAATCACAAATTAAATGTAGTTAAAATAAATATAATATAAATAATTTATAAATAAAAAATATAATAACAAAATAAATATAACTAATAAATATTTAAATATTAAATTAAATACAAATAACTATAATTTAGCCTCCACAGCAAGCTAAGCCATAGTGAGCCTGCAAACATGCAAACTACATTAGCCTGCATATAATATTAGTTAGGTGGTTTTAAAAGTTTCAGATACTATTAAATTAAAAAAATGGAAGTCAAAATTTGCAGTTTTAATTTTTTATTTTTTTAATAAAAAAATTTACAGTGGAAGTCGAAAACATGTGTTCCGACTTTCATAAAAACAATAAGATTAGGGGATAATAATTTTTACAATACAGATTGTACAAAATTTGTACATTAATTATAAGATTTAGCTCAAAAAGTTTAACACATATCTATAGATGATAACGAAATTACTCAATATTTTTTGTGAACCTAGTCATCTAAGGTAATGGACCTTAGGTCTTCGTCGGGAAATTGCAGAGGGAATATTTTTGAAGGTGGGAATGATTCGGATGAAGAGGAAATGAATGGAAAAGAGGGAGGCTTGGATTGGGTGTGGGTCGCTGTTAAGTAAAGTTGACACACCTGTCGCTTTCATCCCCCAAACGGCTACCTGGTGTATCAGAAATGGGCCTTCAAAAACTAGCCGTTGCTTTCTCCACTTCCCTCTTTCTTCTATCCATTTCCAGCTATCACCTCTTTTCTTTCTAATTAAAAAATAAATATATGGATAATTATAGTTTCGACTTTCAACTATTCGCTTGTGAAGTGGGCCCCACCACGACTTCATTCTCCACCTGTCAATTTTACCATGCTGGCACCATCACCTGCGAGGGTACCCACCTCTCCGCTTTTCCCAGTCTGATGTTTCCTCTATATATAAAAATAATTTAATTTCATTTTTAATTTTATTTTTATATTTTTATATTTTAATTTAGCTATAATATTATATTTCTTATTAATATGTTTTAAATTTTACTAACATAATTAACTATATGTCATTTTAATATTTTAAATACATATAATTTATGTTAATAAAAAAATGAATCCACTTATAATATAACATATGAATTATGTATTTTTAAAATTTTAAGATGATATATGATTGATTATATTAACAAAATTTAATAATACATTAAAAAAATTTAATGGATAAAACAATATTACACATTTTTAAGATTATAAAAATTTAGTTATAAATTTTTTTAATTATAATAACTAAACTAAATTTTGAGTAAATTTATGGAAACCAGAAAAATAATTTGACAACAAAAAAATTCTACAAACTTTGCTAAAACAAAGGTGTTCACGTATACCATTATAAAAATATAATTACCTTACGAATAAAATAAATTCATAAATGAACCCCTAAACTTAGGGAAATATATATGAAAAATCAAATTGGATACCCGAAAAATTAGGAAAACAAATAGAGAGAGTATAGACGGCACGAAACAAAAGTACCAACTTGTAAACCAGATCGAGACTGATTGTTGTTTTGTGCATCCCACTAATTATGGAATTTCCCAGGTTTTCAAATGCGAACTATACTAAATGTGTGTATCTCTGACTCTGTTGTACACAAGTTTTTATGCTGTGATACAAAATTCTAAATAATAATTTTATTACGTAATTTAAAAATAATGTAAAACAGGTTAATGAAAATGATTTATTTCATAATAAGTCGTAATAAATATATTATTCCAAACAAAAAATGAAGCTTAAACGAAGACTGACGGAATAAATCAAAAGAACAATCAAGTTAGCAACATTAAATGATTTAGGAAACAACGCAATTAAATCAAAATTCGTTACATTATCCTATACAAGATATATATATGACTTAATTTTAAAATTATAAAAAATTTTAGATAATTGAATTGAAGAAATTGTGAAGGTGGCAATCAAATCAGTCATCATCAGTGCATGCATTTAGCACCAAAGCCATCTCATTCATGCAACCAATAAAAATTAAACCACTAGCTAATAATTTGACAGATGACCCCTACAGTATCATCCCCCACCCTTAAACCTTGCTTAACGTTAACAAACAAGTTAAGTAAAGATGACCATAATTTGATAACCTTTTCACATATTTATAGTATATTTACGCAAACTTTTTTGTACTTCACACTTGAATATATTGGGTATAAGTGAGAATAAAGAATCTCACATTGAAAAAAGAAAAAAAATTAAAGGAGAGGTATAAAAATGAATTGATCTATCAATTACTAACTATTTTTAAATTTTGAGCTAACAAGTATTATCAAGTTTATAAGTATATTTATTCATCACAATGAAATGGGGGATTGAGAAATTTATAATTAATAGAAAGTGTTGGAAGCTAGTTACCTGTATCGCAATGTTATATTAGTTCTCTCAAATTAATTAATTCTTGAGTCTCAGCCTTTATAGATCTGTAAGAGCAGTGAAGTTTTAATGAAAAAGTCGCAGGGCAGACGACAGTTCAACTAAAAAACGCAGCAAAATAATTGAAGGGGTAGTAGGGAACGGATTCGCTAAAGAAATTTCTATTATTAAATTCCCTTTTTTTTTAAATAAAAAAGTTGCATAAAATTTGCCGTATAACTTTATTAGTTGACAATTCAATATTGCTCAACTGTTTTATATCACGTGTGATTATTCATGAGAGGGAAAGTGACAAGTTATAAAATATCCAACCATTCACCAATGGATATATAAAAGAATATTTCAGAAAATTTAAAACTAAAATAATCATCTATTACTCACTTAAAATTTTATAATATAATGAACATAAAAAAATTATTGATATGCATATTGGATGATAAATATGAGAAAAAAAAAGGGGCAGAAAACGTGATTCATTTATGTTATAGAAAATTAGGTTGGGTCTGTGCTGCGTACAAAAATAATTAAAAAAAAAAAAAAAAGACAATATGAGCGCCAGTTGGTGAATAGTGTTTGAAAGAAATTTTTTTCCTACAGATGGCACAGACATATGTGTGTGTGTGTTTCTTAAAAATAAATTATTTGAGGAAGACATAAGAATGTATGATGGTTTGATGTCAGTTTTAGAACACTAATGTTTAATTTAAGGAAAAACAATGCCACATTTTGGGTTTTGGGCTAAACAACAAATAAGATATCAGAAGTGTAATTTTAATTTAAAACCACTTAAGTCAAACAGTCATTAAATATAGGAAACTTCAAGCTTAAAATACCTATATCACATTTAATTGATGCCCAATTAAATAGAATCTTGCCTATTTTATTGGTATATGAGAGGAAGGCTCCAAATCTCAATCATTAAATTTTCGTTTTTAAATTGTTTGGTTTTTCTTGATATACCCAATTTAGTTACTAAAGGAAAAGAAGAAGAAGAAGAAGAAAAGTAAAAATTTTGAAGTAAAGTTTATTGAGTTTTTATAAACATTATTCAACTCTTTTTTTGATATTTTAAAAATAAAAATATAAAGATCATTTTTATATATAAAATTGTTTACTTTTATTTTTAGCTTTCTATATACTTAATGGGACATAAATAAATTATCTACTTCCTTAATATTACATCTGTCACATAATTCATCATAGTTATATATTCTAAGATAATTATGTAATCATCCCCCTTTTTTACTCCGTTCAACATGGGCATTGCAGATCCTACATTCCTACTATGTATGTTTCTTCCATAATCCAATGCATTGATGAGACATTGCTAGCTTGGGCAAGATCAAATTATAGTAATGGCCATAAGTTTCGGACAAATAATTCCATTATAAGCGTTATTTCCTTTATATCGTACTAATTAAATTATTTTCTATTTAATGTAAACTTATGATAATCCCTTGTATATATATTCAACGAATCAGCAGATGTTTTTATTTTTTTATTATTATTATTTTTTTGTTAGCATTTTTCAAAGAACCAACTGCACTTCCATTACGACAACAACAGTGGCATTCATGTGTCTCCCATATGATGACATTTTTCATGAACGCATAAGTACATCGAGTTTGATTATCGCCGTCACTTTCATTTCAAACTTGTATTTTTTTTCTTTTTTTTTTCACCTCTCCAGGCAGTTATAATGAACTAGTCTCACTTTGCAACATGATTTTAGAGGCATCTATGGGATCGTTGTAAATATCCCTTAATCAAAGGATTAGATTAGCGTACACTTTTGTAAATAGGAAATATTCCTTAACCAAGAAAATTGAGAGATTGTTGTATATATTAAGGAATTTGATTAGCATTTTTCTTTTTTCTTTTTAAAAGTTTATATTGTAATAATGACGTGATTACATGAATAAAAAAAATTCAGCTTTTTTTTTTTTTCTTTTTTCTGTTTAGCATTTTTCACTCTTGACGGGGCATTTTAACTCTTTCCTCTTTCTCTTTCTGGACTCACTCTCACAGGCGTAGCTGAACTCTTCTGGTTTCTCTTAGTTCTCCTTCTCTTTTTCAACCCCAAGACGCTATCGATCGTTCTGTGCTAGTGCGTGTGCTTCGGGACAATGCCCACAAGTTCAGTTAAGCCCTAGAGGCTGGAGCTTCAGTTCTGTGGCTTTCTCTTGCATTACTGCTAGAGTTGACCCGAGTGATCAGATCTGCAGGCATACACAAACTATGCACCGCTAGTCTATTCTGCAGCAGAATGTCAAATTCCAACCCCAATACCTGTCAACGTCCGGGTTCACGGCCGCTGGCGCCGGATACCAAGGCAATACCACCGTCTTCTTGGGCCAAGAGGACCGGGTTTAAGCCCAAGTTCTCCGGCGAGGCCAATGCTAGCGATTCCGGTCAGATAACCTTGCCGCCCAAGCCAAGAGAATCCAAAGCCCACCCGGATATAGAATCGGGTCGGGTTCGGGCATCGCTGGCCGGGAATGGTGAGAAGGTTCTACCATCGTCAAATAAGGAGCACACGGTAAAGCGCAGGGAATCTGATGGAGTGTCCAAGAGCACGGTTCCTAATATCAATGGGCAGGCATCAGCAACGCCGGCGGGCCAGCCATCGCGGCCGCGGAGATCGAGAAGGCATGAGCAAGTGATCGATGTCTTGCCTCAGACTGTGGATAACAATGGGCTAGTGTCTAGGCAGTCGCATGTGAAATATGAGCTCCGAGATTCACCTGGTCTTGGTAGGAGATGTGTTTGTCTTTTTCTTTCTATTGCTTACTTAATAACTTATCATGACTTGAAATTATAGGGGAATTATGAAGTTTTACTCTCCCTAAGGTTGGGAATTTGATATATAGATGATTTTTTACGGTTCTGTAGTTCCCATTGGTCTATACGGTATGCAGCATTACATTTCCATGTTAGGTTCGTTGATTGTCATTCCCCTCGTCATCGTTCCTGCCATGGGAGGCACTCAAGTGAGTGATTGCGAATAACTTGCTCTGTTTTTCATTTTACGTCTCTTTTGTAGCCAGTAATTATGTGGATATTGTCGTCTGATGTGTTAGTGGCTATAGGAGGATACTTCTGTGGTGGTATCAACAGTGCTCTTCATGTCGGGTGTGACTACACTCTTGCATACTACTTTTGGGTCCAGGTTGCCCCTGATACAGGGCCCGTCTTTTGTTTATCTGGCTCCAGCCCTGGCAATAATCAACTCTCCGGAGTTTCAAGGATTAAATGGAAATGTATGTATTTCTTCCCAGTTCTTCATATTGTCAAAATGATATTAATCCTTCGTGGTTCACTCTCACCAAATTGTTTTGGTCTTGCAACAATTTCTATCATAAGTTATACTTGTGCTCCTTTGATCTTTCTATTGTATACTATAAATTTTCTGATTAACTAACTGAAAGCAAGATAGCTGATGATACAATTTCTATCTTAAATCGTAGAAATTCAAGCATATAATGAAGGAGCTGCAGGGTGCTGTAATTATTGGATCAGCTTTTCAGGCTTTACTTGGATATACTGGACTTATGTCGCTATTAGCATGGTATGATTTTTGTAGCTTTATTGCTCGTCTATTTGTCTTACTACTAGTGCCAGCTTCATGGTTTTGCCAAACAGCATTTATCGTTGTGGACTGGGGCATTGTTTTATGTAGTACTGGAGGTTGAGAAATTTAAGTGGAAAAGTCATCAAGGATAGGAGAGGAAGAAGAATGACGTGAGTACAAGAAATAGGGAAAGACGTGGTGGCGAAGTTCTTAGTTGTGAATGTAGCCCTCTAATTGATTGAATGGCTAGAAAGAGTTCATACGGAAAAGTTCCTGAACTTTTGAATGGAGATTTATGTAATAGGTCTTAAAAATATCTTCTGGGCAAGTTGCTTCAATTATCTGACTAAGAAATTTGGTCGAGATAGTTTATTAGTGTTTTGGAAAGGAATGTTCTATTATTAGAGTTCATTGTAGTTGATAATCAGCCTCATTTTATGTGAATTTCCTTTTCAGGTTGATCAATCCTGTGGTTGTATGCTCAACTATTGCTGCAGTTGGACTTTCATTTTACAGCTATGGTTTTCCCGTAGTTGGCAAATGTCTTGAGATTGGTGTAATACAGATATTAGTGGTTATTGTTTTTTCTCTTGTAAGTTTGGTCAATGGACCTTGAGCCTTTTATTGACATTTTTAATGCCTATCATTTATGAGTTCTTTTCCATTACTCTGTTATAAAATACTTAAAAGTTTGTTTCTTTGTTTCCTCAGTATCTTCGCAAGATATCTGTTCTTGGTCACCGTGTATTTCTAATATTTGCAGTAAGTTTAATGTTATTATTCTAAATTAGTGAGTTACTCTTCAGTAGTTGACTTATCTTCTTTGTTATTGAAAATAATTTCTGTTAAGTTTGACATTGTGACCTCACCTAACTGCCAGGTTCCTTTGGGTCTGGCAATTACATGGGCAGCTGCTTTCCTGTTGACTGAAGCAGGAGCTTATAGCTACAAAGGGTGTGACATAAACATACCTGCCTCTAATATGGTATCAGACCACTGCAGAAAGCATGTCTTGAGGATGAAGCATTGTCGAGTTGATACTTCTCATGCATTGAAATCATCCCCATGGTTTAGATTTCCTTATCCACTACAATGGGGCACTCCCGTCTTCCACTGGAAAATGGCTCTTGTAATGTGTGTGGTTTCCTTAGTCTCATCAGTTGATTCGGTTGGTTCCTTGTCTTTAATCATATACTGATCCTCGAGAAAATAACAATATACTATTCAAAATTGAAGTCATGTTTTTTTGTTGTACTTCTCTCCATATGCTGGATTATTGAATCACTCTATTTTGTCTTCATTCTCCTTCTCTTTGAGCTTTTCAGGTTGGCTCGTACCATGCATCTTCATTATTGGTAGCATCCAGACCTCCAACTGCTGGAGTTCTTAGTCGAGGAATTGGTTTGGAAGGCCTTTCTAGTGTATTGGCTGGTCTCTGGGGAACTGGAACTGGGTTTACAACATTAACGGAAAATGTTCACACAATTGCTGTGACTAAAATGGGAAGCCGCAGGGCAGTTGAATTGGGTGCTTGCTTTCTGATAGTGTTGTCTCTTGTGGGTAAGTGCCTATCTTCTTTCAGTCTTGCCATTTAGCTTTATTGGCCGATGACTTTATTTAACATGCTTGCTCTCTACACAAAGTTATAATTTTACCTTGGTATTTGTCCTGTAAATTTTTTTGCTCCACTGGGTTTCCCTATAATATTGAAATTTCTTCTACTGTTCTATGGAATTCAATCCAATTGTTTTGTGTAAGATGGTTCTGTTTTTACAACATTCAGCACAGCTTATGATGTTTGCAAGAATGATCTTGAGAGATGGGCCCCTCTGAAGAATGGGGGAGGCATTCGGTGATTTTTTTAAAAACTTAATTTCATTGACACATCAAGTGAATCCTCTGTTCCTATGTGAATTATTTTTCCATACAGATTCACAATTCTGGACTTGTTCGATATCAGTATCAAACAAACAAATAAACGAAGGGTATGATGGTCTGCCAAAGTTGCCTAGTGGAACATGTTGGATGATGTTAAACTAGATAATGCATGGACAATCAAATAGGCTGTCAGTTTCTTTGGCCGACTGATTTTGGGACTGTAACTCATACGACAATTAGGGGTCGCGTTGCTCCCTAGATTTTGGATAGTCTAATTTCTCGTGGTGCCTATAGATTTTTTTATCTAGAGAAAATTTTCATTGCAAAGTTCATCAATGTTTGATATATTAATGGTTATAACAGGTAAGGTTGGAGGGTTCATTGCTTCCATTCCTGAAGTCATAGTTGCTGCTCTCCTCTGCTTTATGTGCGCAATGCTCACTGCTCTGGGCTTGTCAAATCTACGTTATAGTGAGGCTGGAAGCTCTCGCAATATCATCATTATTGGGTTATCATTGTTTCTCTCTCTTTCCATACCTGCCTACTTTCAACAATATGGCATCGCTCCAAATTCCAACTTGTCTGTGCCAAGCTATTTTCAACCCTACATTGTGGCTTCCCACGGGCCTTTTCATAGCAGATATGGAGGGGTATGTCTTTGTGTTATGTCCTTTTTCTATAGTGAATTCTTGTTGTTTGATTTTGATGATGTCAAATAATATATTAATCTTTATTTTACAAAAAAGAAAAAAGAAAATTACCATGTGATCAAAATTTGTAAAATCTCCATGATCTTGTGGAAGACAATGGAAACTATCTTCTCATTTAATGACCACATGGGAAGCTTCTTTAAGGTGAATTTCCTTCTACAAGGGAAAAATATGAATAGGTCATCGTGAACCAGCGAACTAGCTAATGAATGTGTATGAGTTGGCTTTGTTCTTATGATTTTCGTGTTATTTTAACACTTAAATGCTGATTGATTAAAAGCGATCGTACTCAGTTTATCTTAAAATGTGACAGTTCAGTTAATATGTTGCTTTGGCAGTTGAACTATGTCGTGAACACGCTTTTTTCACAACACATGGTGATAGCGTTTCTTGTGGCTGTTATTCTGGATAATACTGTACCTGGCAGTAAGCAGGAACGTGGGGTGTACGATTGGACTGAAGCCGAGGCTGCTAGAAGTGAGCCTTTTGTTGCTAAAGACTATGAATTGCCCTTCCGAGTTGGTAAGGTGTTCAGGTGGGTGAAATGGGTTGGGCTCTGAAACCCCAGATTTGTTGCCTGTTCAAAATCACTTCCTCTTCAAGGGACACATTCTTAAGGTGGGTGAAATGGGTTGGGCTCTGAAACACCAGATTTGTTGGCTGTTCAAAATCACTTCCTCTTCAAGGGACACACTCTCATGTCGTCTTTATGAGCTCAATGGCATACATATATACATATATATAGCATTCTGGAAATTTCTTATGCAGGATGAGCTGTCTTGGTATAGGTCTTGTTGTAGAGATATTTTGTGTACGTTGAGATTCTGGGGAGATTTGATTCAGTTGTAATTCATTAGATTAACGATGTATCTAGTTTTCATTCATTCAAAATCTCCAGGTTGATTTTTTTTTTCTTGCTTATGGCGGGCTTTGACTAATCATCCTGGTTATGTATATATAATATAATATATATTATATTTTCAATTCTTTAGCGAGTTGATGCAACTTCATCTTAGAGTTAATTCTCCAAGTAGCAAGACGAATTTCATTTTAAGTTGGTGGTACAATCTGTATATTTATACAGTGTATTGATTTATCATAAAAGCATAGTCACGACAATGGAGGTTTGCAAAATTTTTAGGTAAAGTCAGTTTGCAAAAAATGAATAAATTAAATAAATTATAAATAAATATCATTGATATGTCTACATCTTTACATATAATTAATTTGATTTACTTATCTCTTCTTAATTTTGGTTTTTCTAAAATCTCTCTATTTAAAAAAAAAAAAACTCTCAAAATGCTGTTAGGCCAGAGGCTTACAATCTGTTGAGTGCTGAATGAGAATAATTTGCTAGATTTTGTCACGCTTGCTCTGGTTGAACACTTGAACTAATTTTGTCAATTTTCCAAATATATATTCTCTCTTCCCGTGTTATTTCTTTTGCTGCACTCAATCCTTTATTGTTAAAATGCAATAGATTTAATAATAATCACATGCTCAGAAATGTGCGGTCAAACTAAATATAGCACGGAGCCGCACGTGCAGCAGATATTAAAGAATAAAGATACGACGATTACAGCTGCATCTCCCTAATTAATTATATTAAAATTGATATATATATATATACATATATAATATAAATAACTTGAGAATAAAGTACTCCCTTCATGAACAAGTCACACTTGCGAATTTCCAGTCTTTTTAAATAAATTATACTTTTTTTTTAAAGTTCATCAAATTACACTTACTATTTTTTAAAAAAAATTTATTTGATTCTATTAGCATTTGATATATATTATAAAAATTATTCATCAAATTTAATTTTTATCAATAAAATTAATTTTCTGCATAATGTTCAATTATTCTAAATATAAAATTACTTGCTTTTTTTTATTGTTATAATAAAAATAAAATCATAATAATATCATGTTAAAATTTAATATTAATCGTTCATTATTATATGAAGAATAAAATTACAACATATCAAGATGCTATCGTCTCAAAAACTAATGAACCAATTGTTATAGTGCAAAAAGTTATACATTTATATACTATATTTTCTCTAAAGGTAACTGAATTTCAATTTGTTTTTTAACTTGGGTGGCAGTATTATCAAGTTTAAAGATTTTTCGTTTTAATTTTTTTTTTTTGGTTTACAAGATTATCTTATTGAAATTAAAATATAGTTTCATTTAAAATAAATAAGATGACTGTAATAATAAGCAAAAAAATTATATTATTCGATCTAATGATGTGTAATATAAATAAATAAATAACATATTTATTAAATTATTTGTCTTATTTATATCAAATGGTTAACAAAATATGTAATATTTGGAGCTATATCAGTGATTCGTCATCCAGATAATGAGTAAAATATGGCGCATTATTCGTGTTGAATTAAACCCACCTTATTCACCTATTCTTAGCTTCTTAGCCTTTTTCCAATTATCCAGGAAAAATATATCTGTTTTTGTTTGGAAGCCAACTGCATCTTGATCGGTTATGTCTGGAAGAAGAATTTGCTTCAACCTTGTTTTGTAATATCATAATCAACGTTACTTTAAAGGGATCGGTTATATGATTCGTTAATCAAAATTTGCTTATTCCTTTCAAAATTCACTTACTGTCTCTCAAAGATATAAATCATAGAATCATATTTGTGATAATTTTGAAAAGGGTTTGTAAAATATAAACATATGATCTAGTCGCGTAATACTAGGATGAGTAAAATATTCATAATTTGTGGATACTTATTTTGAATGTATAATGCTTATTTATCACAGACTCATGATGTATATTTATTTATATTTAAATTAACCAATATAATATATTATCAAAAAGTTAAAAAAAATCTAAATGGTAATATAGAGGTTTTAAATTATATTAATAGTTATTTGAGATTTTTTTTGTGATTTTATATAAACAAATTTCATTGTAAATGAGTTTTAACTTGAAAATATTAATTTTAAAATTTATTTTAACTAAATGAATTTGAGTCTGAAATTTTAAGAATTTAGAAAGAATAAAAAAAATTATTTGCTAAATATAAATCTAAAAATAAAATTTATAGTACCTGACTCATTCCTATCCATAATCATGAAGACTATGTAGAACAATTCAAGCAAGGACTCTTTTCAATATTGAATAATTAAAGGTTGTAGAGTTCGGAAATTCCTCTGAATTTTGTTTCTCACTCGCATCATTGTCTTGTGCGAGTTTAAGAATATCATGAGGCCCAAGAAACCTGCACCAAGCATTATCATAATGGATATATATATACATACATATATATATATATATATATATATATATATATATATATATATATATATATATGTGTGTGTGTGTGTATATGTAACGACACCACGCCACATACTTGGGAATTACTATAGCTTTCTGCTTATTTTAAAATTATTTTTTTTAATAAAGTTTCACAAAAAGAACGATAAAAAGGAATAATTTGTATTTAACAAAATAATTTACTAATCATTTTTATTAATATCATTATGTTTGACAAACTTTTTTCTAAAAAAAGTATTTTTTTATTGTCAAATACTAAAATAGATATGTATATATTTAACTTTATAATTAATATGACTTCATTAGATAGATAATTTGAATACAAGTTTTAGGTTTATGCCACCTCCATAATAAAAAATTTTTATGTCTCAATATGCATATGTAAAATTAAAAAATACATACACACTATCATCTTTATTATTTTTATAAGGCTACTCATAAGAATGTTCATGATTCTTTTCCACAGGATATTTTTTCCTAACAAGGTTAGGAGACAAACATAAAGAATGCTCTTGTATATATGGCTACTCCCAAATAGTCTATAGTCTATGTGGCTGTTAATGTGCCCAATGATTGGTGGAGCATCTCATTTTTTTTTTCCCAATCAAATAGAAGTGTTTGAATTTCTTTGAAAACTATTAGCTAAGTTCAAATGAACCCACGTCGTTAAATATACCCAAAAAAAAAAGAGAGAGAAAGGGGGTGTGATAAATTGAATATCATATATTATTAACATAAACGTAGCTATACAGGGATATATATATATATAGACACACACACACAGAGCAAACAAATCTTGGAGATATGTAATCTCCCCCTATCTCGTTATAATTTTAACCATATCAACAAATATTCTATTATTTACATAAAAAATATTTATGGATATTTCTAACACTTCTCTTCAAGTTGATACATGAATTTCATACCCAACTTGCCAATCGCATCTTGAAAATCTTGTACGGAGATAGCCTTCGTGAGTATGTCTGCAAGTTGATTGTTTGATCTCACAAAAGGGAACCTGATGATTCCTCAATCCAACTTTTCTCTCAAGAAATGCCTATCCACCTTTATATGCTTTGTTGGATCATGTTGTATAGGGTTTTGGGCTATTTGTATCATAGCTTTGTTATCATAATACAAGTTCATGGTTCCTTTGTGTCTATAACCCACTTCTTTCTGAATGCTCTTTATCCAAAGCAACTCGTATACTCCATTTGCCATACCTTGAAATTCAAATTTGGCACTTGGCCTTGAGACTACCTTTTGCTTCTTGCTTCGCCACGATACTAGATTACCTCCAACAAACATAAAATATCTAAATGTCTATTTTCGCATGGTTTGATCACCAGCCCAATTAACGTTAGTATACCCTTCGACTTTTAATTTTTCTCCTTCTATCTTCTTGCAACCATCAGTGTATCCTTCAACATTTAAGTTGTCGTTTTTCGAAAACAACAATCCCAAGCTCGAAGTAGCTTTTAAGTACCCAAGTATTCGAGTTGTTGCATTCATATGTTCCTCACTTAGGTCATGCATAAATTGACTTACAACTCTCACTGCATGGGCAATATCTGACCTAATGTGTGAGAGGTAAATCAACTTCCCTACTAGTCGCTGGTACACACCTTTATTTGTTGGAATATGATATAGGAGCAACTCAAGCTTGTGATTCATTTCCATGAGTGTATTAGTTGGTTTGCAGTCCATCATCCTGGTTTTTGTTAAACTATCTAAGATGTACTTCTTTTGAGTAAGAAATATACGTTGCCTTGTTTGTTGAACTTCAATTCCAAGGAAGTACGTCAGTTGCCCGAGGTCTTTTATTTCAAACTTTGTCTTTAATTGTTCTAGTGATGATCATATCGTCCACATAGACAAGCAACATTGCAACTTTTCCTTCCCTACGTCTGATAAAGAGTGTATGATTAGCATTACTTTGTCTATACTTTAGTTTTTTCATAGTGGTTGTGAGCTTTCCAAACCATGCTCGTGGGCTCTGCTTGAGGCCGCATGATAATTTCAAAGCCTACAAACCCTGCCTATACTCGCATCTAATTCCATCATACCTGGAGGTACTTGAATGTGTACCTCTTCTTCTAGTTCACTATTCAAAAACACATTCTTTAAGTCTAGTTGTGATAGTTCCCACCTTTGATTTGCTGCTAGTGAGATTAGAATTCGAACTGTGTTCATTTTAGCTACTAGTGCAAATGTCTCTTCATAATCTACCCCGTATTGTTGTGTGTAACCTTTTACTACTAGCTTGGCCTTGTATCGATCTAGGCTACCATCAGCTTTCAATTTCAATGTGAATACCCATTTGTACCTAACTAACTTCTTCCCTTCAGGCAAGGTGGTGAGGTCCTAGGTTCCATTCTTCTGTAACACTTCAAGTTCCTTGTTCATTGCTTTTACCCACTCAAGATATTTTAATACTTCTTCTACACTGGTGGTTATTATGATGTTGGATATTATAGATAGTACATGCGAGTCCATCTTCTCATCAGGATTCAAGTAATTACATATTGGATACCTCCCTCGAGCATTCAGATTTGGTTTATATATCTTCCTTGGTATTCCCTTTGTTGATCTATTAGAGATTCTATGAGGCATGCTTTCGATTTCAATGACTTCGTTCATGGTTTCTTCTGCACAATCCTGTGAGATTGTTTCCATTAATCTAGAGGGTTCATTAAGGGGATTAGAGCATACCTGAATGTTCATATGGACATCCGGAAGATCCGAGGCTATTGGTATAGGCGTTAGAGGCAACTTATTATCTGGCTCTTCATTTATCATTTGACGAAACTTAGTAAGTTCTTTTAGTTCTTCAAAGACTTCTTCAAACTCTTGTTCTATAGCTGTCATCTTCTCTTCGTTTCCTCCCTTCTCCCCCTGAAGAGAAGTAGTAGGTGGAAAATATGGAGATGTCTCAACAAAGGAGACATCCAAAGAGGTGTACAGTCATTTCTTAATAGGATTATAACACCAATATCCCTTCTGGACATCCGAATAACACACAAAAATACATTTATATGCTCGAGGGTCAAGCTTACCTCGAAGTGCCTGAGAAACATGAACATATGTTGTACATCCAAAGACACGTGGTTCAAGATTAGGCATATGAGGAATTTCAAGGTGGTTTTGGAGCACTTCAAGTGGGGTTTGAAAAGTGAGAGCACTTGAAGGTGTACGATTGACAAGATATGTTGCTGATCATACTAATTCACCCCATAGTATACAAGGCACATTCATCCCAAGCAAAGATGCTCGAATGATTTCTAAGAGTTGCCTATTGCATCTTTTAGCCAAGCCATTCTGTTGTGGTGTGTATACACAAGAAGTTTGATGATGTATTCCTTCTCTTCGAAAGAAGTCTCTGAGTTTGGTGAATTTAGTCCCATTATCTGTCTGTAAGATACTAGTGGTCTGCTTATACTGAGTCTATACATATTTATAGAATTCCTGGAAAACTTGGCAAGCTTCATTTTTATTTTTTAGCAAAGAAATCCAAATCACCCTGGTACATTCATCAATAAGCGTAATAAAATATTGTACATTCGAGTGAGTAGGAATCTTTGCTGGGCCCCAAATATCAAAGTGAATAACCATAAATGGAATAGTACTTTTATTCAAACTAGGTGTAAATGGAACATGATGACTTTTTGCAAATTCGCAAGTTTCACAAAGAAAATAAGACACTTTTAAACCACTAAACAATGCAGGTTTTAATTTTTTTAGATAATCAAAAGACAAATGACCAAGACAATTATGCCACAACCAAATTTCATCTTCGGCCTTATTACTACAAATGCTGTAAACTTTCTCCTTTATTTGATCTTCTAGACCTTCAAATTCAAAATAATAGAACTGTCTCGCCTAATACCATAGCCAATTATCCTCCTCATTGGGATGTCCTGAAACACATAGAAAATAGGCCAAAAAGTCACTATACAAGATAATGCCATGGTAATCTGACTTACAGACATTAAACTGCAGTCTAATGACAGAACAAGAAGTACAGTTTCTAAAGTAATATTATCAGATAGCTGGCATGATCCTTGGCCTTCAATTTTTGACTCACTGCCATTAGCCATAGTAACATGGGGCTTTATATGAGGATGAAGCTTATCAAAAAACTCTCCAATATTTGTTATGTGATCGGCGGCTCCTAAGTCAACGATCCACTTACGAGAAGGAATAGTTTAAGACTTACCAGATTGGCTTTAAAGAACTACATTTGCAAATGGAGTTGTTTCTTTAGTCTCGGTGGCAAGAGGTTCTTCAATACTAGTACACATGGCCTTTCCTCCAATCTTTCTTGGTTTTTCTATGAAGTCCCACCAATCTGGATACCCGATGAGTTCATAGCATCGCTACTTCGAGTGACCTGCTTCTCCACAATAATTACATATTAATGAATCAGACTTACAATTTCGATTTTATTTCTGGTTTTCGGGTGCCTGCTTTGTAATAAGGATTGTTCTTTTTAAGGAGATTCTACTCCCATTCATCACTTTCTTTTGCTGAGATTCTCTCCGTACATATGCATACGTGCTTTTTAAATTGAGCTTGGTCTCTTTTCGAAGGATCTAGCCTCAGACTTGGTCAAATTCTACATCAAAACCTGCTAAAAAAAATGGACTTTAAGACGAGTCATTGTGGAATTTATCTGCACTATACTTTCTACGGTGTCTGCCTGCTCCTTTGTTTTGTAGTTGATTTCCTGGAATATCGACACAAGTTCGCTGTAGTACATTAAAAGAGGCCAGCTATTCTGTCTCGTGGTGAAGGATTTCGGGTTCAGTTCGAAGAGCACCATTTCATCCGATCCATCATGGAAGGTTTGAGCAAGAGCTTCCTATATATCTTTCGCTGTTAAGAGTCTAATGAAGTGTTACATCAATATGGGGCTCATCACATCGATAAGCCAGTTTTGAACACAGTGGTTCTTAGTGATCTAAGTTGCAAGAGTTAGGTCTTTAAGGTTAGGCTTCTTCGTCTTTCCAGTTAGGTACCTATGTCTGTTCCTTGTCGTAATTCTCATATCTATGAGTTGAGACCAGAGAAAGTAGTTCGTCTCATCAAGAACGATAGTAACCAACAAGGAGGAGTTTTCTTGGTTCACGACGATCGTCCTTGAATTCATCATGCTTCCTTCGGATTTGGTTCGGTCTGTCATCCATCATATTTGAGATTGTCTTTCGAATTTGTGTGTTAGGGTTCGCAAACTACAAGTGTGTAGCAAGCTCTGATACCATGATAAATTGAATATCATATATTATTAATATAAATATAGTTGTACAGTATATATATATATATATATATATATATATATATATATAGAGCAAACAAATCCTAGAGATATGTAGTCTCCCCCTTTCTCGCTATAATCTTAACCATATCAACAAATATTCTATTATTTACATAAAAAAATATATAGATATTTCTAACAGGGTGAGACTGCAAGGTGCTGATGAATATACAAGATTAGTTATATTTACATTGTATATGGCATTGGGTTTTTTCTTAACCAGGTTGACTTTGAGAATTACAAAGTTAAGCCAACTAAAGTCATTTTTCTATGGAAAAGATCAATTGCATAAATTGATTTGGCATGGCAATTGTTAGGTATTCCAAAGCACTGACAAAATACTAAACAAGACTAACCAGATATCAGTATATATGGGATAGTCTATCTTGTTATGGATGAAGAAGACTGCACGATATGGAGGTATTAAATAGTTTATTTGTTATATCGC
Organism: Erythrophleum ivorense; assembly: GCA_026724425.1. Classification (NCBI taxonomy): domain Eukaryota; kingdom Viridiplantae; phylum Streptophyta; class Magnoliopsida; order Fabales; family Fabaceae; genus Erythrophleum; species Erythrophleum ivorense. Next base: position 27,139 of record JAIUCV010000724.1, on the reverse strand, counting down.
ACAATCAATATCTTAAAATGAAATGGAGTTGGAAGGAACGAATCTATTAGAGGAGTCAAACTTTTTGATTTGCTACATGTCTTCTATTTGTTCTTTTGCAAGAGGTTATAATTAATCCGACTTTTTACTCTTTAAGATTCTTGGTTGTTTTTTACTTATATTTTAGGTTAGTAGTGGATCACTACAAATGGGATAAGGAGTTGCAGATGTTGGGCAGCAATTTTCATATTCTCAAAGATAAATTTATGGCAAACTAGATTCTTATGCTGGATCTTGTGGTATAAGAAGCAGTCATCAAGCAATGCGATCTTGATGTGCAAATATTGTCATAGCATAGTTATGAGGCTTTACTTTAATGTTTTTGGTTTGCTATTTTGGTTGAGCATAATTTGTGATTGTTATATATAGAAAAAAAATACACCAAAAATATTGAACAAAACTAAAATATACTACCTAAACAATAATTAAGAGAGAATACATATATACTCGAACTATACGTCCTTGCTTACAATAAAAGTGCAAGGAGTAAGGAGAATAAAAATCAAATTGAACCAAAATTCTATTAGTGAAGGAGGCTTAAGAACTTGCCTTTAATTTTGTTGTGGGGAGAGTCTTCTCCTTGCTCAAAAGTTGTTTAATTTGTCAGCAACACTCGATATTTTTTTTTCTTTTCAAAGAGGTGGATCTTTAATCATTAGGTTTTTTGTGTTTTCTCTTGGTATGAAGGTTTACTCCTAGCTAGCTTTTTTAGACTTATTTTATTTTTGTTCATGTTTTTGAATATTAATTGAGAGAATAGATGTACTTGGGAAAAGCAACCACTGAAGCCAAGGAGTTGTGAATAGTGTTAAAGAAATATGATTTAGACGTTAGAGCCCCACACCAAACTAAACTTATTAGTTAGGTTAAGAATTTTTTTGAGTCGAAAGGTTTTTTTTTAATTAAAATACAATTGATTATTTAGTGAGTGATTATGAATGCATAAGTATGAAAGTTTAATCAACAATAATAGATCAAGAAAGTTAGCATCGTGACAGAGTTGGCATTATACGAAACCTCACCCATTCTTATCCCATTGAACTGACTAAGTGACAATACAAACCTAAAAATAAAAGGGGCAATTGAACATAAATTACTACTTGGTTGGTTACTGTGCATAAGATATGTTAGATCCACTCATCTAAAATATTTTAGAAAAAAAGAAACAGAAAGAAAAAGAATCATGTGATGACGAAGGTGAAGGAAGAAGAGGTAACAAAAAGGACAGGAGCAAATGTAGGAGATGAGGAGAGAAGCTAAATACTTGAACACGTTGAAGGAAATACATGTGAGGTCCTCCAAACAATCTTTTGGGCACATGCTCAATTCATGTCTTTTGTCTTCCTCCAAGGGTGGTCCTTAAAATATAGCACTTTTCACTTAAAAAATCAGTATGTGTGTATATGTATATGCATATATATACATATATATACACCCATTTATGAATTCAAACTTTTGCACTCAAATTTTGTTTTATTTACCCATATATAGTAGTTATAGGCCTTTATATGATCAAATTTATTTTTTCTCATAAATAAAGGGTTTATTTAATTCTATTCTGATTTTAATGTTTTTAAAATAAATATTTTTAAAACAAATTTTGAAAATAAAAAAAATTGTTTAAATCATTATTCTGAAAAACAGTTATCTTTTATTTTTTTAATTCTACATAACAAAAAAGTTACAACACATTTAAAAAATGTTTTGATTTTTTTATTTTTAAAAATATAATTCTATTTTTTTATTTTACAAAACATTTTATTAAAAATATATTATCAGGCAAATTTTTTTATTTTTGTTTTCTTAAAAATAAAAAATTGTTCTGAAGCAAGAAATTAAACAGCCCGAAATCTTTGGTTAGTTACTAGGAAAAGTGAGACGATGCAGACAAATTGGTAGTTAAGCCCAATTTGGTTCATGCTTTAAGTTGCCTCTGAATTTAGAATAGTTTGGTGTGGTATTTAATATGATTTTTACATCAAACATAATGGATCCTTCCACGTTCTTCCCTCGAGCTCGCTGGACAAGTGTCAATTATTGGTGTTTGGGTAGGACACTATGGGGCCAGTGGTCACCAGCCACGAACATTTAAAATATATATATATATATATATAATAATAATAATAATAATAATAATAAATTCATCTCATATAAAATTTATAATAAAAATTTTTAAAAATTAAAATTACTCTTAAAAATTATTATTACTATAAAGTTATAAAGTTTTAAGAGAGTTTATTATTAATTTTAAGGGATTTATTATTGGATATGAGAAAATGATAAAATTTTTTTATATCTAATAGTAAATTTTTTAAAATTAATAATAAAATTTTTTAAAACTCAATGATAATGATGATCTTTAATGATAATTTTAATTTTTAAAGTCTTTCGTTGTAAATTTTATAATATTTGAATATTTAGTTATAATTTTTTTTCAAAACAATAAAATAACTTATATATATATATATATATATAATGGGAATATTCTTGAGTGAACTTGTGCACCATCTAAGTTTAAATTCTCTGTTAGTCAATCTGAAGATTGCACTTTATGAATCAACATATAATTTTGGAACAGGATAGCAAAATTTGGGAAAAGAGAAAAAAATATTTTAGCATGGAAAGGAAATTTCAACGTACATTGTAATAATATACACCGAAAGTCTCTTGAAGTTTCAGGATATTTGAGTTAGGTTTGGTTTGATATATAGTACAGTGGTTTTTTATTTTTATAATTGAAAATAAACTTGTGTTGAAAAAATTAACAAAAACGATTCTTCTAGTAATTATAGATTGTAGACTTTAATTTTTTTTGGCAAATGATATTTAATGTTTAAAAAAATCAAAAGAAGCAAAATTGAAATCAGAAAGGGTTTTACTTCCTTGCAGTTCAAAAATTTCTTAAAAAATAGAGGCATAATTCAAATTTATTATGCTAGAAATTCTTTCCAGTCCACATCATATTAGAAGAGGATAAAGACAAAATATGGAGATTATGTCATTATATGATTCCAATACGTTAAAAATGGAATAAAAAATAATGCCAAAAAGAATGAATTACGAACCAAACACTAAATTTTAGAGAGATGTTTCTAAATCATGTCTTTTTTTAAGTTATGAGATAATAATTATAATTATACTCATTAATTATATAAAAATTAAATTAAATTTTAAAAAATTATTAATGATTAAATAAATTAATTTTTAAATAATTATTTAATGAAATATTATTATATATAGAGGTTACTTAAGGAAAGAAATATGTAAAGGTTATGAATATATATATATATATATATAAAGGCATGTCAAAAAAAAAGAAAAAAAAAAAAAGAGAGAGGGGGTAGGTGAGAGATAGACTAAACCACCCTCCATGTCCGTGCCCACACCATCCTCTCAAAGCCTTGGGGCTTTGGTAAGCTTCCTCATCTCTTTCACCTCTTACTCTCTCTGCCTTTATATTTAAAGCCTCTCATCTTCTTTCATTTTTCTCAGCTTGAGGTTCCCTTCTTCCAAGAGGACACCAAGCAAACCACCTTTCTTCGAGTTTCTCATTTTCCCCCCCATTCTTTCATTCTATTTCCTCTCAACTCCCTACATCGACATGCAGTCTCTCTGTCCCCCCTCTTCCCATTCTCTTAAGTTTCTAACTCCCACGCATCCCTCGCCCAATCGCCTTCGAATTGTCAAATGCAGCTACAGCTTGGAATCTCCCGGCTTTCTCAACGGAGTCGGCTTAAGCCGCGCCGACTGGCAGAGCTCCTGCGCCATTTTAGCTAGCAAGGTTGTCTCTCAGGAACACTCCTCCCACGACCATAACGCTGCCGCCGCCGACCACGTCGTCGCCGTCAACGGCCACAAAGCTGCCCTTACGGATCTCAGCCTCGTCCCCATCGAGAACATTCCTGGTTCCGACAATAACAAGCCTGTTCCGCCCAAGCCTCTTACGATTTCAGACCTCTCGCCGGCTCCCATGCACGGTTCGCAGCTACGCGTGGCTTATCAGGGCGTCCCTGGAGCCTACTCCGAAGCTGCCGCCGGCAAGGCCTATCCAAACTGTGAAGCCATTCCTTGCGACCAATTCGAGGTGGCTTTCCAAGCGGTGGAGCTTTGGATCGCCGATCGAGCAGTTCTCCCCGTAGAGAACTCTCTTGGCGGTTCAATCCACCGGAATTACGACCTCCTCCTCCGTCACCGTCTCCACATCGTGGGCGAGGTCCAACTTCCCGTCCACCACTGCCTCCTTGCTCTCCCCGGAGTCCGAAAAGAGTACTTAACCCGCGTGATTTCGCATCCGCAAGCCCTTGCTCAGTGCGAGCACACATTAACCAAACTCGGCCTCAACGTGGCACGTGAAGCGGTGGATGACACAGCCGGTGCCGCGGAGTTCATCGCCACGAACAACCTCCGCGACACGGCGGCAATCGCGAGCGCACGCGCTGCGGAGCTGTACGGATTGCAGGTAATGGCGGATGGGATCCAGGACGACCCGGGGAACGTAACCCGATTCGTGATGCTTGCCCGAGAACCGATAATTCCTCGTACAGACAGGCCGTTCAAGACGAGCATAGTGTTCGCACACGACAGGGGGACGTCGGTGCTGTTCAAGGTGCTGTCGGCGTTCGCGTTCAGGAACATCAGCTTGACGAAGATCGAGTCCCGGCCTCACCGGAACCGTCCGATCAGGTTGGTAGATGACGCCAATGTAGGCACCGCAAAGCACTTCGAGTATTTGTTCTACGTCGATTTTGAAGCTTCCATGGCGGAGGCTAGAGCCCAGAATGCCTTATCAGAGGTGCAGGAGTTCACCTCTTTCTTGAGGGTCTTGGGTAGCTATCCTATGGACATGACTCCATTGAGTCCGTCTTGTTCCCGGCAAGATTTGCAAAGCCTCTGATATCATTTTCAGGATAAAAAGATTACTTCCAATTCTCTATATATGTATTTTGAATTATTATGTTGCTATAGTTTTTACATTTTATATTGATGTTATTCTATTTATGGTTAAATTAGAGGGGATTAATTTGCTCACGGTATGGAGGGAAGCATAAGGGGGGTTGGTGATGATAGGGGATGTAAATTGTACATAGAGGTTGTGAGTGTTTGTGATGTGATGTGATGTGATGCTAACTTTTTGGTCAACAAAGTGGTAGCTAGGTGCCAATGCCACGGTGATTTTTAATGTGTATTCTTGAATGGTCCATTAGTTGGTTGTGTATGATGAGTATCCAGTGTGGGACATGGAGAATGTGTACATGATGAGACACACGTAGAGTAGGTTTTCATATTTTATTGTACTGTTATAACTCTTGTGTTTGATTGGTGACCCAGTTGTCTATACATAAAAGCTTAAGTTATATTTGGGTAGAATGTATACACGAATCTCTATTCAATAATTGTAGAGTTTGAGCTCATCATTTCTTGGGTCTCGTTGCCTTTGTCATATCATACTCTTGAGTTAAAAGTGCTCTTTCATCGGACTGTGAATTTTAGTGAAATATATCAGTTAAATTTAGTGCATAGACGTTTTTTTTTTCTTTCTCTTTAACTTGTTACACACCCAATATATAAACAGAACTAGATCTCGATCCAATATTATCATATTTCGTCCATGCACTCATTTTCATTAATGCCTGAATGGTGTTATAATAATGTTATTTTACTTTATTTCTTTTCATTACTTGAAAGTGTTGCTCGGGCTGTATAATAGCTATGGTTCTCAAAATCGGACAAGACCGCCAAGTTCGACTAGAAATCGATCACTAGTCCGATTCGGTTAAGTTGAAAAATCGACTAATCAAAAAATCGGTCAAATTGGTTAAGAACCAGTGAAAATTGAACTGAAAAAATCAGTGTTGAACTGGTCTGAATCAATTTTTTTTAATTTTTTCTTATATAATAGAATAATTTATCTTAAATAAATTTGATAAATTAAAAATATAAGGTAATAGAGAGTTGAAATATGATTTTTTTTAAAAAAAGAAAGAGAATATAAGAGAAATAAAATGTGCATAATTAATTATTTTTTATACTTGCTTTCTATTATGTTCAATTTTCTAATGACATTTCTTTCAAATATCAAGGTACTTAGCTAAAATTATTATTTATTATTTTATTTTTTAATAATAAGTAGAATCTTAATATAATTTAGAAATTCTAAAAATTTAATATTAAATATTCTTAACTTTTAATCATAGATATTTTTTATTTTAAATGAAACATTAATTTTTGTAATATCTTAAAAAATATTGAATTAGTAATCAAATATTTAAAATTTACGAATATTTATTTTTTATATTAAAATTTTAATACATAATTTTTTTTAAATAATACATTTAATTATTACCAATTCTACTACGATTCAACCAATGAATCGTAAATTAATATTTCAACCGGTTCAATAATGGATCTAATTTTAAAAATATTAATAATAACAAACCAGATTATTTTTTTTTTAAATGAAAGCTGCACGTACAAAATAGATATTTTATATTTGTGAAATATCACTGTACATAGTGATTGTTACGTGATTCTATGTGTTAGAAATTGCCCCTACTAACTAGAATATTTTTTTTAACAATTATTACAACCATCTTTTCACATGGGTTACAATCTCGTGCTCAAGCTTTACAGGTGAAAAGTAGATGAAGTAAATAAATAGTTAAATATTAATACAAATTCCTGGATAATTTTGGAAGGGCAAAGAATATAATTTAAGACTCCAGAGCCAGTGCACCTGATTTTAAAAATCTTCATTACTAATTAAGCCCAACCACCTCTTAATCAAGAACTAGCTGAGAATAAAACTGAAAGAAAGATGGCAATGGTATCATAATTGCTAGCCGCTGAATTGGGTGCGTAATTTTGAGAAAAGAGTCAGTTTTCGAACAAGTTAGTGTGGTGGGGCCCTTGGGAGGCACCTCAACTTGCTCCCCTGAAAGCGATATGTGGGGATAATAAAAGGGAAGGAAATAGATTAGTTTTATTGAATTATTTTTCATTTGAGAGTTATTAACTAAAAAATAATGAAGAATTTTTAAATAACTTTCTAAAATTTTTTAAAGTTCACACTCTTTAATATTATGAAAAGTTATTGTGTAACTATCAATTTTTTTTCGAACTCCTTGACATACCTTAAGGAAATCGAAAGAATGCATATATGTATTTACATGACTTGGCTTCAAAAAAAAAGCTAAAGCACAAGGAAAGGAAAGGAAGGGAAGCAGTGCTCACCAACCCCGGAGGTGCAAGGATGAATGTCCACAATTCAAGATTGATTGCTGAAGTGAAACACAAACAAGTCAAAACTTGAAAGCCTTCGTCTTTGCCTCGTCCTTTGCACCAACCAATTCGACTTAATTTTTCACAATCCACGCGTTGCCACAATTTTATTATTAGAATAAATAATACATAATTTCACGCCTCAAAGATGTACTTTTTATAGTTTAAGAAATGATTTATTTCTTTATATGAATTAGTTTTTAAAATCCATAATTTCTTATACGTGTATCTTAAGTTAGTCTTTTAAAATATATATATATATACACACAATTAATTTAACAAACAAATATTTGTTATAAGTTATGAATTAAAAAAATTCCACTTGAGGAATATGGGACAAAATTATTTATTTTAAAGAATATTATATTTCAAAATTATTTTAAAAGACTCAAAGATCTAATATTTGAAGTATTAGGACAAAAATACTCTTAATAGCATTATTGATTACAGCAACAAATATCTCATTTTCTTCGTATACATAATATTATTGTCTTATATACTCACTTAAAATTATATCATCACATGTTATATTATAAATAAAAAATATATAGACAAGGCACTCATCTCATCACACTTAAAATTTTAGCTCTTTAAATTAATTAAAATAAGTTTAAAATATAAGATCTTTTAAAATAAATAATTTTATTTTATGGTCTTTAATTATAATTTTTCTTTATAAATTTTGAGAAATTAATTGAGTCTAGATAAATAAATTTAAAAATTAAAAGGTTTAAAGATATATTTCTAAAAAACTAAATATATATAATTACTATTACTATGAGCACCATGAAAAGCCCGTACCTTTATACAATGTTGCAGTTGCAAGGCAAGATTTCTTGAGGTAGGGAGAGGAGATGCGAGTATAGATATTTAAAAAGGGAAGGTAATAAGGCCTCGTTTGATATAAAAGATTATCTTTTGATAGAATAAAAATAAGAAAGGGAATAAAAATAGAAAGAAATTTTGTATTTCATAATTATGTTTGGTATAATGGAAAAAGAATTAAGAATGTCTTTATTTTTTTATACTTAGTTAGATAAAAATGACATAAAAATAAAATCAAAAGAAAATTAAAAAAATAAAATATTTTTAATAATTATAAAATATAATAAAATATTTATTTTTAATTACCAATAATAATAAACTAATAAACTAATATTTTAATTTAAAATTTTATTTTTAATTTATCTTTAATAAAAAAATTATTTAAAAAAGAATAAAATAATCTCAATTTTTATTTTTTTACTTAATAAAATTTTTTCCCACCACAAAGTAATGAAATGAACTCTCCTATATTAGTAAAAGACAACTCATCCAAAAAAAAAATTTACTTACCAAATATACTTTTCTCTTATTTTTATTTTTTTTTTCTTCCGTTACTCAATTTTTCCACCAATTAAACGAAACCTAAATATGAGATAAAGTATAAAATTGATTGACCGGGGATGGTACATAAAGGAGGAGGGTTTGGTGAAGAGGGGGAGGAAAAGGAGGTGATGACGACGACAATGATGATGACAAAAAAGAAAAAGAAGGAAGGAAGGATTGGTATTTGCGTGTGTTGGGTAGTAGGTGAGGTGGAGTTTGTGATTTTGTGATTTTTATTTTTATTTTGGTTGATAGATACTAAGCCTCCCATGACCTATGGCTTACCTCCCCCCCTTGGATCTGCCGACTTTAGATATATATAATATATATAGTTAGAGAGACAAAAAAAATTAAAAAACAAATTTTATATACACTTCTACTCTTTTAAATCATTTTTCTTATTACATTCTATACAATATTATAGAGGATCCGAGAATATTTGGTAAAGCAAATTACATCCCTTATAATACTAGATAAAGTATAATTTGAGAAAAAAAAAGACTAAAAGTTTTTCAATATAAAAAGTTTCTCTCTTTACTTACTAAATTAAAATATATTTCACTTCATACCTTTCAATTTATTTTTCTCTAGTGCACACCGTGCTTTTTATGTCAGGGATCCAAATAGCCACTAAAGCATATATGATATCAGGCTTTGTATATTCTTGAAATCAGAACAAGCAAATCAGTAATTAATTAGAAGTGGAAGTTATGTATAACGCTTGAATTTCAATTTAATTATAATTTCGGAATATAAATTTTAAAATATTTTATTTTCCTTCAACTAATTAGAAAAAAATGAAAATATTATGTTTGAGTAAAAATTAATATCTAAAAATTGTGTAATACTTTCTATTTTGAAAACTCTCTTCCCTTCTCCTTCTCTGTTTCTCAGGATCTGCCAGGGCTTATAAGAACTACGCAGTGGGATATTCTTTGACAGTCTTGAGATTTCCTCAGTAAGTAACTCTCGCATCATCTTTCTCTTTACATTTTTGCTTCTGCTTGTATGCGTTCTGGCCATAATTTTTAATTATTTAATCGAAAAATACCACGTAAAAAAATTATTCCTTGCAATAATTGACGGGAGATTATGTTTAGAATTCATATCTCCTCAATTCTTCAGTTTCATTTTTTATTTACACAAAATAAATTCTCGTATGGCATGAATGTTTTAGTTTCAGTTGCTTCATCTGATTCTCCAACTTGCCTTGATCCATTTCTTATTTATATTTAAATATTGGACACTGATTTCCAATCAAATTGACACAAATTAAGAAAAACTTTAATTGACATATTTTTTATTTGAGTTTAAATATTTTTTTTCGTATTTTCTAATTTAAATATACTCTTGGAAAGTAAAATATTAAATTTAAATTTAAATATAAATTATCTAAATTAAATTTATCTTCTTTTAGACGATCTAATTTCTCTCTTTATCTCTTTTTGTTTTTTAAATGGGTAATGACTTTAATATTCTTAGTGACAATACTCAAGTTATATTTGATAAAGTAAAAGGATTTTCAAGATGAAATGGAGAATAAAAATAAGAATAGAATGAAATTGTATAATCTAAAATTATCTCTGATATGATATAAAAATAAATAAGAATAATTTTTTATTTAGATATTTGATAGAGTAAAAATAATACAAAAATAAAAATGAAAGGTAAACAAATGACGAAAACACTGTTGGAACCAAAAAAAATATTTAAAAAATTGTTAATCAACATAATACAAAAAGAAAAAAATTACAATTGAAAATCTCAAATTAAAAATATTTATACTGAAATACATTAAATTTAAAAATTATTTTCAATAACCCAATAATAAAAAATTTTAAATGTATAGAAAAATTACAGTTTAGAATGTCATGTAAAAATTTTTAGTCTTTAAATTCTTTAAAATAATTTCAAATTTTAAGATCTTTTAATATAAATATTTATAAATAAAAATAAAAGATAACTGTTATTTAGGGCAAAATAATACTTTTCTTCTTCTTTTTATATGCAATAATACAATGCCTTTGCAAAATTGATAGAATGATCAGTGCGTTTCATAGCGAAAGAGTTTATCAATGATTCCTTTTTATTGGTATCTAACATCTTTTTGCCATATTACATCTTCTTTCTTTACTATCTTCCTTCTTACTTTGTAGCAAATGCGTTGTTCATGGAAGATGGGGGGAAAAAATGAAAGTACTAGTTAGATTAAAATAAATTAGAATAAAATAAAATTAAAAAATAAAAGTAAAACTTAAAATAATATTAAAGAATCATATTGAAATAAAATAAAAGTGAACTTGAGATAAAGCAAAGAAATTAAATTTAAAAAAAAATTAAAGAACAAAAATAACACCTAAAATAAAGTTGGGAAAGTATACTCTAACAACCAAAAGAAAAGGGGTTAAAAAAAAAGCCCAAAGAGATGATCACATCATCGAGTTGGGTTGGACAGGTTACTCAAGTTCTGTTCTTTTTAAGTGGTAAGCCCGTTATGGCTTGGGCTTCAAAGGCCAGAAATGACACCCATCTAACGGTGTTAGTCAATAATTCTTAGTTGCTATGGGGACAGAGCACCTTAATCTATAACTATGCGCCAACACCTCGGTCCCAGAAAAATTAAAATTAAAAAAGAAAAACCAACAGGACCGCCTAAAATTATTTGAACCTGGATCCCCTTAGTCGTGCAGGGAATGCATTCAGCCGAGACCATTTTCAAGTGTAATTTTTTTTATATAGTTATAATTTTTTAAATTTAAATTCTTTTGGTTAAAATTGTTGACATCTCAATTATAATTTTTCTCTTTATTCTTATAATTTGAGATCCAAAATTAAAAAAAAAAAAATCCTCAAAGAGCTAAATGCATGCATCGTCCAACGGGAGGGGTCTGGCTTCAAATTATTTATGTTGAGAGGGGAAGAGACACGGGAAATTGCAATATTTCAAAAGAGAAGCATAATCATAGCTAGTTGTGAAATAATTACATAGGCATAGGCACAGGCACGACAGCAGAGACCCTATATTTCTAAGTATTCCAAAGTGGGGGGGGGGGGGTGACAATCAGCTTCACCATTTTCAACAAAACTTTGACTTGGTTAAAAATGGAATCTATCATGTGTGACTATAGGCATGTTTTTTAAATCCCTATAGTTACATTTATAGAGACAGCATAGATCAAAGGAATAATCTGTTGGCACTGTGGATGAGTGGTTTTGCCACGCTTACAGTTGTGGTAAGCAATTACAAACTCAAATTTATTCACTGTCCCTGCGGGAAATCCTTAGCTTTAGGATCATGGGTTTCCATGGTTTATTATATATATACATATATATATATATATATATATATTTGTGCAGACAATGATTAAAGCGCTTTCCACTAACATAGAAATAAAAATAGTGGTCTTGTCTACCAATACCGAATCTATCAGCCCCTTCTGCTGCTTTTCTTGTTTTTTCCTTCTTCAAAACTATCAGCCTCTTGGTTCACCAGGTTGCTCCCTCTTTATAATAATATAACGATCACCCTCTGGAAGGCAGCCAATCTAGGAAGGTTAGTATAATTAAGGCTGGCATTAAATAAAAATGGGGCATATGACCCTCCCAGCTAGGCCAGAATTCAGAAAAAAATAAATTTATAAATATTTACTTCTGCTTTTTTTATTAGATCGTTTAATTAAAATATTACCAGCTTATAATTTTTACAAATAATTATATAATTTATTGTGGTATTATTAAATAACAATACATTTAGTTATTAAAAAATTGCGTTTAACTCTAATTTCCAGAATTTTTAGGAAAAAGTGGAATAAAAGTTGGGCGCGTGTGGTATGACATGGCATGAGTGACGAAACGTCAGTGACCCTCCAATTAGAATCCGACATAAGGACGTAGAATACAATAAGAAGGGAAGTGAGGAAGAAGAACCCATCGGTTCAATTATACGTTTTGGTATTGGAATATTCTACTATTCATCGATCCAGGTTCGAACCCGGGACGCTTCTCTCAAAACTATACAACTTTGCTTTGTCTCTTCGATCGTCGTGCTCGACTCGAATGGCTCGAGGAACGAGGTCTAGCTTGTCCCTCTGAACTCAACCCCCCTCCTCGCTTTTCATGCCTTTACTACAATGCCTTCCTATCATCAATGCTTCGATTCTTACCTCCAAATACCCAATTCTTCCTCTACCCATACTCGCCATGGCTATTCCAAGGCCCAAATGTGCTTCTTCAAGATTCTTCATATCATTTCATCTGTCCCTCCCTCTCATCATCCCATACCAAACTCTTCTCCAACTGGCGGGATTGCTATTGATCTGAATCTGCAATTCCGTTCTGAGGATGGAGAATTTCAATGTAATTCACAGAACGGAAGCTATTCCGAAGGGAACAGAGGGGAAGAGAAAGATCAAGATGTTGGAAAGGAGAGTGTACAAGTTGAAGTGGATGACGATGGAGTTGATCGTGAGGAAACGAAAATCGAAAGAGAGGTCAGAGTGGGAAAGGAAGAGGGTCAACAAGAAGAGAAAGAGGGAGGCCTGCAAAATGAGTATAACTGCTTGGATTTGCTAATCGAAGCAGCGAACGTAATATCGGGAAAAGAAGAGTCCAAGACTGAGGAAGCGAGAAGGAGTGAAGGAAAAGAGAGTTGGATGGTTGTGAAATTGTATAGCGATGATACGGCGGAGAAGTCGCCGTTGGTGAGGACGAAGAGAGGGAGAAGCCAGGCGTTGCCGTACAGGTTCAGAGACTCCGTCATGGAGCCGTTGAAACGCACGGGTCGTCCTCACAGACCGTCGTCGACCACGGGGAAACGACTCATTGGTTCCTGAGCTACAACGTGAAACGCTAATTCCACTGCAATCTTTATCATTGACGTTGAATTGTCAAATGAGAACACCCAGCATCAAAACGGCATAGCGTATGCGTTAAGATAATGCAGATCGTGACAAATTTTTGTTTTTTGTTTTAATTTGATACATTTTTGTGTAAGGTTTTTCACTTTTGGAATTAAATGATTACTAGTGCTGGAGCTTGGGCGTCGATGTCATTGACTCGGTCGGGTGTAATTTGGAAGGACTTGGAACAGATTCGAAATATATTTTTCTTTTCTAAAAAGGGCTACGAATCCAATTGCAGTTGTTGGGTTCATATTTACTACTACATTTTTTAATTTATTGTATTAACATAAAAAGTTATTTATGGTTCATGAATTTGGAATGAGTCAATTAGGTTAAGAATCTATCTATCGACAACTTTTACCCCCCAAAAAAAATCTAAAGATAAAGGTTCAGAATTGATCTCCTGAATTTTATTATCTCCTTATCCAGGGGTCTTGAGAATTCATCATTGCGTATAGATTTATGGATAGAGGATTTATCAATCTTTGGGTTTGTTCAGAGCGCTTACTCTTACGAATTATAATAAAGTTTCAATTGTGATTTATCTCAATCAAAATGGATAATTCAGTTATAATATATAAATAAATGAAATATAATAATTTTAAAGATAATTCTTTTGACTTGGTGCATTTAAAAACAATAGTTTTTTCTAAAAATACCGACTTCAAAGTTTAAATCCGAATAAAACAAAGAGATTACATTTTTAATCATTAGATCAATCTCTTAGAATTAATTTTTATATGGAATAAAAATAGCGTCATATTGTTTTCCAAAATATGTAAAATAATGTTTTGTGGGGGGGAAAAAGCACAGGCAATGACAAATACTTATTTTTATGAAGTGACGTATATAAATTGATGCAATAATTAAATAAACAAAGCTACAATGAATTTTGGTAAAGAATTTAAGATTCGTCTTGCGTATCACATTTACTTTGAATTATAAAGTCTCTAAAAATTATTTAATTGAGTAGGCGTTGTGATTAATACAAGACTTCTGACTGCTGTGTGGTACAGAAAGAAAGATGAAAGGGGGGAGGGAGGGAGGGAGGGAGGGTTATGGATGGAGATGTGTTGCTCCTTCATCGTTCATTTTATGGTATAAAGATTACACAAAATAATTAATATTGTAGAAATATTATATTTGCCTTTTTCACTTTATAGTATAAAGATTATACGAAGATAAATTATACAACATAATTAATTAGATCAATACTTTATTTGATTTGTAGTAGATAGGTTGTATTCTTCTTAAATGTCGAAAAAATATAAGTAATAAACAAAGTTTAAACAATCATACAGGAACATGCTTTGAACCAAGAAAATAGTGTAAACAAATAATGACAAATTAATTAATTAATCTTCTCTTACTAAAAATATGTATACCCATTTTTTTTCATTTGCCAGTAAAAAATGTATATACATGAAAACAAGAATAAATCTATAAAGGCGCATATGTAATTGTGTTTCTTAATATTTATTGACTGTGTTTTATTTTTCTTCCTTATTTGTAATTTTTTTTTCTTTATTTGTTCGTTCTTTTTTTGTTTTTTCCTTCTGATATAGATAATAGCTTTTGTTCAATTTTGTGGTTATGAAATTGTTGCGCTGAAACTTATATATGCCATTTACCTAGGGAATGCTGCTTCTTATCTACATCGTTGATATTTCTACTCTGTTGACAACTAGGGCAAAGAAGATTCACAGGCAGTAATCTCAATTATTATGGAACATTTTATCTTTATCACGAGAAATTAATGTGGCAAGAAACTAAAATAAGTACAATTATCCCAAGATTTAAATAAAGAATGAGCAAAGACAATCTAAATACAAAACACCGGTCCCATTGAACGCCTAGCAGTGACCCTGCACGGTGGCTGGTTATGTCGATGAAAATTGTTGCATCAATTACCAAAATGACATGGCCCAAAGAGTTCCATGAAAAGCTTCAGAGCATAGTGGCCAGATTAAGGTCACAACCTCCCTGATGCCTCATTAACATATGTGGACATCTTCTCTGCCAAGTATGAACGAATCAACAATGCCCAAAAAGGAGATTCACAAGTTGCAAAACCTGAAGTCCCTCTTAAATATAATATGCCATTTCAAGGGTTTGTGGATGCATCTGAAAGATGTATGAAGATGGTAACCAAATATGGATAGATTACCTCTCAAATCTTAATTATGTCCCTACATTCTTTTTCACTTGTTTGCTTGTCGTGTTGCGGTGGAATCTATATGATAATGGTCTAGGAGCTCCTGTCTTCCGATCAAATCCTCTCACACAAACAAAGCCTATCAAGCACAATCCCACCACATTACATTTCAATGAATAGAGTACTATTCTTCAACTCACTATGTATAAATTATAATCAATCAACAACGTTGTTTTATACCTCTCCAAAAACATTCACAAATTTCTACCCGTGATAAACCTGTTTTGATTTAATATAAAAAAAGAAAAATGTCAAATTTTGACTTTAATTATATAATCAAATCAATGTCTTGCTCAGTTACCTCTTAATATTGTTGATGTTGAAGTCCCAAAATATGCAGTCCGAGTTTCTAGATGCCATACCCAATTTCTAGGAACATTGATTGGGTTGTCGCTGGAGTCGGCATCAGCAAATACCTGTGAAAGATGTTACACAGAGGATATTGTAGAAATGGATCGGGAAAGCTAAAGGCTTGATAAAGGTATGCTAATCATTACAATTTTGATTATATACCTCATTAACTTGAAAGTAAGTTCCATTGAGTGGAAATCTCCCATCCATTGCAGTCCGACATGGTATCTGCTTCATTAAAATGAAAAGTTATGCTGTCCTTATAAGTGAAAGTAGTGTTCAAATCATAGTACTTAACTCACCAAAAGTGTGCCCGGTACTGTCTGGTTGTTTTCTTCCTCAGTGTTATTGCAAGAGAAGCAATCATTGTTTGAGTCATTGCACTCGTTCTGGGTTGATTCACAAGAACCTTTTAATTCTCCTAATTACCCAAACGAATAAAAAAACTTTTACAAATTAATTTGGCAGGAAAATACACGCATTCTTCATATTTCTACTGCGTTTGCTTTCTTTTCATAATACTCCACCTGGTTTCCAGATAACAAGAAGATAGTGGGAAGGATCACCAGCTTCTCTCATCTTAAACTGTAAATAAAGATAAAGATTGAATACATAAAGTATATAACATACTTTTTTGTTGTTTTAAAACCAAAAAAAAAGAAAGAAAAAGTACCTACTTACCCCGACTAAGAGAGGATGCATATCAGGAAGCACATAACTTCACGTTTTTTTGGGGGAAAAAAAAAGCACAGCACATAAGGGCAAGATTAGAAGACTAAAGTATCTATAAAGAGATTTAAAAATTAAGAAATGCAAATATTGATGTAATAAGCATTAATTATAAAAGTGGACGCCATTAATTTAGAGACTAAATTGGTAGGGAAAACATCAACTATCATAAAGCGGCACAGAAAAATATGAAGAATAAACTTTAGTTCAGTTAGCATGATGGAATTTATCTCTCCTAATATGATTTTCGTTGCCTTTTTTTTTCCAATGGAATCTAAATAAACTTAAGAGAGAGAAAACAATATAGTACAAGGGAGTTAGCAACTTACACCAATCGCTCAGTCCTTAAGCGACTGACATTTTTCAATTTTGGCATAGGAATGGATGTAGCATCTGCAGTTAAAGCTACCAAAGCTTTTGACTTCTTCATGTCATCTTGATCAAAGTAAGTATAAGTTGTTTTCAGGCATTCTTCACCATTGAGCTTTACTGTCATAAATTCCTCTGAATCATCATCACTCTTGTAAAAGTCTTCCATATCATTTACTTCAATTTTGGTGTACTCAGGATCTGGTGATGCAGGCATCTCAATAATAGGTTCAAATTCTTTAGTGTTAGATGTCGACATATTGTCCAACTCAGAAACAAATATTGAATCAGGGAAGTTTTCGAAAGATTTATCAGGAGCCTCTAATCTCACTATACTATTATCTGGCCTTGCATCAGCTGCTGGTCCGGGTAAGGCAAGCTTTGCACTGCATATATATCATATATGTTATATAGTGTATAACTATGTAAAATTATAAATAAAAAGAAAATTAAGAATGACTCTTATGAATAGAAGTGATTGACATGTTTGCCCCAGTTCAACATGTCAGAGATATCATGTTCACAAGCAAGCGGCAAAACTTTCATCAAAATGGATCAGAAACTCCACTACAAAATGAACATATTTTAGGATAATTTTCTTTTTTCGAGGGGCAGATAAACAATAAAATTGGAGATAAACAATAAAATTGGAGCAAGAGAGGATCTAGTACAAATTAAGTCCAGGTAAAGAGATCAAGACACTATTTATGCCATTCAACATGAAGATGGAATTTTCAGAACCTACCATCACTGACCTTTCTATACAAAAGAATGTCGTCTAAGAGAGATACCAAAAATCCCAAACAGCTAGGTATACTTCTTTGCTGTTAACTAATATGATACCTACAGTTTGAAAGCATAACCAAGCAGCATATTTCCTCAACTTAAACATCTGGTATGATGCTACATACATAAACACACACATACATATGCTAGGCAAAAATAGATACTCAATTACAGATTATGTTTCAAGACTCAATTTGCTAGCACAAAACTATATGATGTTAATTTAAGTATTTTCTAACTCATAATTTAAATTTATGAAGATCAAATACAGCATATACCTTGCGAAAGCACTTGCAAAATGTTTACATTCTCCTATCATTGGACACGCATTGCAATTTGGTTGTTTTTTAGTGCAAAATACCTACAAACGTGTTATTATTATGAGTAAAATTTTCTCTCTCAAAAGAAGAACAATGATTGATCAAAATAACAATGAATGACAAATACCTTTCCAAATGTGATGAGTTGATAATGCAATTCATACCTATATAACAAAAAAAGGAAACATTTATGTAAAATGTGTTTTTGACAAGCTGATAATAATACATAATTGAAACAGAGATATTTGATAATTACAATGTTGGCTGGTCAAGAGTACATAACCGTGGCCAGAGATATTGTTGTACCATATCAATTATGGGATACCTATAAGGATGGGGGAATAAAAAGGGTAAGCCTTTTTATATAATGATAAGTTTAATTTACAACGGAAAATTCAATAATCTAAATTAGTGAACCACATACTGATCTAAAAGATGGATTTGAATTGATTCAGGTAATGGTTCAAGAGGAACCCATCCCAACCGTACTGCTATTCTTCCAACATTTACATCCACCTTAGAAAAGCGATATAAACGTAAAATTTATTAGTATAATTCCAAAAATTTCATAGACAAAACATTTATGTACTTTAATAATCTTACCGGGAAAGCATTATGCTGAAGTGCTAAAAGTCGTATGCATTCCACACTTTTCAATCCTAACCCATATACTTTTAGAAGATATTCCCTGTAACGTAGATAGCTTATTGTCTATATAATTTCGTAAAATAATTTTGATTTATAATAATTTTATTATACAAAATACTTACTTTACTTCATTGGGTGGAGCATGTCTTAACCATTCAAGATCAATACTTCCATGCATTTCTACCAATTTATTAAGAAAAGCCTGCAGATATCAAAGAAAAAAATTATTTCAATAATAATAATAATAATAATAATCACAGTTTGAAAATTATTATCCAGTTTCATTATTATCTAATGAAATTATATTGTACCTGTATTCTTTGAGCAATAACGTTATGTTGACCTCGACCTTCAATAGCTTTAGCAACTTTACTGACTTCTGCACACCTGACTGCTTCCCAATCAACAGAGTTCGTCTGATCAATACGTGGAGTGCAATATTGTGCATAGGTTCTTCTTAATGATTCCCAATATTGCTTTTCTTGTTCCTCAGCTTCTTGCTCTTCCTTCTTCCGTTTCTCTTGATCTATTTGATCCACCTTTTTACTTGTCACAGCAGATTTTTTCTTACCAAAAACCATACCCGGAGAGTCTGGCTTTGTCTTTTTCAAATTGAGAATATTGATTTTTTTATCAACTTCTGAAGAACTTTGAACTTTCACTTCATCAACATTGTTATCACGAATAGATAGATCCTCTTTTCTTTCTCCAGAGAAAGAAGTTTTGATAGGAAACATTGCCGCAAGAGACATGTACGCAGAGCTGTTGACAGTAAAACTAAAAGAATAATTAATATTTAATACAGACAATAAAAAACAGTTGAAAAATAAATTAAGCCATTTAACTTCAACCTTGATAAATGATCCGACACATTTTGAGTTAAGAATACTCCAATCACGGAATCTAAAACGGAACCTTTCCATGGTGAGAAACTTCTATTACCTGTAAAGTGTATAGTTTTGACGTTAACACATTTTATTATAAAAAATACTTACATAATTAGAAGTGTTAGTAAAAAAATAATAAATGATAATATTAATAAAAATACATACCTAGAAAGAGATGCATACGAGCATTAAATGAATTAACTCGTCCCAAATAAATATTTCTTTCTCGCTCCCAGTATTTTTTGTTGTCTTCATTTTCCTCGTACGCCTTCCCATCCATGAGAAAGTTCCACATCCTTATAGTCTCTTCATCAAGGTTGATCCTGATCTTTCTCCGTTGACCTTCCTTTATTCCTTTATGAGGAACTAGCCTACCATCTAGATTTTTATAAAGAACCAAATCACTGTTCCTATCAGTAATGTCCAGAGATTGGAATCTCTTAATGAGGAATTTCATTTCCCCACCCGATATCATTTTCATTTTTTTGTTTTTTCTTTTTATTTTTTCTTCCACTCCATTTTCGTTACTGTTATCTTCATCCGAAGGACGCTCCTCAAAGTTACTCGGTGTATATCGGACCTTAGATTCCTCTCTTATTTCCCAAATTCTAAATTGTTGCTTTGGGCTTCTGTCTATTGTTATATTGGTTGGCTCTTCTTTAATTTTTCCTTCCACTTCATGCTTATATTCCCTTTTTTCTTCCATTCCATGCTTCTCTTCTCTTTTTTCTTCCACTCCTTGCTTGGCCAGAGAGGTTTGATTGCAAATCGGAACTGCATATAAGTTGCTTCTTCTCCTGCGATTATTTGATCGCTTCCTCTTTTTAATGGACTGAAATGGTGATTTCAGTTTCTGAATCCTTTTTCTCTTGCTTGCTTTTGGAAAATTGGGTTCAATTTTCCTATTTCTAACAAGTAGAGGACATCTCCTGGATATTCTCTTTTGGGGGATTTTCTGTAGAGAGTTACCTTTACATCCCAATTCATCAAGCCCATTCTGCCTGTAAAGAGATTCTTCTACATTTTCTTCAAGTTCAAATTTCAATAATCGCTTTGCCTTTGAATGCAAGGGAGTCCTCTCCTCTGAAGTGATCTGCTCCTCTGGAGTAGAAGGCAATTTGACTTTATGTTTGTCTTCACTAGGCTGCAGCTCACAGCAAGACATATCAAATTTGCCTTCATTCACTTTTGGAGCACTCTCTTCTAACTTCTTTGCTGACTTTGGTTTTGGAGTTCTTTTAGGTTTTCCTTTACCATCCACCGCAGAAACAGGCGTTCCCTTAGTCTTGCTTACATTAAACACTTTGGGTGCCGTTCTACGTTTTGTTTGGCCTTTCACTTTAGGCCAATATACCTTCTTCTTGGGTCTTTTGTGTGGCCTTCCAACGTAGTCTTGTTCATTGTTCTTTTTCTTGCCCTTTGAAGTGGGGGTTGGGATGTCAAAGCTTGGCGAAGGTTTGGTAGGTTTGGCATTAAGATCATCAGCTGCATTTAAACACAACTGCTTAGAAAAATGCCCTTAACAAGAGTAAATCAGCACATTCACAATTGGCTTATCGACATTAACATTAGTTACATTGGGGTAATAGGCCAGGCACAATGCTTGTGGTTGCTGACTCTCGGTCATGTATTAGGTCTGCCAAACCATCCGTCGCAATTTCATTGTTTCCCCCCCGTGGAGCCAAGTTGAATGAAGATTCAACACAAACATGGGAACTAGGTCTTAGGGGAGTATACTTTGCAGGGGTTGAGATGCCGAAGCTGGGCAAGGGTTCAGCAGATTTCACATTAAGATCATTGCCTGCATTCAAACAAAACTGCTTAGAAAAATGCACTTAACAAGAATAAACCAGCACATTCACAAACTGCTTATCAACATTAACGTCAGTTACATTGGGGTAATGGACCAGGCACAATGCTTATGGTTGATGACTCTTGGTCATGTGTTGGGTTTGCCAAACCAGCCCCTTCTGTCACAATTTCTTTGTTTCCACCCAGTGCAGCCGAGATGATTGAGGATTCAACACAGACAGGAAAACTGAGTCTCATGGGATTTGACTTTCCAGGGGTTGAGATGCGGAAGCTTGGCAAGGGTTCAGCAGATTTCGCATTAACATCGTCGCCTGCATTCAAACAAGATTGCTTAGAAAAATTGTCCTTAACAAGAATAAACCAGCACATTCCAAACTGCTCATAACCATTAACATCATTTACATTGGGGTAACGGACCAGGCACAATGTTTATTGTTGCCGACTCTGGATCATGTGTTGGGTCTGCCAAACCAGACCCTTCTGTGGCAATTTCATTGTTTCCAACCAGCAAAGCCGAGATGATTGAGGATTTTACACAAACATGAAAACTGGGTCTCAGGGGGGTAGACTTTGCAGGGGTTGAGATGCCAAAGCTGGGCAAAGGTTCAACAGACTTAGCCTTAAGATCGTCGCCTGCATTCAAACAAAAATTGCTGAGAAAGATGCCCTTAACATGAATAATCCAGCACATTCACAAATTGCCTATAACCATAAACATCATTTACATTGGGGTAATGGACCAGGCACAATGCTTACGATTGCTGACTCTTGGTCATGTATCGGGTCTGCCAAACTAGCGCCTTCGGTTACAATTTCATTGTCTCCGCCCAGTTGAGTCAAGATGATTGAGGATTCATCAGAAATATGGGAACTAGGTCTCGTAGCAATGGACTTTGCAGGGGTCTTTGGGAGCCACGAATTGTCGCTTTTGCCCGTCTTACCTCTCCTCTGATAAATGTTTTGGGACGACATTCTTCCTTCGAAGAATTAGAGAAAAACTTGAACCCGGAAAGAAGATAGCTCATCATAAACCCCATTGAATTGTTTATCACATTCACTCAAACAAGGCAATAAAAATTTAATATGAATTTTCTTACAGTCAGGAAAAGAAAAAAAAACTGAAACTTTATATTAAGAACGAACTAAAAAGTTTAGTGAAGCTGTAAAACAAAATTGAAGATAGCGAAGGAAACGACATACTCTCTTCAATACTCTCTTCAATAATCACATGCAGAAAGCGATGTCAATCCTTTTAGCGTGATCTCAAAAATATGCTTGGGTTCAGGAATTGTTGCTTTTGCCTAACTTTCCTCTCCCCTAATAAACTTTCCGAAATGACAATTAGAGAAAACCTTAAACCCTGAAGGAAGAAAGCTCATCATATACCCATTGGAGTATTTATCACAATTCAAACGGGCAAAGCAACAAAAAAAAAAAGGAAACTCAGTTTAAAAAAATTAATTTGAAATTTCTTAGCATTAAAAAAAGTTTAGTTTTGAATTAAGGGGGAACTTCAAAAGTTTAATGAAGCTGTAAAACAAAATTGAAGGAAACGATATACTCTCTTAAATGGTCAGACGCAGAAAATATTAGGGATAACGATGTCAATCCTTCTACAGTAATTTCAAAGGTCTGTTCGGGTTTGAAAAACAAGCTGTAAACGGTCAATAATGGTTTTAGAGAGAATAAATGTTTCAAACATTGAATGGCTGCTGAATAGGGTTTTTGATTTTTCTGATAATAAATAAGTAGTTTTCGGTTTTATTAAAATAATGGAAAACCTTGATTTGCCCATAAAAAAAATTTGTTTATAAATATATCCACAGTAGATGCATTTACATTTATAATTAAATTCTTAATCCCAATCAAAGTGTTGTAAGATATGCTATGTTGATTTCAAGTTTTAATTTTTTTAAGATAAAATATCACGTAAATCTAATTATGGATATATTAAATTTAAAACTCAGTTTTTTGTTTTATTTTGTTATCAACATTTTACCCATTCACATATTTTATATCCACATGCCAAGACATATACAAAATAGGAATATGATAACTATCAAACATTTATACAAAATAGCTATCAAATATTTTTATATTCGCATAAATACTTGATAGCTATCCTATTCCTATTTTGTTTATATCTTGGCATGCACAAAAGTATTTGTCCATTTTTTAATTTATTTTTAAATAAAAAATGAATTTTTTATATTTTAAAATAATAAATTAAGTAATGAAAAGATAAATAATTTCTCACCGTTATCCTATATCAATAACTATATTTATTTTATTTTATACTCTATCTATATGTCCTAATATATATTATTTTAAGATCAATGACTAAATGCTATAAAATCATATATATTAATAAAGATAAAGAGATAAATAGAAATACATAGATATGTATAGAAAGCATGTAAAGGAAGAGGAATTTTTATATACAAGAGGTGAAAAAAAGAAGAAGAAATAATTAATTATAAATCAAGAAATTTATAATCCATATTATACAAAAACTAGTAATATAAAAATTAAATATGGTCATTTTTATATTATTTTTTATTATTGATTTGTAATTTTTTTTCTTCTCATCTTTCGTGTAAGATTACTATTTTTATTTGATTATATACATATATATATATATATATATATATGTGTGTGTGTGTGTGTGTGTGTGTGTGTGTGTGTGGGTGGGTGTATAAAGCGCTTCGCGTTCTAACAAGTGGCTGACTTGCAACGGAAGTGGACTGGAGTGGTGTTTGTCAGATTGATTGGGAAAAAGAGAAAAAGACGACGGTCAAGCATGCATGAGGGCCCAGAAAGGCTTCCGCTGCCACAATGCAAAAGCATAGCGTGAGTTGACTTTGTATTTTTCTCCCTATTTATGGCTTTTTTTGTTAGAGTTATAAAATAAATATATATAATAAACAGATAAGATAAAAAATATTTTTATATTTTTATTTTTAAAAAAATTATTAAATAAAAATTATAAATACATAATAAATATTACATATAATTTAAAAAGAGATATTCTTATTTTTCAACAAACCAATCAAATCTTAAACATTTCACATTCCTTCTTCGGTCCAAAAAAAGAATTTAAAAAAAAAATCTCATATTCCTTCTCACAAAACTGCATTGTATATGGCACGTTTACTTTTAAGAATAAACTATTTTTTATTAAAAAAATTGCTATCATTAATTTAGTTTTAAT
Source organism: Erythrophleum ivorense (assembly GCA_026724425.1). NCBI lineage: Eukaryota > Viridiplantae > Streptophyta > Magnoliopsida > Fabales > Fabaceae > Erythrophleum > Erythrophleum ivorense. The sequence goes on along the minus strand of JAIUCV010000724.1, from coordinate 2,225 downwards.
ATTTTAATAAACTCGTCATTTTAATCTTAATTTATGACAAATTAATGTCAAAATCTTGAAGAAATTAAGTTAATAACAATAAATTTTCAAAAATTAAATTAGTGTCATTGAAACCTTATAGAGATTAACATGATAGTTTTCTCTAAATTTAAATTGACTGTGTTTCTTTTTATCAAATAATATTTATCCACAAGTTTTATTTTCTATAATAAAGATGGTATAACTAATTTATGTTATTGGTCAAAACTCTATTTTGGTATTAAAAATATCTTTTATTTCAAGCAAATTTATAAGTTTCAAAAATAGTTCAAATAAATTTTATGCCCTCTTTGGTTAGGGGAAAAGACTTTTTTACAATATTCAGTATACTAATTATTTAACAAATTTTATTCATTTTTATTACTTTTTAAAAGTAGGATACAAAGATTATTTTTTATCTTTAAAATTATTTTTTTTTCATTTTTCATTTCATTCTATTCCATTCTGTTTTATGTATCAAATAGGACAATAAGCCTAAAGTTGTTATCCTCTGACCATTAAGTGTGACATGTTTAGTTAATTGATCAAATACTTATGTTATATAGCATTTTCATGATCTTCTTTCTTCAACTTTTTCTCTTTCCTCTCTCTCTCTCTCTCTCTCTCTCTCTCTCTCTCTCTCTCTCTCTCTCTCTCTCTCTCTCTCTCTCTCTCTCTCTCTCTCTCTCTCTCTATATATATATATATATATGTGAAAGTCCAAGCAAGCTTTAAGTGCAAAATACCCATAAAATTGAAGAATCCTCCTCTTTGATTTTCTTTACACAAAACTCTACCATGGTTAAGAATCGAATGAATCAAATTTTGGCTAAGAATGAAACAATGCAACTCTACTATTTTGCTAAAAATCAAACTAAAATATTGGAAATTCTATTAAAGTTTCCAACAACATTGCACACGGAAATAAGACAAGAACATGCATGTTAAAAATTTACCTAAAATCTATTTCAAATAAGAACAAACATACTTAGAGAATTTGCCACAAATTTATTTCAAATCAAACACATAATTTTTAATATTCCGATTAGCTTAGACTTTAGAGTTTGATTATTTCAATTTGTTGATTTTGATTTTGTTCTTGTTTTAAAGCTCTATTACATATTTCCAAACCCAAAAAGCTTTTTTAATAAGTTTAATATGGTTTTTTAAGCCAAATGTGACTGTCCATTCAAGAATAGATCCAAATCCATGCCAAGTAAAAATATTACACCCATATGCTATAGATTACTTGGAAATCAAACTTAATGAATCCGATTTTGCTATTTTATTATTATTAATTAATTTTCATGGAAGTTGGATCCTATGGAGTTGACTTCCATGTTTTCAAAATTTTTTTAAAAGACATTAATTTAGCTTATGATGGACAATATTAGATATGGTAGTTAGTTAGCAATAAATGATAGTTATGATTTGTTTGTTAATGTAATAAATGTTAGTTATGTAATTGTTGAATAATAGATGACAGTTATATAATAAATGATAATCATTGGTAATAAAATAACAATAATTGAAGTGTTAAATAAACAAAAATAGAACAAACAAGATAATTGTATTGAAGATGTAGAAAAAAAAGTTTATAAAAAATTAAAAATAATGTTATGAGCTTCTATAGTTAAGTGATAACATATTACATGTGTAATAAACTAAATTAATATTAGTGAACCTATTTTATAAAATATAGGGAAATTAATTAATTTGATTATATATATTAAACATAATAGCTTTAGTGTCACAATAAGCCATTCTCTTTGCATGCTGGGATCACCTTTGCTCCACATTTCTTCATACTCTTGATCTAGAGGATTGTTTACAAGGATAGTAGGTGGAGAATTTAAATCAAATGCAAGGAAATGAACTAGAGGAATAGACTGCTATAGGGTCACAAATCTTTGATACAATGAACCTCTATGTTTTAAAAATTTACCACTGTATTTAGCATTAAAGATAATCAGATCACCAAATAATGCATATGAATGACTCAAAATAGGAAGAATAGGGAGATTTATATTGTGACAATGGAAAAGGAGACATAGGATAAACCAATATCTCCAAAGTCTATAAATTAGCCAGTCAACATAAAAGAAGATGAATCAATCACGCCAACATCTTGCTGTATGATGGTTAGGATATAAGAAGAGAAAATGGCACCTCTAATTAGCATAGATAATGTCATTGTACTAGTAAGG